>JARBJD010000123.1:0-202385 GCA_033064195.1 Blattamonas nauphoetae | reverse complement strand
AATTTCAAAATGTTTCAATATTTTATTTCACTAAATGACATCACTGAAAATATTAGAACCGTTTGATCCTGAGCAGAAAGAGTTCACAAACATCCACGACTTTCAGAGATACTTGGAGAAGAATAAAAAGAACTGAATGAGTACACAACACAGAAACTGAATAGGATGATTCAAATTGATGGATACAGAATTACAAAAATAAGAGGTGATTGCACTGAGGAAACGATATGTTGATGCTTCCACCCACCCAATTCACTCTCGATTGATCAGAGATTATCAGACATTGAAGAATCAATTCGAACGTTGACAGATACTCTCAGCATGAGGCTTCGAAGTCTTGACGAGACGATTGGAAATTTGATTCAAGAACTAACGGACTCTTCTGATTATCCATCTTTGTTGATCTCATTCAGTGCAACTCCATCTGTATTGTATCGAAGAATGATTGCTTCACATTTTTGTTTCCGTTGATAGATATTCCAGAACTGTCGGATATCAATTGGTGAGTTCAACTGAGGATAGACACGACTGATTCGTTCTTTGTTGAATCCTCCAAAGATCCACATTGAATCAATGTTTGACTTCATGTCTGCTGACAAACTGAAGAGCTCATGCATCGTCAGAAAGAATGTGAACTTTGGTTGTCGATTCTCCAGTAACAAGTCCATCATTGTCATTCTATTTTTGGATGCTCTTCGTTCACCTAGGATCCTACGACAGTCATCAAGGAGAATAATCGTCTGGAGATTCTTCACTGAGAAATCATCAATGTAAAGTGCATCAAAGAGATCTTCTCGGCATTCATCAGTGATTTTGTTCTGCTATTGATTGTCAATAATTTCTTCATACGCAGCTTTCGATTCAGAGAGTTCCAACAGAAATGGAAGTGCATCATCATATTTGACTTTCACATAAGGAACGTTCAGTATTGGTTTGAATTTATCGAATGTTGGATCAATGTTCTTATCAGTGACGAAGACAAAGAGGTGAAACAGTTCATTTCTGACTTGAACATTCTGGAGCTTGGCAACCTCTCGAAGAGCATTAAATGTTTTGCCACTTCCTCTGTTTCCCACAAGGACATTGACACTGTTGCGATTGAAATTCAAGTCTGGATGTATTTGTGATTGCACTTCATGAGAAACATTCCTATTTGATGCTTCACTCAATTTAGCATTCACGTATGTTAGAGACAAGGGTTCCACCTCCGCGAAACCTCTGGTTTAGCCATATTCGATTTGTTCATTTGTGATTTAACTCTAATTAAAATATACTTTGGTTTTTTATTTTGTATGAAAACACACAATGTCACAAAAGATAGTGTACGTTCAACCACAAAGAAAAGCACAAGCGAAGAAACCAAGAATGAGATACGCAGCAGAGACTCAAGCAGCATTGAAACGAATCTATGCCGACGATGATATTCAAACCAGACGCAATGATGCTCTGTAGTCTTCCATCAGCTCGTGAGTATATTACGAGAACTGGACGAAATTGGACTGCGAAAGTAGAACAATATGGACAAGTTCCTGATGTGATGGTCTACGATAATGATACTGGAGATTTGATCGCAGTGAATGGTGCCATGCTAACTCCATACAACAGTAGACCAGTCAAAGAGACATACTACGCAATGAATCCAACACCAGATATGACTGAAACCATACACATCGTTCAATCAAGAAAATGGAAGGAAAATCAAAGCGGTACACAGGAATTTCCTCAAGAATGGAACATACGATTTGCCAACGAATTATCGAGACATCAGCTATGAAGAGATGAAGACCAAACGATCTCAACAACCATATGCAATAATGAAGAGAGCTGTTGGTGAACACATGACAGACACATTGGGAATAACTCGTGCAAATCGAAGTAATCCAGCTGATCCCAGCAAGAATGTATGGACAATATGGTGTTCAATTCAATTCAATCACAGATTGCATCACTGATGTGGGATCAATGGCTTCATGATCATGTTCAGGACTACAATCCCAGTATGAAACAAAAGAAAGCCTTCAAAGATCAGATTTATCCAGTGTTTCTCCAAATGATTACTCAAGATACAACGTATTTATCGGAATACTGTACTCGCTATTCAACTCACATTTCAACAGAAGTTAATAAACTGGAAAGTCAAAGCATTCAAAACAGTCACAGATGATGATATCAGTGGATACCAATCTGAAATGCCTGGGTATTATCGATTTGCACAGTTGGACAGTTCTGGAATGGGAGCTATAGATCGAGCAGAAATGTGAATTTAAAACATTAATATATATTTTTATTTTATAGAAAGTGATGCAACCAATTCTAAGTTGTCAATTTTACGAAACACACAAGTTCTTCTTCAGTACCAACATCAATCACCAACAATGTCATCATCGAGGATAGGAGCAAAGCTGGCGTAGAAAATAGAGGATCGAAGATGGAGATGGTCTCGCTAGAGGCTTCGAACCCTCCTTTGGGGAGAGAAAGTGTGCTCTGAACCTGTGGTATCCAATGAACGAGGTTTACGATCCACCATTGGAGACGTATCCATCAGCACCAATTCAGAGTCGTTCTATTCCACCTGAGAATATACATCAACATTTCAGCATTCAAAGATCAACTACTGTTAGTGTACAAGAATGCATCTGCATGAAAAGAAACTGTTGAATAACCTCATTGAACCTTCGAAGAAACTGATCACAAACCAAAGTGATTTATGTGCACTGATTGCGACTCTCACTGGAATCAATGATGTGGTGATTGAACTGGATGATTTGTCTGATAAGTGTTTATGTCTGAATAAACTCCCAGTGTTTAGAACCATTTTCAAGATCCTTGTTGGTGGAAAAGACATGAGTATTGCCTATAACGAAGCATACAACACAATTCTCAATTATGGCATTTCTCTGACAAAGGCACTAATTAGGGCAGAAATCTTCTGAGATTTTCCCGAGATAAATTATTAATGAATTGTATTTTTATTTTACTAAATAGACTTCGTCTCTTCAACACAATTTCTCAAAATTGCATAAATGGCACCAGGAAGTTTCAACAAACTCAAAAATATCGGCAAGCAATTCTTTCAATTCATCAAACCTCTAGCTCCAACATTGCTTCAAGTCGGTGGTGGATTGCTCTCTCAAACGAACAGTAAATTCGGACAAACAGCAGGTGGAATACTCAATGGATTAGGAGGAATGATGGACGTTTATCAACAAAAATAAGGCGATCAATCGTCAACAAAACCGCAGATGATCGAGTACGAACCACCTCGAAATGGACGATTCTCAAATGATGATATGCCACTCTCGTCAAATTCCAAAATTCAATTCAAAGGATAAACATTCACTAGTATTCGAATATTTTTATTTTATTAAAATGGCACCAGGTTGGTTATCAAAATTAGCAGTTGGCAAAAACATACTCAGAGTTGGAGCTCCATTTCTAAATCTTATTCCCCGTTGGACCACTGATTTCTAAGGTCGCACAGACAGGAATAGAGATGATACCAGATGTGAAATCCGATCAGCAAATCCATGCAGAAAAGATGGCACAATATGAGCAAGCAATGAATGAAGGAAACACAGCAGTTGCGAATAAACTCAGAGGAGAAATACTGAGACAAGAAGAAAAGCTGAAGCCGAAAGCGAAGAAACCAAAAAGAAAAAGTAACTAGAGTTAAAGCATAAATGTAATTTTTATTTTGTTAAAATGAACTCGCATATAACACATCTGACAAACAAAAGAACTGGAGCATCATCACTTGACTGGAAATACCACTGGAAGGATAGAATACACGAGAGATGACATGGGTCAAATACAACAACAACTGATGTCCGAACATCACATTAATTACCTCATGAATGATGGAGCTCACAGTACTTCTATTCAAGAATTGAAACCATCAGAGAATGCACGATTCTACACAGGACAAGAGATAATCATTCCACTGACTGGTAATCAGGACATTTGTCAAATTGATGATTCGTTTATCACGTTCACAATGACAGCGACACTGAAAGTCAATAATTGGCAAACAACTTCTGGTAAAATTGGATCGTATATGAATGAGAGAATCTTCATCTTCGTTGGACTCAAACATTCGGCATCAATCTTTCGTGACCTTACTGTACTTCACAACAATCAGAGAATCATCAGCACAACAAACAATGATGTCTCAATGGAGTCTCACATCTACAATATGATAAAACCGAAGAGTCAATTGGAGAATCGAAAACATTGTCACACACCTTGGCAGAATGCATGGAATCATGATGAATCGGTTGCTGGTGTTTATATTCCACTTTCGGACTTCACAACAACGTCTGGAACTGGTGTATTCAAAGACACAATTGATGTACCAATTCGTGTGTCAATCAATCTTGAAGATCTTCTGATATTCTCAGGGATGACTGACTATCCAAAATGTCTCTTTGGTGATTTGAAATTGAGTGTGCACATGAATGAAGATGCATTTGTTTGTTGTTCTGTGAATCCTGAACTCACTTTGAAAGATACGCTATCATCACTCGTAACTGGAACAGCAGCAGCACCAACTATTAAAGCAGCAATTCTCAATTGTATTCAACATCGTCCCTATTTTCTGAATAATCTTGTCACCTCATGCACAAAGAACTTCGTTCAAATTGGTCAATCATTTCTGCAACCAACAGTTACGAGACATAGTTTGCTCAACAGCCAATGCCGTGACAACAGAACCAGAATTTGTGGATCAGTACATCTCATTGAACGTCACAAACTATCGAATTGATGATGTGTATTGCATGAGTGTTGGATACAAAATGAAAGATGGTGCGATAAAGAAACTCATGGAGATGTATCAGAATCGTCCTGGAACAATTCCAGAGAAGATCTCATTCTATCCATTTCAGAAGACACCAACGGCAACAGGAATTGATTGTACTCAGCAAATGGTAGTGGTGAATGCAAAGGATCTTATGCTTCTCTTCGTCATTACGACAATGAAGTCACTTGCTTCCACAATCCAATGCAGAAGAACATCCAAGTGACTTTACAAAACAGGTACTATCCAGAACAACCGACTACAACAATTGGAGCTCGCTTCTATCAGTTCGCACTATCGACTCTCAATCTCGATTCATACCTAGCTGTTCCAGATGATTTGGAGCGATCACTACAGATTCTCTCGTTGAAGAGAAACTCACTGGTGACGGAACATATCCCAATGAAACAATGACAAGAGTTCGTCCAGTTCATGACAATACTGACTTCCTTCTGTGCTTTCCTACTCAAAGAAGTGGATGTCCAACAAACTGTAATGATTCGATCAGTTCCAGAGGTGTGAATACTGCAGTCACTTTAAGATCACATCCAATCTATCAAGGCAATCTTGACACATACTATAATGTTTACAACCCAAGTCAAAGTGGTGGTGATATGACAACATTTACACATCCTCCAGCACCAATATTAGCCACAACTGCAACAACGTGGTGGGTATTACGATACAGCAATGGTGAACCCAAAGTTGAGTACTATCCTAATCACACATTGAAAGCATTACACAAAGATTTGGGAATCATGTAGAGACTCTCATCGGGTTCGGAAGCTCTGGCGAGACAAAACAGTAAAAGAAATTATTGATATTGTATTTTTATTTTTCTAAAAATGAGAAGTTTCAGATCAAATCAATCCAAACCAACATCGACATTAATTGAGCAAATTGAAGTGCAATCATATCTGCCAAAACAATGGGATTCAGAACCTCATGTATTCAATTCAGGAAGTGCATCCAACAAATCCTCCTATGCCATGTAGAATTGAGATGAGATTGAAGTTCCATTGTGCTATGATGGTCACGATGTTACTGAATTTATGAAGAGTCATTTGCGAATTGATCTAACTGTTACTGTTCCAAATTTTCATCAGGTTGGTGACTCGACCTTTCGTCGGAATGCACGGAATGTTCTTTGATATAAATCATCTTCAGATGCAATTCGAGACATGAGACTCGTCGACAGTCATGGAAACATCATTGACAACACACTTCAGAATAATCATGTTCACGAATCATTTCTGTATCACACATTCAAGTCACAGGAAGAGAAAACAATATGAAGCACTGTTACAGTTTCAGGGAAAATGTTCAGAGAATGGATCAGAGTGTGTGGATTCTACTATGTTCCAATCAATAGAGGTGTAAAAGAAATCACTGCGACAATTCCTTTAGTGATTCCATTTGTGAATCTCCTTCCACTGAGTACCTTTGACCAATATCCAAATTCCATCTTTGGTAATTTACGTTTGAGATTTCATTTGACAACAGATTCACTTGTGTATTGTCCTATTCAAACTTCAACTGTCATTCGAAAATCAACCGAAGGTTCCCGTGAAGTGTTTCCAGATAAAGACTTGACAACCCTTTCGGATCTATCCAACGCATTCTTGATGTCTGAGGGAGACTTTTCTCCCGTAACACAGGAATTTACACAAATTGGAAATTCAGTTCTGAAAGTTAGCGATAAATACACTTTTAAGGCACCTAGCACTGTCGTCGCAGAGATATTGACCAAAGAAGTCACTTGCACTGTTCTTTCTTCATCAGTTGATAAAGTCTCAACTATTTGTTACGGATATCAAATCACTGATGCAACAAAACAATCCTCTTCAACATGTATTCAAAGACATTGTACGTCTTGAAAGCAGAAAGAATTGACACTCAATCATTTCAATCAAAAGCAACAGCAATGGGAGGAGATCAAACATCAGTATCAAACTCAACAATCTCATGAATCTAATGTGCTTACAGTCGAGAAAGCAAAACTGCAAGGTTGTAATATGAGAGAAAAGAAAGTCACACCGAGTTTATTCTGTTCACTGAAGAGTTCTGTGGCGTGATTTTCGACGCCAACAGCTGAAGAAGTCTCGAGTGTGTGGGCAGGATTTGTCCAATTGGGGACAGATCTGAACTCGTTCACGACAACTCGTATTCATCTCCCAATTAAAGATTCAGGAACTTTTGTGATGATAAAACACCGAAATTTAGTATTGTTGTTGAGATTGACAAATATCCAGAGAAAAGCGAGAAAAGAAATGCGAGTGTTGAGATCTAGTATTGTAGTGCATAAAATTTGATGGTTCCACGCTTGAAAGTTTGATGCTTGCCGTTTGGTTCATTTCTGAAATTTAGACGAGGAAAAGAAGGCGACATATTGGGCCAGAGAAAAGAAGGAAGTCCTGATCCTGTGGAAGCACGGGTATTCTCCAACGAGAATTGCAAAAGCTCCATCTTGCCGAAGGAACTGTGCACTCAATGATTTCTCGATTGAGCACAAACGAACATCTACAACACCACCGGGAAGGAAGAGGAAGACGACTGACGGGCAAGATGCAGCAATTGTTCAGCTCATCGAATCAAATAGATTTGCTACAAGACGTGAAATAAAACTAAAATTAAAAGCAAACTGAAAATTTCGATGTCCGAGCCAACGATCGCCAAGCGAGCACGGGAAGTCGGCATTCAACGCGTGGCTAGCAGAAAACCACTACTGAGGGAAATAAATCTCACAAAGCGCCTGAGATTTGCGACTGCTCACGTATCCTGGACTTTCAACCAGTGGAAAGGGTCCTTTGGTCAGACGAGTGTACCATTCACTTATCAGAACCCTGAGGAAAAGTCTACGTCTGAGGCGGAGGACGAAAAATATCATCGAAACTGCGTCTTACATACAGTTAAGCATAGTGCTAAAGTTAATGTCTGGGGATCGATCGGATATAGGGGATGGGAAGCATCGTGTTCATCACCGGGAACTTGACGAAGGAGCAGTACCTTCAAATCTTGAAATTGAATTTGCTAGCAAATCTAGAACAATGTTGTTACAAACCTTCGTCATTCATGCACGACAATAGCCCAATTCACACGGCACAGTTGATCACCGAGTGGCTCGAAATGAATGATGTTGTGACGTTGGACTGGCCACCCCCAAAGCCCCGACTTAAACCCCATCGAGAACATTTGGAGGATATTGAAACAAAAGTTGAACAAGGAAACAATTCATACCGTTGATGACCTGAAGGATCACATTCGAAGAATCTGGAGGTACCACTTGCTGGACGGCGTTCGAAATTCGATAGCAAGTTTACCCGAGAGAATGTCGCATGTGGTAAAAACAGTGGCAGCTGGACGCGATGGTAGCATGATGAAAGGATGATCATCCCATGTTGATTAATTTTCTTGACACGTCACCATACTTATCTCCCAGCTTCTATTTTATGAAAAGTTCAACTCAATACAAACAGTGAAATGGAGGAGAAAACCAAATCGGAAGCTTCTCTCAGCCTTGCAGTTTTGCTTTCTCGACTGTATTCCCGATAGACCAAATGAGTGTACAGTCTTCAGAAATCCTCATTATGTTGGTCACTTCGAAATGCTAGGAAATAATTATCCCAATTTCCCAATGTCAACAATATCACCAGAGTTTTATCAAATGATGATGGTGAATGGTGATTTCATTGGTTGTTCCGCAACGGAAGAGTTTGAGAATTCAATTTGTTCAACTCGTGTGTTTGACTATAAAGGAAAGGATTACAAGAGAACAAAACCAGTAACAGATGCAACTTGTTTTACTTTCATGGTTCCAACAGATCGAAGTGAAATCGCTGGTGGTGAAGAAGGTATTTCGACAGCAGAATCAGTCAATATTGTATTCAGAGGAACACCAATCAATCAGGGTGAACTGGATCCATATTTCACATCAACTCCAGAAGGTCCTCCTCCACCAATTCTAGCACTACATCAAGCGACATACTGGCTGTTCTGGATTGAAAATGGACAACCACGAGTGCGATATGTCATTGATCGTCGTCTCCAAGAAGCATATGAAGAAGTGAAGAGAGGATATTAATCTATAGCATTTCTAGAATGACAGAGTCATATTACTAAATTGAATATTTTATTTTTGTAGAAATCACAAATGGTCAAACGTTATTTCTCAATTCAGAATTCTCACACTGCTCAACTCCCTCCTGATTTTACCAATTCTCGAAACCAAAAATATGTTCACTTCCTCGACTGCAAACTCATCCATGTGAGAGAAGAAATTACTGGGAACTCAACTGTCATCTCAAAAGACATTCCTCAGCACATAACAATCCATGGTGATTGGATTCAGACTGATGCATTCAATGACTCGTTTGTTGCTTTCTGTAATGAACAGATTGCGAAGCGAAAGAAGTGGGAATTAAGCACTCGACAATCAATTGTGAAGATCTGGTTCAAAGACAGTTCTGGTGACTCAATCGAGATGGAAACATCGGAAACAATCAATGGAAAAAAAATCAAAGAGTACTATGAATTTCTGGTTGATCTCATGTTGGAATACTAATCAGTGTATTATATTTTTGTATTAGTTCATATATGAGTGTCTGTTGTTGTCCGACGATAGAGGATAATTCCTGAATTGCTTTCACGCAGAAGCAAGAGAGTTCTGCAAAATCAACTTGAAGACAGTCTGGATTGGAATCATTCACAACCTCAGGGAATATTTCTTGGATCTGTTGAGCAATCACTCCAATGTGTTTCCTCTCACTTTCCTTCAGACATTCACATTTCTCTTTGCAGTTCTTCAAGTGTTCTTCATCAGTTTCGTTTTCTATTTGTTTTGTGACTTTGTTGATCTTCGAGTCAAATGTGTTGAATTGGTAGCGAACAATTTCCACTTTATTCAGTTGCTCGAGAACATCAGGGTATGGTTCAATATTTCTTTTCACTCTTCTGTCTGACAGTTGAGAAAAGCTTCCTGTGGTGGATATTGAAAATACTCCTGAACCTGTGTCCTCATCGTAGTAACACAAAGCTGGTTTGTCACATGGAGACCACATAATTATTCCATCACCATTGAACTGAATTCCTGATGTTTCTGAAATCGATTGTGAAATTGAAATGCCAGACTTAAATGTTGATGCCGGATATGTTCCAGGATACTTCGGAAGTGATCCTTCTGAGATATTCCACTTCGCTCCATTCGCATTGATCAATCCTCCAATTGTTGGTGTCGTGATCGATCCATTTGTGCAGACTACTTTTTGGATTGATGAAATCGCTGTCGGATGTCCTTCTGTTGTCTTCTGAAGTGATTCAATCACGGTCGTATTCTCGTTGGTCGTCGAGAGATTATGATCAATCATTTTCTCAATCATTTGTGAATTGTATTTTTGTCGACTCATTCTTGGTTGCTCTTTCATTGGAATTAAAATTCTTGATTCATTCATGAACATACGTCACCGGTACATTATTTCTGACATACTCAGAGACCAGCGTACAGTTCTCTTCTCTCATTGATTCAATTCATGCTTGTTCTGAACATACTCGACGTCTTTCGCTGTACATCGCTGTTGGATTCATTTAATACAAATTAAAAAATTCAAAAATGAAAATTCTTTCATTGATTTCTCAGTTTTGGATTTTTTGCTGAAATCGAGGATCAATGGGTTCGATCACTCATTTCTCAAGAGTGTTTGTTTCGTTCCGATTCCGTGCGTTTTGGATTCTTCTGGTGCTCAGGATCATCGTGGTATGCTCCGTTTTTTGAAGATTCCGGACTTTTGCAGAGTTATGCAGGGTTTCAGGATCGGTCGTGGATCTCGGTAAAAGTATGCATTCTTCATCATTTCACTCTCATTTTCTTCTTGTTTTAGACTTGTTTTCTCTCTTTATGGTTGAATGGTCACCAATTTTGCACTAGTTATGTTTTCTTTTTTGACCTCACTTCCGACTTCGTTTCCTCGTTGTTTCCTCTTTTTTACCACTTCATTTATTCTCAGTTCGCTCAAACTTTTTCTCAACTGTTTCACACTAATTTCCGTTAAGTGAAGATTCCGGACTTTTACCGAGATCTCACTTTCAACGGCTCACTTCATATCTCGGAATTTTTCCGTAATCTTCATCATTTCACATACTTTTTTGAGCACTTTTTGATGTTTTTAAGCAAAAAAGGACCAAACACAAGCGACATTTTCACTATTGGTGCCACATTTCACGTCATTTTCACGTTCGTCAATTTCCCTCTCAGTTTCATACTTGCCCGTTTCATTCATGCTTGTTTCGCTTTCATTTACACTGTTTTTGTGAAAAAGTTGATGAAAATTGCAACAAAATGATGTGCTAGTGAAGTGAGAATGACCCACAAAATGGAAGTGATATGAGCAAAATGAAGAGGAATGGTGAAGAGATCATATGTGAAATGGGGAGCAAAAGTGATGAAATGAAAGGGACTACAGTCGGTTTTGAAGTGACAAAAACGGTCAAAAGTTGTGAAGTGAAAACATGAAAAAGTGACTTTATGGGAGAACTATCCGACAAAATCTCCTCAAAATTCAGGCACACCTTACTCATACCGCGAGAAAGAAGGATTTGCAGTGAAAATCGGATCAAAAAATCCATAGTGTCAAAATGTTGGTGCAAGAGTGTCGTCAGAGGTGGGTATGTATAGAGACAGATCTGATTTTGTATACACACAGATCTAAATTTGGTATACGCACAGATCTGTCGGATACACACAGATCTGTCAATATGTTCATAATTTTCGACTATTTCACACATTTCTTCTCTGATTTATCAACAAAACAAATTGTATGTCCCTCTACCCCCTTTAAAACCACAACTGTCGAAAAAGTTGGACCAGAGGAACTGATCTAGCCACAATAAGTTCAAAACGCATCTCAGGTGTGACAAGGTGAGGTGAGGGATGACAGCGATCGGATATGAGGGAGGATTCATGTCATAGTTTTGTTGATGACGCGGTGTTGTGCAGGAGTGGTGGCGAATGCGAGGATCGGAGAAAGGGCGACAGGGGTTGAGAGGGGAGAAATAGGGAGTTGCGGGAGTGTCTGAGGTTGGGGAGGGTGTTTGGTGGGGCTGGAGGTGTTTCGGCGAGATGCGAGTGCTCTGTGGTTGGTCGGAGCAGGCGATGGTTCTTCTTCAGATTGTTCACCTTCAATGTCGTCTTCTGCAAGGATTTCAGATTGTTCTTCTTCTTTATCCTCCTCATTATCCATCGCTGCTGCTTTTTCTTGTGTGATTTGCTTGATTTCTGCTGTTTCCCACTCTGACCATTCCCCAGCTTGAGTCCGGCGCTCGTTCTCCGCTATGATCGGTGCTGATTCCTCCATCGGCCACATAACCCGCTGGTCGACCAAATCATACCTCTTCACCTGCTGTAGCACCCCAAACAAGACACGGGTGGTGGAGTGATGTCTGAACCGCTCTCGAACTCCACAATAAGTCCGGTGATGTTCTTCGCACGTTTATACAAAGTATGTTGTACGATTGTTGACCTCCTCCACTTGTGAGGATGGAATGTCTCTGAATCCGTTGATTTCGATTTCCAACATTCTGAGATCTGGTAGTATGTCAACTTTAGGTGAATATTCTCGGAGGAGTGCGATTTCTTTTTCGCAATCTGCAAAAGTTGCAATATTTTCAACTCCTGTCACCAGATCGGCGAGAGGGAGAGCAGCTTTGTTGGTGACTTCCTTTCTGGCAGTTCAATCATCATGAATTCGTGTTTCCAGGACTAGGCGTAGGTCCAGTAGAAAAACATGAGATGGGGTGGCGAGTGGGGACGATTTGGTTGAGGAGATCCGAACCTTCCGAGGAGGAAACTGCTTGGATGGAACAGTGTTTGAGTTGATGGGAAGGCATTGCGTTTGAAGGGGAGGGGAGAGCATTGCGTTTGAAGGGGAGGGGAGAGCATTGCGTTTGAAGGGGAGGGGAGAGCATTGCGTTTAAAGGGGAGGGGAGAGCATTGCGTTTAAAGGGGAGGGGAGAGCATTGCGTTTAAAGGGGAGGGGAGAGCATTGCGTTTGAAGGGGAGGGGAGAGCATTGCGTTTGAAGGGGAGGGGAGAGCATTGCGTTTAAAGGGGAGGGAGAGCATTGCGTTTAAAGGGGAGGGGAGAGCATTGCGTTTGAAGGGGAGGGGAGAGCATTGCGTTTGAAGGGGAGGGGAGAGCATTGCGTTTGAAGGGGAGGGGAGAGCATTGCGTTTGAAGGGGAGGGGAGAGCATTGTGTTTGAAGGGGAGGGGAGAGCATTGCGTTTGAAGGAGAGGGGAGAGCATTGCGTTTGAAGGGGAGGGGAGAGCATTGCGTTTGAAGGGGAGGGGAGTGCATTGCGTGTGAGGGCGAGGGGAGTGGAAGCCAATTTCGAGCGAGGGGAGCTGAGGCCAATTGAGGGCGAGGGGGGCTGAGGCCATTTGCGGGCGAGGAGAGTGGAAGCCATCAGCGGGCGAGGGGAGTGGAAGGCCGTGGATGACGAGATGGTTGGATTGCTAATGCAATCTATATCCCGGGTCATTTTGTCCCCCCTCGTCAAAACAATACATCCCTAATGTCAGTCTTTGCTTCTCTATTGTAAACAAAGTCCATTTCGTCGATACCTTCTTTTTGAATCAGGTCTGGAACGGCTTGAAATTTAGGGAGAACAAACTTGCAACAGAAGATATTATTGACTTGTGCGACATGCCATTGAGTGAAACGGTGATGAATTCACTTGATGCCCGTTTGATATTTCGACATAAAGCAAGATTCGAGTGATACGATCGCATGGGTCCATTATTTCCTTTTCACTCGCGATCCAAGCAAATACACGCTTTTCGAAATGCCAAATCACTCTCAAATGCATCAAACGCCTCCATGTCCCGAATTTCAATTCTTCCTCTTCTTCTGAACAGCTTTGTGAGAACAAAAGCTTAAAAGTGCTTCATGACGCTCCAGATCTGTTCCTACTCACCATATACAACCGTAACGAACGTTGTCGGCAATTATGATGCCTACTTAGTCGTGCTGCGTCATTTTTTATGACCTTAATCAATGGGTAATCAGATCTCGAACTGCAATCTCACGATGACAGGATCTGTTGGAATATGGAGGCAGTTTGAGGAATCACATTTAGAAATGACGTTAACGATGGGTGGATGGACAAGAGACTTGGCTGGGCGGACTCAACAACGAAAACTGCTGGCTGTCCGAGTATCAAGCAAGATCGGAGCAAATTTCGGACGGATAGCGAACTACCCCTAATCAACTTTTTGAACCCCAATGAGAACAAAGAGACTACTCTGAGTTGGATACTAAAAGGCACAAGAAACGGAAGAGGAAATCACACAGCGCGTGAACGAACAGAGGAAACAGCTCCAAGCCTGCCACAACAAGACACTTGAAAAGAAATATCACAATGAATTGCTCGAAGCCTCACAGAAACTCGATAACACAAACGAAAAGGGATATATGCAGCTGGTCCCGCTTACTCAGCTGGAGAACGAAAAAAACACAGAAGGCGTTCGGAACGATAAAATGAGAGATATTCTTCGCAAAAAGGAGGAGGAGCTAATTGCTCTTCTTCAGAAAGTTCGGGATCTTGATTCCAAAGTCACTGAATTTGAAGAGACACAATAGGAGCGCGAAGATCGAAAGAAAGCTGAAAATTGGGAAGAAGATGAACCAAGAAGCTGCCATCCTACTCCAAGTTCTCGAAGGATACATGACAAACACTTTCAGCCATCCATACCTCAACAAGAAGAGAAAAGAGTCGGTCCTGCTCTGGCGCGAAAAGATCAAGCGAGAGAAAGAGCGGAGAAGAAAGGAATGAACAGAAGACAAAATATTGGCCAAGGAAGAACATGGCGTCGAGGAAGACATCGAACCGGACACACTTGCTGATTCCAAATCTGGCGAAGAATCTTCACTGATGAACCTCGACAACGAACCAAGCACAAACACGACTACCAATTTGTTCTTCCTCAGAAAGACAAATACAAAGAGTCAATACCACCTGGTAATCAGTTTGGAGGTACTTCCTTCGGCCCAGACTGCAAGGGAAAGGAAGATCTGAAACCGTCTGGGGAGGGATCAACACTGCACCGGAAGACTTTGTCCATCATCGATGCGAATCCTCTCTCGCTCTTCACATCATCGGCGCGAGCGAAGAAGGTGTTGTGAACAACAAGCAGCCATCGGCGATCGAGCATCAAACACTGTGTTGACTGAGGGCACAGAGACATTAGAAGAGTTGGAGCACCGAATGGAGGCGATGCAAAAGAAAAATATCAAAGCAGAAGTGAAAGAAGAGACACGCGAGATCAACAAAGATGCCGACAAGCTAGATGCCATGTATCTGCAATCACAGTCTTTCTGCCACTGTAAGATCCAACAAATCACCCGTATGAGCAAACAAAGCAAGGCACAGCCCTTGAAGAGGAGCCAGAATTGAACCAGATCGTGATCCAAAATATCGTCGAAAAGATCTTCGAAACTGAGTCAACCAAACTCACAAAGAGGCTTGCTCGAAACATGAACCATTTTCCCTATATTCTTTCGGAAGATATTGCGGGGAAACCAATCTTTCTACCGTGAACGCGATCGACCCTTTGAAACAGTTGTCGTGACTGCCTCATCAATCGCTCTCATTTTACCTTGAAACTCTTCTTTTTATCCTTTTACATCTATTCTTCGTCTTTTTCATTCATATAAGACACATTATAAGCCAAAATAGAGACAAAAAGGTCAGATCTGTGTGTATACCGCAGATCTGTGCCTATACCAACGGACAGATCTGTGTGTATACAAAATCAGATCTGTCTCTATACTTACCCGTCAGAGGTGTGATCGAAGAACCGACAAAATGAAACTAAGGAAATGCACTATACGTCTCGCGTCGACTTATGTTCGTTAAAATGATGCAATAACGGAGTAAATGAAGTGAAAGTAGTGAAATGTGAAAATTCATAAAAAAGTGTCCGAATGTAGAGGTGTCAAAAGTTTTCAGAGATGAATGACACAAAAAGACGCCAACTAGCGTTTTCACACCCAAAAACACCGAAAGACGACGAAAAGTGATCAAAAGGACATAGTCCCGAACGTCCATACCTTTTCTGAAAAAATCTCAAAAAACGCGAAAAAACCTCAATGGGTCGGATCAAACTTTTTTTTCAGAAAGTGCTTTTTATCGAAAATCCTACCTTTCAAAATGATTTCCGTCGCAATCAAACGTGTTTGAACACAATTTGAGCCATAAAGCGGTTCATAGTAGCAAAATCGGAACATCGACTTTTTTGGTCACTTTTTCGACCAAAGTTCGGTACGTAGTTCGACGAATTCTCAACCGATTTTGATCAAACCTCTTTTGATCGATTACCTACGATGTTCCCGAGATTTTAGAATTTTTTTCAGAATTTTTCGAGATGGTTCAACTGTTGGTTTCCGTTGATTTGTGGTCAAAAATAGTTTTTCAGTAGTTTCAAGACCTTTCATGGTACTTTTTCAAGTGAGGACGGTCTCCAAAATACAACCAATTGTCCAAGCGAACGTAATACTCATTCTTTGTTCGTAAATCGCGATATTTGAATGGCTCAAGTACCTTTGTGTATGTTCCAATGAGTTCACAATTCTCTTTTTTCAATTCATTTTCAACAAACGATTGTGTGTATCGTTTTCGATTGTTCTGATGAGTTCTGAATCCTTTCATCCATTTTGATGGGATTACTATCCATTCGATTCCTTCGTGTCGATATGTTACTGGGGTACTTGAATGAGTGTATTCAGAAATGAGTTCACAATTCTCATTTTTCATTGATTCAAATAGCTTCTCTTTTGTACAACAATTTGTTGCTCGAAGATATCTCTGACGATTTGTATGTGGTCTAGATCCTTTTACAAAAGCATGGACATACACTCGATAAATTTCATCGGGTTTCTCTTCGAGATAGTATTCGAAAGTGCTTCCTGTGAGATATGTTGTTCCTTGTCGATTAAGAGTCGGAGGTGATTTCATTTTCAAATTTTCTTTTTCCAAAATTTCCAGTAGTTGTGTTGGTGTCAAGACGCTGCTCATTTTATACAAATTAAAAAATTGAATAAAAAAAGAAATCGACGTTGTTTTCTAAAAGTACTCAAAATTTGCTTCAAAAAAGACACTTTTCAAGAAGTCCGTTTTTCGCCTTTATTTTTGAATTTACGGCCACATATTGACTACTCTGAAATGTCAATATTTTCAGTAGTAAGTGAGATGGAAATTAGAATGAGTCATATTAAAAAAAATCAATTGGCTCTGAGATTCAAAATGATTTCTCGTTCCAATTCTCCAAGGAGTATCACTTATGGCAATCTGGTTCCCATTTCGTCTATATCACTACTGTGAAGATCATTCATCATCAAGTGAGGACTCTCCAGCATACATGTGCCGATTTCCAACTAGAATGAAGATGAAAAGACCAAAAAAGGAACCAGCCACTCCTGAAACGTCAGAAGACGATTTCAGTTAGATGCCTATCGCTCAATTACCAGCATCTCTTCGAAAAATGCCAAAAACATGGTTTTAACTCCGGATCAATTGAAGAGAAATCATTTTCGTACTTTTATCATTGTGTCTTCACCTCAAAAAATTGATCTCAACAGTATCTTATTTTCCGAAAATGACAGGATTTGAAGGAAAAACGTATTGAAGACATCCTTGGGATTTCACCCAATATGAAGAGGGAGAAAAGAAGGAAATGGAAGCACATCTGTTCACAGAATCTTCCAATGTGACGAGACTGGGTTCCAATCCTATTCAGACAGCCAATCTTCGAGGGCTGTGATTCCATTCGGTGTGCAAGCAACCGATCATCATTTTGCAGTTGATCGCGATGCGAAACGATTCAGTGTGCTAGCTTGCATCTATCTGGACTAAACCTGATGATCCCATATTTTTGTGTCAGACCGCCATTTTCACCTGACAAAGCTCCGATGGAAGGACTCGTTCTCCACACAGACTATGAGTACAGAGTCTCAAAATGGAGGAAAGAACTCCGATCTCTTTCAGGACTGGCTGGAACGTGCTTTCATTCCAATCGTCCAACTTACACTGGAACTTCACAACACACCGAACCAAAAAGAAATAATCCTCGCCGACAACTGTTCCAGTCACATCACTGACGCGATTCTAACACTCGTCTCAACGAATCAAATTCAAATGATCATACCACCCGGCAATTCAACATGCGAAACGAGAAGATGCGATATTTAATTTGAGCAGAAGAAACTACCTACTCTCTGAATAGTTCAACGTCGAACATAAATAAGTGCAAATTGAACAAAAGAATGCACATTCGAAGGAAATATTTCAAAGTCGAAGAGAAATAATTCAGAGTCGAAGGACCAAACTTTTGGACCAATTTGTTCTGGTGAACCTCACAAACCACTCTTTCATGATCACAAAACAGAATCAATTTAATCAGCCCAAAAATGAGAGAACAAACAATAGTTCAATATGTTTTGTCTGTTTCTCTATAATACTCACTGATTTTTCATAGTGTTCACAATTTCTTCAAATGAGGAAGGCTGATTCAGAGATTGGTTTTTGAGAAATTGATTGAACACTGCGTGTCTCTGTTTCTGCTACACTAAGAATAAAATTGGAAAAGTGAAAGGAAAAAAAGACTTTAAATAGATCCCTCATATTCCGAATCATCGAGGCCGTCTCCAACTTCCTCACTGTCCTCTTCGTCATCAGAAAAGATTGTTGGAATTTCATCCAATCCTGTCTCCTCCATCTCATCTTCCCTGTCGCTAGAAACAGTGGTATTAAAGAAAAAGTGCACAAGTTGAGTGAACGTAATAGTTGTGTTCTTCTTCCTCATAAAGTCAGGGAGATACGAGTTGATATCGTCGCCTCCGATCCCGCACGGTGGGAGACTTCTTCTCAACTGGGACCAAACCCCTTCAATCATATTCGTGCACGCACCAGTTTCGGGATTTCGCTTTTGTATGGTATGATTTACTGTTAGATGTCGGTACTCTGGGCCGATCTGAGCATTGGCCCGCCACTCGTCCGAATGAATCGTCGAACCTGGTTTGATAGAAGAATTGGTGATGGGAATGAGAATGTCATAGTCCCTCAAAAAACCCGGTTTTAATATTAAAACCCGTTTTTAATCGATTAAATGCAGATTTATAACTATAGTGCTAAAAAGTGGTTTTCCAACCTCTTAAAAACGTGTTTTCAATTGTTCCTTGTGAGAGAAAATTATCATAAATCACTCTACACAATGACCCAGTTGATGAAGAATGGGGAACAATGCTAACTCTCCTCCACTTCTTGATTGATGAAAATTTGCTCGATGAGGTTGTTTGTGAATATAATGACGAATTTTGAGAGATAATTCAGATATTGTGAAATGATTCTTCTTTTTTTGAATAAAAACGGGTTTATGGTTAAAAACGGGTTTATGGTTAAAAACGGGTTTTTTGAGGGTCTATCAGCCGAGCGTCGGGGCACTGGTATGATAAACAGCCTTACCTACTGACCTCAAGTTGACAAAGCCCTGTTGAGGTCAAAAAACAGGTGTTATCATCCCTTTTTTCACCTTTTTAACTCCTCATTTCACATATCTGGAAATAAAGATGATTCTCCAGGAAAAAAATGAGAAAAAAAACCTAAAAGAACAAGTTTTGAGTGTACCCGTGATTGTTCGTCTGAATGTGGATGGTGTGAGATCTGATCCTGATGGGTTCGACCTTCCTCCTGTGGCTGAGTGATCGATAAAACCTTGTATTTCATCATCTATTCACACTGAATCGATGAAAATCACTTCAAACTGTCATCATATCGTGACTATGTTTGCTTCCAAGTGAAAAAAAGTGATGACAAGAAGGACATCATTTTTCGATTGGTCGTGGAAATTGTGACTTTTCATAAAAAAATGATAGATATCGTGGTCGTCATGGACATGACGTGAGAAGATAAGAAAGAATCAAACACGAAGTATTTGTTGAGGTCAGAAATCTTGAGATCGATGAGATCAAACTCAAAGCCCTGTCAATGACAGACAAGAGGATGGAAAAACACTTTGGTAGAGACGAAATCCAAAGAAACAAGTGAAGGCAAAACCTCCAACTCTTTCAACAGTCGAAACAGTGCAATTGAGTGGGTATGTTGAATCAGTCCAATTCACATCCAATCAAACGGCCAATGAGTTAGGCACTACCTCAAAATGATACAAAGGCGAAAGCGGTTTCATGTCGTCAATCGACAGTCATTGACCGTCCACTGGTATGTAGTCGAACACAGGAATCGAAGGTCTCCACACATCATAGCGTTGGATGATGACAGTGGGGAGGACGAAAGGAAGGCAGAAACGAATTAAAACCACGACGCCATGTCTTAATTGATTAACCAAGATTCAATGCCTCTACCATCGAAAATGTTCACCCATTTTTTCACAACATTATCAATTCACGTATACCCATCACTACCACATTGATCTTTTCATCCAAGCAGATGAAACTTCACTTCAGAACAGATCCTTCCGTCCTGTGAAGATAATCGGTAAAACAACCCGTCAGCACTGCTATCCAGTCCGTATGAAACCCATGACGACAATGACTGCACTATTTATGGTCGGCGCGTCAGGAACACGCTATCGGCTACCTCATCTCGACTTTGAACTATTTCACGTCGACTTTGAATTATTTCACTTCGTCTTTGAATGATTTATGTTCGACTGTGACCTTTTTGGACCAATGTGCTTTATCATGTGAACACGTTTTTCAGGATTGAAAACCATGCATTCATGCCATCTGAAGAGATTTTTAGCTGTTTCGATGAAAACAAACTCTTCTTTAGTATGAGAAAAAACAGCCTGTTACACGCAAAAGACAGTAGGATTGAACTGACGTTTGAGAGGCGTGAAGGAGTCATCGGTGTGACTATTTATGGATTTTTTTCCCCAAATGCTCGCTGCACTGTTGTGTGGCAGGGCGGGAGGTTGGTGTGCCTTGGTTGGTGTTGAAAGGATGTCGTGCCTCCATCCAACAACCAACCAAGGCCATCAACAATTGAGAGTTGAAATGTGCTAAATGGAGAAAAGAGAAACCAAAAGAGAGGAACAAAGCCAAGGCTTTCCTGGTTAAACTGGAGCCGACGGGCTTTATTTTCTGGTGTGTTTGCGCTGCTGTTCCTAACTTTTAACTTGTGAAAGGTGAGAATCGGATGATTTCCAGTTTCGGGATGAGTTACTGAGAGAAGTCGGCGGACCGAGGTGTGACTGATGGAATACCCGTCCGCTTTCGCCTTCGATTGAATGTGACGGAGGGGAGTTCTTGGGTCAGCCCTCATCTGTCGTCGAACGTATGCATTCATGAAAGGGGTATCTACGGTCTTCGGCCTACCTCTTGAGAGTCTTGCACCGATGTCGGTTCCGGATCGGATCTGTTGAATCAGCCGTTCTGTTGTCCTCTCTGTGAGGACGCATTCGTGAGTGTACCACGTGTAATGTTTGGTATGTCCATATTCTTCATGAAGCCGTGTGAATTTGACCCATTTCGCGTTTGTGGCTGCCTTAATTATTTCTGGTTGTCAGGCGGGTGTTGCGACTCGTTTAGAGACATGAACCGGGAATTCAGCTGGAGGACCTTGAATCTCACCAGGTTGAGGAACGAAATTTGCCCAGACACGAGGTCCTAGTCCCGGCACATTCGGATCCATCAATAGTTGGAAAGTCTGAATGGTGGGATTGATTTTTGTTCCAGATTGCCATCTTTTTGTTCCAGACTGTATAGTTCAAAAAGATGATTTTTTTCTTAGTTTGACCAAAATGGTCCCTCACAGAAAAAATGCCGGATTGGTGACACCGGACGGTTTGGTGACTCCACAATTTGCAGCAGATCAATGTTCCACATGATCTGATACTTCTTTGTTCTCCGAATCGGGTGGTGTTTGGCCAATAGAGTTCTGAATGATGCGAGTTGTGTTTGTTGACTGTGAAGTTGTGGATGGAAAAGCCCAAGAGATTGTACAACTTTTGAAATCGACACATACGGAACCTGGCTTGGCGAGGGAAACTTTTGCGACAGATCAGCGAGGAAGCTACAGAGTGTTTGTAAAATATTGGTAGTTGAGACTATGAACCGTTTGGTGTATTTGTTCGCTGTGCAGAACTCGTGAAAGAGCATCCAGGTCCTCTTCCAAGACCTTGGGTTCTTTTCGCGGTGTTCTTCGAAAGGAACCACTGGCCGAGAAATCTTGGCTGTTTGGCACAACTCACGAAATAAAAGAAGACCACTCACATGATCATTCCCACGAGCGACGCGCGGATCATCCCGGGCGGCAGACTCACTTTCTCCTGATGACCAGTGTGTGTCGTCATCTCTGAGTATGGTCCGAGAACAAGTCCTTCCTGTTCGACTTCCTTCAGTAATGCTGTCCAAGTCTGGTTCTCCCAATGCGGAGTTATCAGAACTCCCCTCTGAACTTGTTCGCTCTTCAACTTTTTCAGCACCTGTGGAATCAGAAGAATTGGTGGATGAATCTGTGGTGAAATCATCCTGTTTCACTTTTCGCCTCGGGCGTTGCACCCAACTGCTTCTTCTTCCGCGAATAGCGAGGGGTATGTTTTTTGCATTGTTTGTTGTGACGTGATACGAATAGATCCACGAGAGGTACCAAGGACCATTTTTCTTTTATTACTCGGATGGCTGATACTGTGAGATGATATTCTGCCTAAGGATGAAGCCTGGAGAGTGCATCCGCTGTTCTGTTCTCGCTCCCCGCGACGTGTTGAATATCTGTGAGGGTCAGCTGTGAAGCGTGGATGGTCTGAAGTGATTCCTCCTTATTTTCGGTGTTGCACTTATCACAGCAAATCGAATTGCAGCAGTCTCCTTCCAATTGGACGACTGTTCCTGTTGCATCGGTGTCCATGCTCCATGGATGAAAACAGTTTGTTCCTGGAAGTCGATAACTCCCCCCCCAACCGGACGGACTGGCGTCTATCGTAGTCGTTGCGGCTAGAGTCTGGAGCTTGAAGGACAAAGGTCTGTTCTCCTTGATCTGTACAGCTAAACTTGTTCTGAAATGAAGAAGAATAATTCAGAAATGAAAATGATTGTTCAGAAATGAAGAGGAATTGTTCAGAAATGAAAAATGATTGTTCAGAAATGAACAGGAAGAATTCAGAAATGAAAATGATTGTTCAGAAATGAAGAAGAATTGTTCAGAAATGAAAAATGATTGTTCAGAAATGAACACGAATAATTCAGAAATGAAAACAAATAATTCTGAAATGAAAATCATATTTAACAGGCCTGGATGATCACAAAAAAGTTTAAATCCACTCTTTTATGTTGAGAGAACGGTTGATTAAACGCTCGAACTCATAAAAAAGCTGTTCACGTGGTGTCAGAAATACGTCCCGTATCACATCAAAACATTGTTGTTTGTGTCAATATCTCTATAAAAGACATACACAGAGATACATATTGTGTGTTGAAGTGCATTTTTTTAAAAGACCATTATTTTTTTGATAATTATACTTTGCGAAACCAGTACTACCTGGAGATGTTTTTCCAAAGTTATTCTTGTTGTCCAACAAAATAAAGTGATAATAAACATGAAAAAATGGTTGAGAATCCAAATCTTCTGAACCAGAGAACAGATCTTCACCAACTTTTGCATGACTCTTATCATAACATAATCGAACTTGTGCGGGTTTTTGGGATCATGTGCGGTTTTTTCATGGAACCAAAACTTTAGAAATACCCCTCTTTTTATCACAATTGACAAAAAAGGGCTATTTCACCAGAAAACCAGCTGTCCAAGTGGATGAACCGGATGAATGATGTTTTTTCGTGATTTTTTTACCAGTTTTATTTGAGATTTTTCATATAGTTCTGTGTGTTGTATGGTTTAGGTGGAATGGGGGAGCAACGTTCACTCATCCGATAACAGTGTACAGCAGTATCAATAAAATGCCAGACTTGTTTTTCATTTCTGAATTATTCGTGTTCATTTCTGAACAATCATTTTTCATTTCTGAACAATTCTTCTTCATTTCTGAACAATCATTTTCATTTCTGAATTAGTCGTGTTCATTTCTGAACAATCATTTTCATTTCTGAATTAGTCGTGTTCATTTCTGAACAATCATTTTCATTTCTGAACAATTCCTCTTCATTTCTGAACAATCATTTTCATTTCTGAATTATTCTTCTTCATTTCAGAACGATTCCTCTTCATTTCGGAACAAGTCTACCTGTATCTGCCAGAATGTGAACTCTCCCAGGAAACGGGGTGAGAGTATCATCGTTGCCGTTCCATCCGATGAGCTGGGCAACTTGACGAACTGGACATGGCGCACAATCAAGTGCCATTCCTTTCGCGATCTTGATGAGATGAAGAAGCCTCGATTGCCTCTGGTCGGTCATGGAGAGTGATTGTTCCACACTGTTCACCATCCAGCCGAAGAACTGGATCTTCTGTGTTGGGATGGTCGACATTTGTGAAGTACTAGTTGGAATTCCAGCCGTTGTAGAATCTACATCGCCTCCTGAGTCATTTGGACAGCATCTTTCTGCGTCTTCGACAGAAGCAGGATATCGTCTAGATAAAAGAATAATGTTGTTTGGAAAACCTGTCGAAGTGCTCGGATCGCCACTTTGATGATTTTGGTGAAGGTTCGGGGAGCTGAGGACAATCCGAAAGGCATCCCGACAAACGATAAACCTTCCCCTGGCTCCACCACGCCTGTTTCGATTTCCTCTGTCAGAAGTTTCTTGTATGCCTCCCGTACCTCCTAGCTCCCATGGAAAGGACGAGCCCAACTTGTCAGTAGTCTTTGGATTGATTCGCATCAGCTCACAGTTTCGTCACAGAGTGCGTAGATGAACGAGTGAGACAGATGATTGCAACATTGATATTGTGATAATTGTTGTGCTTGCTGGAAGAGGGGAGAAGCAGCGTGGGAGGGAATTTAAATGTGTTTTGGCATGCTAGTTGAGGTTGCGTGGTTGTGAGATTGATCCGAATGCCTGTCATGCTGATTCTGGATTGGTCAGTATCTCCTCAATATTGATGAGAATTTTTGAGATCATACACAAGTTCGAGAATCCGAATCAGAAAACGAGACTTATCCCCCTTGTCCGTATTTCGTCTAATTTCACGAAAATGGCATCGAATGGTGTCTCCAACGAATCTTTGAGAATTGACATGGATGTCTCGGTTGTGTGATGAGACGAGATTCGAAGAAGTGCGTTCGACCTTTTTTTATATCAAAAATGGGTACCTCCAGATTCATGATCAGATGCATTAATTTCAATTTCAAAGTAGGCATCTTTTGATTCTTGCATTTGATGAAGTAGATCTTTCACGGGCTGGTTTGATTTCGGTTCACTTTGGAGCTGGATCTGACAACAAACAAGAGTTAGGGTTGATCACAATCACTTTTCTTCATTGTTTGTTTTTTCCTTTTCTCGTCCTTCCTAGAGCGACGATTAAGGGCAGAAGTTGTCTTTCTGTGCCAAAGGTGATCGAGGTGTGTTGTGATTGTGTTGTTCAACTATGCTCTCGTCTCACAATATGTGAAATATAAAAAATTGAAAATCCGTATTCTTTTTGAAATAGTGTGCATAGTGTCGGGATCGTCTCAGAGAATGTCCCGATCATTCGATTATGTTTGATGAGGTCGATCGGCGAACTATATCACTTCATCTTTACATTATCTTGAATCATTTCAACATTATGACTGGTATTTAATAGTAGTGTTAAAAATCCGTTTCAAAGGGCTTGAAATATATATATTGGTCAAACTAAGAAAATAAAAAATTGGTTCCGCGCCGAAACGCCTGCGTCGGGAGAAAACCTCAAAATACTCTGAAAGCCAGAAAGGCACACATTTTTCTCAACTTTTCCCCTTTTTCTCCACAACCAGCCATCCGTGTTGAATCAAATAAAAGACATTGTGATCGTAAACATCTCGACAAAAGCTGCTCTTTTAAAATGTACGGTTTTTTTTCTAAGAATTTTTTGTCGAGAAAAAGATGGGTTTTTTCCATTTTCCCAAATATCCAGATTTTTTTCTCCAACTTTTTTTCAAAATGTTTGTTTCCCCAAAAAAACGTTTCTGTGAAAAATTTCATCAAAATCGATTCACTGGTGATTGAGATATTTCCGAAACCATTATTTTATCGGGCAAAAGGGGGTATTTTGAGGTTTTCTCCTGACCCTGGCGTTTCGGTGCGGAACCACTTTTTTAATGATTTATAGTGGCGTCACCAATACGTTCCATGTCAACAATTCGTGCTTTTTTCTGGAATGATCACTTTTAGTCAAACTAAGAAAAAAATAAAATTTTAGAATTTTCTTCCCACTGGATCCCAAAAAATCCTCACAATAGCTCTTTTCAACCACTTTTTTCATGTGTTCTCGTCATAACTTCACAACCTGTGAACCGATTTTGATGAAATTTTCCACTGAAACGTTTGTTTGGTGAAATGAACATTTTGAAAAAAAATTGGAAAAAAAATCATGGGTATCTGGGACGATATGAAAAAAGGCTGTTTTTCGCCCAGAAAAATATCATGGGAAAAAATTTTTTATTTTTTTGAGTATCTTTTATCGATATGTTTACGAAATAATGCTTTTTCTTCGGTCTCAAACGGATGTCTGGATATGGAAAAATGATCGTCGAAAGTTTGGAAAATGTGTGGCGTTTCGCTGTATAACGTGTTTTGAGGTTTTCTCAGGATCCAGTGGGAAGAAAATTCTAAAATTTTATTTTTTTCTTAGTTTGACCAAAAGTGAAAATTCCAGAAAAAAGCACGAATTGTTGACATCGAACGTATTGGTGACACCACTATTATTGTTTGAACAAGATTGATTTGTCAAGCCCCATATTACGGGTGAATGAAAAGCTCGGTTTAATGAAAGGACTAGAAAGCATTTTTTTCAAAACATAGCGATTGATCATGATGTATCGTGAAGTGGCAATCTATGGCAGTTCTCCCTTCAAGACGCCTTTTTTGGAAGTGAACGTGCGGCGCGTTTGTAATTGCGGTAGTCTCCCCCTCTGTCGACTGTTGTACTCGGGGTTCGACTCCCGCCGAGCACAACTTTTTTGCCACTACTTTGAGTTTTTTGGCCCACAAAGTCCACCTTTGCCCGATTAAGTTCTTTTTATACATGGGTGACGATGAGAAAGGGCGTGTCACTTTTAAGTCACTGTAAAGGTTGTTGACTCTGGGTCTGATCAACGTCACAATGCCCACGTCAACACTATGAATCAATAGTAGGCAATTTTATTGTTTTTAATCTCGGTTTAACCTTCATTTCGTCGTTTTTATGTGATTGGAGATCTCGATCAGACTGAAATGTGAAGTGATCACGGTCAATCGCATTTCACACCGCACCATTCGATCACGACACTTCCTCGCTGTTTTGCCTCAACTGGATGTTGTGTTCGTGTGGTATCGGGGGTTACTGTATGTTTCTTTTGAGAAGTGTTGGTAGGTGTTGCTCTCTTTCTCGTTTCATATTTAGTTTTCTGGAACTTTCCTGTCTTCACAATTGGCGTGCTCAGAACATCATTGTGCAGATTCGCTCGAGATCTAGCATTGGACCCTCTCTCCACAACCTTCTCCTCATCCACTTGCCTCGTCCTTCTCCTCACCATCCTTCCCGACTGAGAATCTGTCCTCACTCCTCCATCCATCCCCTGTGCCTGCTGGTGTTCTCCTTCGCCTGACTAAACTGTGCAACGTCTTCCTGTGACTGTCGTTGTTCAGCGGCGTTCAACTGCTCTTCGGTGTGCTCGCTGAGAGGGGTCGGGCTGAGTGGCGTGGGTGGAGGGCGAGTGGAGGATGGACGGGTGGTCGTTGGTCGAAGGCGGTCTTTCGCTCTTCGTCTCTTCTCCCTTCGGCTTGTCTCTCTCCTCCTCCTTCTCGACCTTCTCACTCGCTTCTATCATAGCAACCAGCCCACTCGCAATCCCCGACGCCTTCCAACTCTGCACTCCTCTCTCGACCTTCGGAAACACCATCATGCTCTCCTCCATCATCTTCATCTGCCCCTTCGCAAAGCTCACTTCCTTTTCCATCCTCTTCACAATCACCTCCCTTCTCTTTCTCCACACGTGCTTTCTCTTCGGCAAAAGCTGTTTCCATTTCCTTCATTTTTGTACTTGCTTTTCCGGTTTGTGCTGGGTTTGATATAACTCCATCTGTGTTTTTTTCCTTTGTTCTTCTTTGAGTTCTTTCTATCATCATTCTCCTTCTCTTTTGAGATCAGCCTTCACAATTTCGAGTGATCTTGGCTTTGCCGAGAGACCATTTCCCTTTGCTTATAAAACACCAAGCTCCTTCTGGATTCATTGTTCGTTCATTTCCTTTTGAATCCGAAGCGGTTCCTCCTTTTCTCGTTCCAGAAGCTCTTGTTTTTCTTTAAATCAATGAACTTTTGCTGTAGTTTGGCCACAACAGCTTCCATTTTCTTCTTCGTATCATCTCCACTCATATCTCTATCATTTCCACCAAGTGTGGCTTCCCCAATCGTTCGTTCTGGAAGAGCGACTAAACAATAAGTTAGAAGAAGAATTCAGAATATTCATCGGAGTTAATCAATCCATCGTGCTTCAGGACGCCATCTGACACCTGGGCAAATAAGTGATGGTTCTTTTCGATCTCTTCGTTCTTATATGAATCCATCGCTCAAAAATGTGTTTCGATTACCGAAAAAAGATACAATTGAATCAGTTCAGTCAATTTTGAGGACATTTGAATCATATATCAAGCGTTCTGAAGATCCATCATCTCACACGGCATCTTTTGTCAAAACTCATGTTAATCAACTCAAAGATCTATCGAATGCAGACAAAAGGCTCTTTTGCTTCCACATTGGTGTGTATATTCTCTCCTCCCACAAAGTCATTTCTCATTCACACCATTCTCCAACTCTCCAACATTCTCACTTAAAGACGTCCATTTCTCAATTCCAAAGGAGTCTAAAGATTATAAAGATATACCGGCTTGTCCACGGAAAGCTTCAGAAATTTTCCACTCACTACTTGTATGGCTTGGCACTTTTCTTCATCAGCCTTCAACTGAACACAGAGCGAGAAGATTATTTCTTTGAATGACCTGAAACTATACCTTGACTTAGATCGTCTTTCACAAATGAAATTAATCAAAAATACGGATTTGCCAGTCATCCGACGACGAACTCAACTTTAGTCTGATTCTCCCTCAACCTTATTCCGTCGTAGTTTCACCCAACAACAGTTTAACCTCCTCCATGAATCAAACGAAGGCTATTCAAAATTAATTTTACTCCTGTCAGACCAAAAATCTCACAGTGATATTCCTCTCAGTAAAACAACAATTCTGAATCTGGTCGGTTTGTCTCTCTCAATCCAAAACTCTCCATTCAACTCCTTTTCCACCCCTCTCAACTGTGACTATAGGCTACTACAAGCTTGACCCGAGTCGGATTGTCTGTCTGCTTTTCAACGCAATCGAGTTCGTTCTGAAGACTACCTTTGATAATCCCATCGTTAGACGAACCCAGAGCTCCATCTTTACTCATTCTTTTGATGAATCCAATGCAAATGCCTTTTCAAACTCATTGAAGTGTTTTACAGAACTCCTCCACCAATTCACCACTCCCAATCTTCTCAAACTCCTTTCCTTCTATCTTTCTCAACAACGAGGCCCAATAGGCTCAGAGGAAGCTACAACCGACAATAAATTCTATCCACATTCTGTTTACAGACTCCTGTCTTTCCTCATCCTTTCTGGCATCGTCTCTCTCCAATCTGTCCTGTCCCTCATCTCCCCGTCCTTTGAAGTGTGCGCATCCGTTCTTACAGCTTCATTGAAAGACGTGCGATTTGGCTCCGTTCACCAAGAACCCACCACAACACTCATTCCCCAACCGATCAAGCCCGTCTCTGATGACCACGAATTCCGCCATGACGAACCAGAAACCGCTGTATCTCCCATCATCCCGAATCCAATGCCCTCTCCAACTCCGACCACCGTCGCACCGCCCCAAAATCCACTCGGATGTGCCGATCCGAACAGTTTTGTTCCGTTTTTTGAAATCCAAGGAACTCTTCATCCAATCAACCTTGCAACCAGTCTCGTCGAAATGGGTGCAACGCAATTTGCGTTGGACCAAATCATATATCCGATTGTTGAATGCGGTGGAATCGTGGAAGTGCAGGGAATGATGGGCGACAATCCAATCATCAAACAAATCGCAACTGGTCAAGGCGAAGACGAGTCCGACGTTGTCCACGATGAAGACGGAGAGATCGATGATGAAACCGAGTTTATCAAAACAGCAAGGGCCATCCTAACTGCCCCGACTAGCTCTCCAATCACACCTCAAACACAGCGGTTGATAGGATCATGCCATCCTTCCACACAGCCTCTCATCGACACAACTCTCCGTGAAACACTCATCTTCCAAGTCGAACACATTCTGTTCCTCTTTGCACAGGGACAGAATGATTCAACGATTCCACGTTCACTTCGATTCACTCTCACATCACCACTTCACAAGTCTCTCGAGCAATACCGCCAAATCCTTCACCATTCTCACCATTTTGCTCTAAATGCCCCAACACAGGAACCAACCGCTGTTCTTTGCTCACTCTTTCCCCTCCTCACCCAGCTTGGACCGCTCCTTTCCACAAATATTTCAACTTTTGAGAAAGTCTGTCTGTTCATCGCCGCCTGGCTCGATTTTCACAACCTCACCGAAATCACCACCGAGACCATTCAAAACCAGACGCTGGTGATGACAAGCGTCGATGGTGTTTCAGTGGGTGAAATATGTTCGAAGATCATTCTTCTTCTGGTTGATGTCTTCTTCCCAGCGCTCTCACTGGCAGTCTCGACTGTCTCACTGACAACTGCTGTTTGGGAGGTTCTTCGACATTTCTCGGCCCTCAGCAGACATGCCATCTACAGCAAAGTCTGCATCTCGTCCTTCCATTCTCCACTTCTTGCGAAAAACACATATCTGATCGAGGCGGAACTGAAGAAGGCTCGACGTCGAATATCAACATCGACGGTGGCAACTGTCGGGAAGATCCTCACAAGACTCTCACTCGGCAATCCATTTCTGGTCATGGCCATTACATTCTCGACAATTTCGGCCTACCCAAACTTCATCCGACTTCTCTTTGATTCTCTCTCATCTGCGCCATCGCTTGTTTGGGATACCGTCTCGTTTGTTCTCCTCCACAACCTCAACACTTCAAGTCAAACCGTAACCAAATTCTTCAGGACATTCACAATCAATGGACCAGCCATCATGAACATCGCTCGATTTGTTGGTCTCGCGTGTCGAGATCACTCAGAACTCGAGATTGCTCCTCTCCTTCAGTTTGTCGCTCGCGAGTGTTTGAAAGGAAACGGCGAATGCTCCGTGATTCTCTCGGAAATTATGAAGACCGCATGCCACATCGTTCCCCCCGACTCCATCAAGCCGACTGCCATGCATGCTTCCCAACTTCTCATCTCCGACTTCCAATCACAGCTCATGAACGAATCTCGCCAATCGTCGTTCAAAGTCGCTTCCTTCCAGAATGCTCTCTTCGCTGTCCTCCAAAAGTATACTCTCGGAAAGAAGGCACACATGGATGTATTGATCCGCAGTCTCAACGCCACACAATTGTGGGATGAGATGTTTGTTGGGCTGTGTCGTGTTGTTGAGAAATGCGAGAAACTTGATGAACTCAAAGACAATATTTTCGAGCTGAGTGGTGATGAAGGGAGTCGGATGGAACGGATGAGACAAACCAGCGAAGATCGTGACAACACACACGACATCCTTCTCCAATACATCTCATTCCACCACATCGCTCTCACCAACGATTTAATCGAAGGCCCACAAAAAACCTTTTCATTTGAACGACTCGCCCATTTGTTGGAACAGTCACCGTATCCTCTTGTGATGAAATGGTTGTATCCACATCTCTCTCCAATCGTTACACAAGCGCCACTCACACAACCATCACCAGACGCTCCATCCCTCACCTCATTCTGCCACTCCTTCTTCGACCGGAGTGTTTGGAAGGTTGTTCCAGTGTCGCTTTTCACATTGTTCTGGTCTCTTGGACTTGGAGATGTCTACAACCCCACGAAGGAGTACAGGTCAGTCAAAAAGAAGCTCACAGACAGCATCACCGAAATGCGAAGCAAGTCCAACGCACGCGACATCGACGTCAGTACTCGAACAGCATTCAAACAGCTTATTCCCGACTACCAGCAGAAGATATCAAAAGTGGCAAGTGACGAAACGAGCCAGCGAGCTCACATCGACACATTCATTAACAATCTATCTGCCACAGATATCTTCCCAGACATGACGAAAGAAGAAGTGAGCTCGACACCTTTCATCCAAATGTTCTTCAAGCTCTGCATCTTCCCTCGCATCTCGCTCTCCGAAAACGACGCTTTCTACGCCGCCGAGTTCCTCCGAATCGTCGGCCGAGCATCGGACAAGTTCAGCTTCTATTCTGTGTGTGCCGAGTTGGTTCGGCTGGTCTGTGCCATGCTTCCATTCTCGTCATCAGAAGAATCTGTCAGACTTGGAGTATTTGTAGCTCGTATCTTTCATGGGATTGAAAGCAAAGCTGGACATCTCACGACATCAAAACAAGTCCAGCAGTCCTCATCACAGTCATCTGAAAGAGAAGAAGGAAAGGTGGACGAGCGAAAAGACGTCTTCTTCTCAGTTCTCCGCGAGATGGCGTCTCTGATTGAACAACACTTGCTTCCCATGCTCTCACTCTCCAATCTCAACATGGCGAAACTGGGCCTCTTCTTCCTCTCGCAGATTTCTCGTCATTTTCCAAGCACCCCGAAGTGCTACAACACAACCATCGAGAAACTCGATCAATTTCCATCAGATGGCAGGAAAGATGTTTATACGCTCGCTCAAAGCTATCGAGGGGTGATCATGGCGGAGTCAATTGGACATGAAATCGAAGAAGCAAAAATGGACATCATCCGAGAAGAGAGGAGGAAGAAGGAAGAAGAAGAGGAAGAGAAGAAGCAGAAGGAGAAGGAAGAGGAACGGAAAAGACTCAAAGCGAAAGAAGCCGAAAGAAAATCAAAAGAAAAGGAAGAAGAAAGAAAAAGGCAACGAGAAAGAGATGAAGAACGACGCAAACCACAAGAGGATGAGAAGAAAGTCACCGAGAAGCCTCAAGACCATTCAAAGGAGGAGGAAAAGAAGAAAGAGCCACCCCGTATCGAGAAGGTCAAGAGAGAAGAGTCGACTAAGCTTAACAAAGACGATCGACGAGATGAAAGGAAAGAAGACGATCGGCATAGTCACCACAACTCACGCGACCGCCGCCTCTCACCTTCGCGACGGGACAGAAAGGACGACGATAGACACGAAAGGCGGGACAAACAGATTGATCGACAGTATCCGGACAAATTCTCTCGAAACGAACGGGGATCAGAAATATATCCAAACGATGTTGGGAAAGGGATCCTCCCGACACCCGCGAGAAGCACCGACCCAAAAGGTGAAGCCCCTCAACGAAGACAGGAAGCCCCAAGGCAGCCCGAACGAAAGACAGAACAGCCAAAAGTTGAGCCTCCCAAACAGCCTGAGAAGAAGACGGTTCCAACACAGCCGTCTCCAACTCCTGAAGTCAAACGAGAGCCACTCATTGCACCAAAAGTTCCGGCGAAGTCTCTTGACGAAGAAATCCGAACTGGAATGAAGCGATCACTGAAGGATATTGAAGATCCGAACATTGATCGTCCGAAGCCGGTTCGTCGGTTGGAAGAACCTTCAGATACTCGACACAGAGTTGTTGAAACAAGGCCACCAGCAGATCGACAACCCAAGCCACAATCTCCGCACTCAAAAGTCGAACCAGAACGACCAGCACAAACGACCTCCATCAAGCTCACTCCACCTTCCTTTCACTCGCAGACAACAGACCCAACTCAGAACCGCAACCAGGTCAATCAGGGGATGACTGACCGAAGACAGCAACTCGACTGGAGAAGAGACGATTCCAGAGATCCCCGAAACAGAAGGAATGGTTCATATCAGAGGTCGTACCAGCAAGGGTACAATCAGCGACGATGATCATGCTTCTTACTTCCATTTCACAGCCTTTTCTCCATGAAATGCAAGGGCATATTGTAAAAATCAGACAAGAGAACAGCAAGCTTTAATAACGAGTTAGAATGAACTGGGAAAATGTCTGCTAATCAAACAAATCATCGTCCATTTCAATTTTGGGAAACATATCATCCAAATAAGCGGCATAGTTGGTTTTGAACTCTGGGAGAATGAATGAAACAGAGACAATGAACCTTCCAGTCGTTCGACAGCATTGTGATCTGTCACTGCTTGTGGGTCCTCACAACACGCCCGCGAAACAGTGGCGATTGGATGTTCTGTGGGATCATTAGGCTTCTGAACCGTATTGAGTCGACCTCTCACAGGATCAACCAAGAGAACTTTAGTGATGGGACAGATGAGCCCTTCCTTCTTTGCTTCCTCTTGGAGAAACGTAGTGCGTTGTTGTTTTGTCATCTGTGACAAATCTTGTACAACGGATCGTTTTGGCTTGGGGGCTGGCTGAGATTTTTTGGTTTTGGGTTGGACTGGCTTGACGACGAACTGTTTTTTGTCGTCTGGTTTGATCTGGGTACTTACCAACAGTTTGTTAACCGTGGATATGGAGATGAGGCTTTTAGATAGTTGTGTCTGAGATGATCCTCCGCCCTGGTTCTGTTTGGGTTGGGTAGAACTGAGTGTTGGGATTATAGTGGTGATTTTCTTGAGTGACAACCAAACTGGGTCCTCGGCCCTTATTCCATACGAAATAAATTCCGCAACGATTTCAAACACAGCTGGTAAGAGGTGTTTTTTGACTTGGCTCTCATCAGCAGAGTCTTTCTGGATTATGATGCGGACATCCGGGTATTGCGTAAAACCATCCATGGCATGTGGATATACCCAAAAACGATATGGCACATTTACATCTCGTGTAATATCTTGGGGGAAGGCTTTATCGTCATTTTCAGTTGAAATAAAAGAGCCAAGAAGAAGAATTCGTCGTCCCTAAAGGAAGAACTGATAGTCAAGACCCATACTCGATACATTCTGTCAAAAATGAAGTCACGTTTGGGTTTTTCATGTACAAATGCCGTGTAATATGTGTTGAACGTGAGAGTTCTGTTGACTTTGTCGAGTGTTTCCTTCACTCTAGGGAGGATACAGAGATGATACTGAAATGCTGAGAAGAGATGAGAACATGTCCATAGAATACATTTTGATCTTATCATTCCAATAAAGGTGATTTTTGAACCAGCTTCCTCCTTACATTGAGAAAAAGCAGCTCCATTCGGTTTGAAGCTGAGTACTTGTTTATCATCCGGACGGACTGTTGGAGTCATCTCAATACGAAATTCATCGGAGGTTTTTGATCTCAGAACGCCCGTCCACTCGAACAATTGGTTATTAAAAATGTGAAAGCGTCTTTCGTTGTCAAATATCGGATTCTGTGGCCCACAGAGATCGCAGAACATCCCAAAGGAAGATGGAAAAGCCAGTAAAGGTTCTTGGATCTGGCGTTCACTGACAGTGTCCTTTTTAACGGCGGCCATTTTTGATCGAACCAAAAGAAATATATGGAAGGTTCATCAAATCGGCTCAACATCCACGGAAACCAGATTGTTTTGTTCGTATGAGAAAAATTTCAGACGCACACGAATCACACCTGAAGATTGAGTCTCCTTTCTTCATTGAAAATGACGAGAAGAATGGCATTCCCAAAATCGGACAATATTTGACAAAAATAATAACAAATGAAGATGAAGCATCCTTCTTGGGCGACAAAACAGAACGAGTCAACTTGCCTTGATTTCGTCATCGTCTGAATGTGAATCTCGTCTGATTTCAACTTTGAGAGTGCTGATTCCCCAACAGGCCACGATGGAGAGAAGTGGAGATCAAACGGGAAGACGCTTCGACAATGAGCATCAATCACAGATCTACCATGCTTATGACAAAAAAAGTGCAGACCACGCCAAAACACCGTAAAGGTTCTTCACTTCTCCGAATCTGACTCAGATGTACTATAGTAAGAATCACTGCTCCCATATGAACTGTCAGAGTAACTGTACGAATAATATGAGCTATCAGAGCTCGATTGAGCATTTTTGTCGGTTTGGTGATGTTCTGTGCTTGCAGGCTTCTGAGGTGCAACTTGTTTGGATGATTCAGGCTGGATTCCTTTGTTTGGATGACGTTCTTGTTTTATAGGTTCAGGCATCTGTTTTTTCTGATTTGATTTGATTTTTTCTCCTTTATCTTCATGTTTCTGACGTCGTTCTCTTCGTTTTCGATGCTTTTTCCATCTTTTAGCATCTGCTCGGCGCAATTCTGTTTGGGTCTTCCTTTTTCGTGATGCTTTTTCTAGTTTCTGTTCTTTTTCGTGCATCAGGGCTTCCTGTGCTCGTTGTTTGATTGTTTCTTCCATAACTTGATTTTTATTCAGCATTGAATTCATTTTTTGTGTTTGTTCTTCTTCAGCTTTCAGCCTAGCTTCAATTCTGGCAAAACAATCAGACCAGACTTCTTCCCGAATTTTTCCTCGCCAATCGGAAACTACACAGAGAAGAGATATTCAGAAGTTGTTTGAAAAGCGAGATGAAGTTTGCAAACGATGTTCTTTTTGACGATACATTTTGGATTGAATCGTGACTCGTGGCTGTTCTGTTTGATTCAAATCTGATTCTGTATACAATTCCCATGACTCTTTTTTCTTGGATTTTTGTTTGTGTTTGCGGCTGCTTTTTTGTGGTGATGAAATATGGCTGCTTTCTTTTGGTGTGCGTTCGGCTGGTTGAGATCGATGACGGCGACGCCGACGCCGTCTGTCTGCGATTTGTCTTTCCGTATTAGATAGAAATGGAGTAATGACTGAGGTTGGGATCTGGACGGTGGTGATGTGAGAGTCTGTGTTTTGCGATTTGATCTTTCTTGGATCTGAGCAATATGGTGATGCTCCCAAGGAAGGATCGAATTGTTTTATGATTGGAAGTGCATCTTTTGGAGTTATTTTGTCCGTTTTGAAACGTGTAACTGTTGTGGCTGTTTGAGATTTTTTTGGCCCTGCTTCACGCTTCTGGGCAAATCTGAACGCTCGAAATGCTGCTGCGCTTTCATTTTTCTCATTTTCACGTACTGGAGTTCCATACATGAACACAATTCGATCATCACGGTACGGGTTTGGTGGTAAATCATCAACTGAAGGTTCGATAAGAAATAACGATCAAACTGGAGTCTGTACGTTTGGTTTCAAGAGATGTATGTCGAAAAGCTGGTATAGGGAGTTTTTCCTGGTAGGGCGATATATTCTGAGGAGATGTTATAAACTGTTGAATGTTTCAGACGGAATTTTGCTGCCGTTCAGGCGAAAGCTTTCGAGGGGAGCGTTTAGGAGAATGCTCACGATTTGAAGTTGGAGCAGAGAAACCTTTCGCTCTGCGAGGAGATTTGTTCATCGTTCGAGACGTTGAAGGAGTTCGAATTGGGGGGAGCTAGGATGATCGGTTGAAATGCAAAGTGAGTGACATACCGTGTCCATTGACAGTAATCAAGAAGAAAGAGAAGCTGAAGAGTTTGGATAGGATTTCACTGCCTTTCTAATGGATCCGATCAAGACTGTGAACGGCCACCATTTCTCGTGCAGACTTCACATCTTGTTTTTTCTCTTCTAACATGTCCGGCACTTTCATTCAGTGTATTTTTCTCGAACTGAGACAGACAAGCACATCTTCTTCAAAAGCTTCAACGAAACGAGCTGATATGAACATTGGTTGCATTTTTGAGATCAAAATGAGAGGAATAAACTGTGGTGATGAGTCGTCATCATTCTGGCAAGTGGAGAACAAGTGTTTGTTGCTGGGGAACAATGAAAAAGATCGGAATCGTTAATTTAGTGGGGAAGAGATGCTATGAGCAAAAATCCAGCAAAAATGCCATTTTGAAATGTAATTCGAGAAAATTTGTGATATCTGTGAACGACTGTGGAGATTGATCACAACTCGCCCACAAAAATGTTCAAGGGGGATGAGGACCCTCAAACCACGTTCCTTATGACATTTCGTAATCAAATATTTGACTCAAACCTTGACATTGATTCGGTCTTGCAGCGTTTTTCGTCGGTCACTTTGAATCAAAGACATTTTTTCGATTCCACTTTCATCACCAATTTGTTCGTCGTCTTTCTTGATGATTTAAGACTCAACCACATTTCAACCACATGTAACCCAGCTCATCCTTCACTACAGTTGTGCCTCTCAAATACTTCAACCATTATTCGAGGATTAATCTCATTCATGAGCAATTCAACCTCACCCCCACAATCGGTCCATTCACCACCTTCAACTGCCATTCCTGGCGATACCGACCAATCACACACAGGAACAAATCAAGGGATTGAGTCATCGACAGAGATACCAGCGGCTACACCATCGACAAATTCGCTCACATCAGCAACCTCAATATCTCGAATATTGAATTGGGAAGCGATTGTTTCCGCGTTCGACCTTCCACATTTCACTATCAACAATAAGTTTGAATTTGAATACTTATTGTACTTCCTGCAACAACTCCACCACTCGAAAGAAGAGATTGCCGGAATCATGTCGGAACACTATCCACCATTTCCACTTCAAAGTCTTCTGACAATCAACAACCATACTTGTGGCGGAGTCTTCTTGGAGAAGGAAAACGCCACCACCCCAATCCCGGAACAACGAGGTCTGCCAAATCATCAACTACATCTCTGGCAAAATCCCCAAGCACAGGTTGCACTTATTGATAGCTTTGTAGCGTCTTCGTTATCATCTCAACCATCTGTAGCTCAATTCACATCATTAAATCTACGACTCCAGGCAGAAAGAAACAACTCACAACACCCAGACCATCACCTCAAATCCTATCAAATTCTCGATGATACTATTGAAACTGGCTACTATTTCAATCTTATCAAGCCATTTGGTTATGCTTCCTCTTCAGACTTATTGAGTTCACAACAAGAATCATCGGCAGATTGTTATGGAGTGGTCGAGCTCTATCGAACACTTTTGGCCATTCTTCATGTTCCTCGCCATACCTCCACACCAGGTTCGGACTTTTCACACACTTCGGCAACCATATTAAATCTGCTTCGTCAAGCTGCCATGACTTCTCCTCTTCAGTTCATCGAAGCCATATTTCTTTCTCAAGACACTCCAGTCTTGCATCCAGATTCAAATCAGATTTCTCACTTTGTTCCTTCTGCTTCTGTTCCAATTTCATTCCGTTTGAGTTCCAAACAAGGAGCTCTTACAATTGACTCTATCACACTCATCTTGACAGCTATCATCCTCTCAGCGCTTAAAACTCAAACCTTTTCCAATGATTCACGGGTTTATCTCTATAAATTACCAAGATGGATTGTTTGCGACGGCCCAAGCAACACAGAACCAACAACACCCATATTCTCTCTGTACCCACAATTATGTTCTGCTGTTCTCCTCCAAATGCTTTACGCCCTTCCATCCACTACTCCCCCACCACCTTCTATCCTCCCACCCAACATCGCATCTCAAAATCACACCCTTTATGTCCCTTCTTCTGTTTCGACTGTCCTCGTCAGCCTTCTCTTGTATCCGAAAATTACTGAACAACTTTACCAACTGACTCCATCTAAGCATTCTCTCTATTTTGATCTCATCCGTGCGTCGTTCCCACTCCTCCCAGAACTATTCGTCTCTCAACCTCTCGAAATCCAGATCATCCTCGATGAAACCGTATTTGCCTCTCTTTTTCAGAGGCAACTGATCGACATTTTGAAATTCAAGCCAGATGATGTCGCTGGATCGTTCAACTTTTTCATCGTTCAATGTTTGACGATATTCCAGGATAAGATCCTCCAACATCTTCACAAACCACTCCTCCCTCCGATCTCAAGTCCCCGCACGCAGAGTTGGGAGTCCAAGAACGAAGAAGCCATTCGAGACTTTGATCCTACACAACTTCTTTCTGCCCTGCCAAGGCAGAGAGACGCAAATGTGGAACAAACAGCAAGTATCTCTCACATCGTTTTTGATCTCTGCTACACAAACTTCTGTGACCCACTCGACCTGGACTTCCCATTCAAAGCGATGATCCACCCCGTTGTTGTGAAGTGGTTTCTCAGACTTCTTGACTGTTGTTACCCGTGGATGCCCGAATCGTCCGCACTCGCTTTCTCAGGACTCCTCCAGCAATTCTCGAATCTGAGGGAGCACCCGTTAACAACAATCCCATCGGAGCTCGTTCTGGCGATGAGGGACAAGAAACAGCAGCGAGACCAACTCCGACTTGCAGCAGACAATCTGTCCATCAACCTCCCATCAGTTTCAACGCTGAACTTGGAGGCTCCTCCTGTTTCGGCCTTTCCTCTCCCACCCACAGACAGACACGCCAATTTAAATCCACATTCACCACTCTCTGAGCAAAATCTGGACGACACCGACTCTCCAGTCATCTTCCCTGGAGTCCAAGGATCAATAGTTGCCGAAGCAGAAGGGTTGATGACAGCTTATTTTACCAAACAGAACAACGCGAAGGACTTCGCACAACTTTTGATGAATTGGAAGGGAAACAACGAGCATCGACCCATCAGTGCACCGGACGGCACACTACCAATCAGCATGAGCAATGCATCGCCTCACTTCCAGACATACGCTCTAATCATTCAACAACTTCTGAACGAGTTAAACTTCATTGAATCGTACACAGATGAAAATCTCCAACTCCTCTCTGAGCTCTATGGGAATCTTCTCCTTGAAAACTCACTTGTCAAACAGGACCAAGATTATATCTTTGCATCGATGCTTGTGATGTTGAACCAACCGTCTGGGGATCGCCGCTTCCTCTTCGCTTTTCAGATTCTTCAGGTTATCCTCCCACACGTCATGGACTTTCCACATTTCTGTGTTCGACTTGTTCAGCTCGACACAGTTAAGAGTGTCCAACCGCTGTTCATCCAGTCGCTTGAGGAACGACTCACTCGTCTTTCGCATCGAATCGCTCATGAAGCACAAAGATATGCCCAGGAGCATCTGGACAAGCTTCAAGAACTCAGCAAACAACAACGGACACCAAGTTACAATGATGGATATGCAGAGAATCGATCACCAGGACAAGTCACACCAGAAACACCTCACAGACGCTCAGACATGCCAACAAACCTCCCGAAACAACTCGCATTCCCCAATCCCCCACGCACTGTGCACTCGCCTGACTCAACTCCACTTCCGTATTCGGCAGAATCTATGAATCTCCCCAACCCAACACAGTTCACATCATTCGTCTCGCAAAGCACATCACTCAACCATCCACCAACTCATCCACACACCGACACCCAACCATTGTTGGGTGCTGCCCCTCGAAAAATCATCACCCCCACTCCACTTGCCTCTATCCTGGATGTCGAGCCAGTTGGTGTTCTGTATTCAACTCTCCGAGACCGAACTGTTCCCGTTCCACCACCGTTGGAAATCACTCACCTGATTCTGACGTACAACACCCTCACCGAGAATAACATTACAGAAAAGATCGACGATCTCTTCCAACACATCCTGATGGAGGAACAGTATTTCGAGTTCTTCGCCGTATATTCGGTGTTCATCCGAATTGCACGAGAACCACGGTTCGTCTCCCTCTATGCCAACTTCCTCACAAACATCAAACAGTTCAAAATCAGGAAAGTGATTGAAAAGGAGGTTCTTACTTGTACACGAGTCCTCCTCAAAGCTCCGATGAGAGGAGATAGATATGCAGAAGGAAGACATGTACCAGGCCAGTTCTTCGATGTATTGGAACAACAGATGCTGATCAACTTTGCTGACTTCATTGGGGCATATATGATCAAACAGAATCGACCAATCCCGTCGTCTTATCTCAACCTCAAGTTAGCTCTCTACGCCGCGTTCCAAAGAAACAGACTCACAATCGTCCTTCCCTTTGTTTGTACAGTCATAAAGTATGCACCGCAGAGTATCGTGTTTTCGAACCTAAATCAACCATGGATGATGGGGATCCTCTCCGCTATCAGCGACCTCCGCCAAATTGTATTGTCTCAGCATCTTCTCGCCATTGTGGACGATTTTTCCACAATTATGTCATCCTCACTCACGGGGAAGGATGCTGTGACTTCGTCGGAGTTCTTTTACCGATATGCACTCCCTCAAACATCACTCCCCTTGTACTCAATTCTCTACAACTACCAACAATCGAATGACTTTGTTCCCTCCTCGATTGAAGCCGCGATCAAAAAACGACTCGTCATCTGCGAGTCGAACCCCTCGTTCTGGATGGCTCTTTCTTCATTCGATCCACTCTACCCGCTCGATCAGAAAGACATCCAACGTCTCTTACATCACTACAACACTGGGACAACCGCAGAACCAGAATTCCCTCCATTCCACACACCTCGCATTGATCGGCGGTTGTCTGATCTGTTCCTTTCCAGTTATCCCAAAGATCATCCCAATTCACTCCAGTTTGTGGACAAACACCTGCATCCTTATCTGGCCTCTCTTCCTGAGCCCATCCACAAACCGAAATTTACGATGCCCAAATCAATGTACAAACCCAACGCCATCATCCATCTGCAGTCGATGACCGAAGATGCGATGCAGGCGGCCTTCGAGAATTGCTTTTCGTTTATCTGCGAAAAGACGTATCGAATAACAGTTCCTGTCGTCCTTCAAACCATCTATCGAGATTCTGCTTTTGGAACATGGCCAGAGCCACTCTCGTTCTCACGCAGTTCATCGCTCAACGACAAGATCTACAGAAGCATCAACACCCACACACCAACCGATGATCAGAAGAAACGACTCCTGACAGCTCCTGAGGCCATGCATCTCCTCGTGATGGAACAGGCTGAGAAAATGACTGCCCTCTGGGCCTATTCTCTGTCGTGCCAGTACCTTCACACTCGTCCACAGACTATCATTGCCAATAAACTTTCTGTTTTTTATCCAATCATCGCGGAATCCCACCCACAGATCATCGACTACCTGATCCGTGCGGTGGTTGATGACTATATTTATTTGATGACCGAGCAAGTCGTTCTTTCCGTCCTCACTCGGCTTGATCCTTTCATCAGAGAGCAGACAAACTATCGACGATACCTCAACGACCAGTATGGTGGCGTTCCTGATGGGGTCCGGGCCGATCTTGAACGGTCAATGAGGAAAACCATCTTTTTCGATCCATCCCGTGGGCGACCATATTCCATGTCCCTTTTCGAAAAGGAAATGATACCCACGGGAACGGATTGGTTGGGTTTGACCGACACTTCAAAGCTCGTGTCTCACCCTGCCTCCGAAAACGCCACCTCTCCATCCTCACTCCACTCCAAGTCTCACTCAGAGTTAAAACGAATCATTCCCACTTGGCCGCTCTCATCATCACATCGCTGTCTCCATTTGAACATCATCCCATTCTCTCTAATCCGCGCGTTCTACTCTCCAATCCTTCGAGACCGCTTCGGCCTCCTCCCGACAGTCCCAACCGTTCATTGGGACAAGCAAAGCCTGGACTTGGATTTTATTCCTCCAATCCGCCCCTCTCTCCCACCGATTCCGTCGCATTCTGTTCCTTTTGTTCTCAAACGCTCATCATTCATAAATTTCATCCGAGTTATGCTCAAGAAGGCATCTGATATCTACACATCTTGGGTTTCGTCGTTCTCCATGTCTGTCTTTGAGCTGCTCATCATCATCTCCAACTATGCAGCACTCCTCACGGACAGACTGTTAGTCGAGAAAGAGTGCACCATGCAGCGAACGATCACTGATGCAACGAAAATGAATGCCGTCGAACAAATCAAAAGACTCATCGCTCTCTTCCACGAAGAGAGAGCCAAGGGACTCACCGACATCCAGGAGTCATCAGCTTTTCGACAGCTGAAGGATCTTGTTGTCCCGTCTTTGTTTGCTTCGAATATGTTTTCCAGGGAACATCTCCAACAGAGTTTCGGCGACCTCCAACGCAAGCTTATTGAGACAAACGAGATTCTAAATCAGGTCATGAAACAGATGCCGCGTCTGATCGGGAAGAATCTCCCTCACATCACAAACACTCTCGTCAAGGAAGCCACCAAAAATTTCACTCAAATGGTTAAGGATATGTACCCAGATCTGGCACAACCACCCATGCCCCACCCCATTTATTTTGAAGCAATCCAGATGATGATCCATCACGTCGAGACCCAAGTCATCTGCGATTCTGTGTCTAACATTGTGAATATTCTGTTCTGTGGGCCACCCCCATTCATTTCTGTTTTCTACGCCCCTCCCCCCTTTTCACTCCGATACATCCTCAACAGTGGGCATGCCGCCCCGTGGCCTCAGTCCATCCCCATCAAACCGCAACCTTTCAAAAACGTGTTTTACCGCCCCCTGTCATCATTTCTCAGCGAATACGATCTCTCCTCTCGCAGAAGCTGCCTCACATCAGACTGGTTCTATTCTCACGTTCCTTCAGAGATCCCAACCGACCCTGAACGAATCTCGCGCCCTCCAGAGCGTCGGACAGACTATTCTCAAATTGCAGCATCCAATCTCCGAAGAGCCATTGTCGAAGTCGTTGACGACACTCTGAAGTTGTGTGTTCCCGATGACGAGCCAGAGGACACACTGAGAGAGGGGAGCGACATCTTCCCACTCATCAATGCTGCTTTGTATGCAAACTCTGAACTGACACCAGAAGAGGCCCTTCTCCAACATAAACTATCTCAAACTCGCTTCCTCCCATCCTTCCTCCGCATGCCGAGTCAGCTTGTCTTTGATTCTGAGGGTAGCCACTCCATCCTCCACGAAATGCTCAAAAATCCAGACTTCAAAACAGGAAACGACCTGTCGATTATCCTCAGCTGCATCCCACCGTCGCTGGAACAGTTCCCGTATCTTGCTCGAGATCTGTTTTATGAGAACCTCTTCGAAATCATCGCGCTGTTCAGCTCGTACAATCCATCCATAACCCGATTTGTCATTGAGTCACAGGTCATGTCAACCATCCTCTCAACCCACCAGCAGACACAAATCATTGCTCCTGACAGTCCTCCACTCTGCTCCACACTTGTCTTCCCAAACCAACTGAAAGCTGGTTCTCAACCCCCTCCTCAGTATTGGCCCCCGTGCGATGCAAACGTTCCGAAAGCCAATCCGTTGATTGTCTCTTTGCCCATGAGTCACAACCACTCAACGACCTTTGTCAACCAAATGCACATCCATTTTGCGTACAGCCTCTTCCTCTTCTTCGATCGCAACTACCTTGGCTCGAAATGTGTTGTCTCGGAGTATTCTTTTATGCTCAAACAAGCTTGGCGCTCTGCATTCTACTTCAAACCAACTGGTGAGCCAGACGAAACAGTGCCCATCCATTACTTTGCCGATACACCCAAACTGTTTCCTGATCCGAGACAGGTTCGTCCGAACAGTACACAGGCGTACTTCAATGCAGTCATCATGAAATCAAAGGAAATGACGGGAATAACACGTTCGATTCCTCCAGTTCTGGACAAGCCAAACCCAACCCAATTGTATGAGCGTGTATCAGTTGATCTCGAATCGAAAACTGCTGTCATCCGACCAGTGATTGCTGTGGTGATCCCTGAAATCCACCGCAATCTGATCGGATTATTTGATGTTCTCCGATCGTTGATATGTTTTGTGGCGGAGGACCCCCGAAATATTCGACAAGACTTGCTCGACGCCAATCCGGGCCCGCGGATACAGCCGCAGGTCATCAGTCCAAAGGATCCACAATTCCTCTCCGCATTTCCATACCCTCTCGTCAGTCAACATGCGACGATTATCCCAACAGCAACTCTTATGGAGTTGGCGGAACTCTTCGATCTGATGTCTCTCATTATCAGCGATTGGATAACCATCTCACCGTTCATCAGGTCATTTGCAACCATCACACCGAAAGCGGAGACTCCATCGATTCGACTGGAAGGCGATCTTCACAAAACAGATTCTTTCGAAATCGTCGAGCACGGACCGTTCACTTCGACTCAGATTGAACAATCTGTCGCCTTCTTCAATCTTCCTCCGGATCAACAGCCGCTCTTGGCATCACTCTTCAAGGATCAGGAATCCCTCCAGATTGGAAACATCATGCGACAGTTTGATTCGATTCTCATCCGCGACTTCACCGACTTGGTCCGCCAAGGCCACGCTATCCTCGCCCGTTATCGACCTCACGTTGCTGACCTTCTAACTAACAGACTTGTGATCGCCGACAATTATGCATACGCCCGTGTGAATATGTTTCGAGACACGTACAGGTTTCGTGAGCAGATCCACGCAGAGTACACGCGAAGGATGAGGCAACAATGGGAACGCCTCCAAATTCAATTCAAAGAAACCCGCCAACTTCTCCGAATCCATCAGTCGAAGCTGGATTACGAGGGATTTGTGACAGGATACAATAATGTTGTGACACGCTTGTTCGATCCGGCAACGAAATCGAAGGAGATGGACATCATCATTCCGTGGATGGAAACTGTGAAAGAGCGGTTCTTCGCATTGGAAGTGTTTGACCTCTCCTTCCTCACACTCACTCGATTTACGATCGACAAGTTGAGATCGTACACTCACGAAGCAAAAGTCCTCGCCGACACGGAAGAGCGTAAGAAAGACGCGTCAGATAAGCTGACCCTCTACCTTCTCGCTTATATGACCATCTTTAGACTCATACTCAATTCTCATTTGGTCAACATCCTCAAAACAAATCTGTACCAAAGCTACGACGAGAACCTCAGCCCTCACGAGGATCACACTGTTCGGATTGTGAGGAGTGTTTTGACCAATTTTGTGGATTTTGTGGCGTCAGTGAGTATTGGGACAAAAGCCCAGAACCAGTCGGATATGGACGCCCTCATCGTCATCATCCCTCGTGTGATCTCCGTCATCGCCGAAGAGCTTCACAAAGCACTCCACGTCGAAGAGCACACGGTCGTCCGCCACACAATGCTCGAGCTTGATTTCTCAGTCAATCCGGGTGGTGAGAAACGGCCATTCATCGTATCAGCCATGAAACAGTGGGGCCTCTCGTCTCAGCGTGGCCCCACGCAAGGAGCAAGTGACCCCTCTGGGTTGCGCGCACCAGCACCTTCGTTCGAGTCCTTCCGTGCAGACCGCGTAAACGCAGAGGTGATGACACTGATCAAGTCTTTTCTGCTGATGCTGCTCAATCCCCAACATGCTTTCATCTTCTTTCATGTCCTCTCATCGCACCCACTCATTTGCCATCTTGGTCTTCCGTTTTGGATTATTCAGGAGTCGAGCATCCCTCTCGCCGACACTCCGTCTCCAACCCTCATTCAGTTGCATATGGACAATCGATCGTGGTTGCTCATGATTGAACTCTTGGAGCAGATGATTGAGCAAATGAAACAGCAATTCGCTCGAGTGATTACAAGTTTCTCGGAGAAAAACAAAATCCCTCCGATCCAGATCACGCCCGCACAGCGCCAGGAGCTCATGCAGGAGCAGTATGTGTCGCTCATTTACAGATCGTTGTTCTGGATTCTTCGAACGCTGTCGGAGAACAGTCCGGAATTCATTTGTGTCCAATCAAGCCGGCTTCTCTCCATCACGGAGTTTGATCCACTGGGCGATATTCGAACGATTATCACCAACACACGCTCATGCAAAGAGGTTCTTTTCCCAAGTCTTCCACTCGATAGTTGGGATGCAGAAATCATCGGCCAGGTTCGGAATCGTCAGAAGGATGGAGAAGAAGCTGTTGAGCCTGACCGACGTACTGTCGAGCGAACGGCAATCGGCTTTGGATGTTATGTGAACGTGTGGTATGAGTCAGTCCTCAGAACCTATTTTAAGAGAATCAATCAGATGGACCTGATAGAGAACGTCCACCAACTCCTCCAAAGCAAGAAAGGCGACATCCTCCCTTTCTTCAGCTCGGACGCCCTCATCGACCCGAAAAAGAAGGAACTAAAGGATCAGATCATGGTGACGATCAAGGACGTTGGAATTGTTGGTCATTTTGTGACGTATATTTCATTTTATTCTGCCCGCGGCTACCAACACTTCCTCATCCACGAAAAAAGCCAAGCTCTCCGACAAATCAACCAGCCAACCCACATCCTTGAATGCCCATATGCCCTCAACAGTATGCTCTTCATCTTCATGCTGTGGGAGGACGAACACAACCCTCAGTCTCAATCTCACATCATCTCTTCCCTCGTCAACCTCTTGACGTCTCCATCAGCTGCCTGCACTTTCGCTGCGTATACCATTTTCTTCTTGCTTTTACGAGGTAACATTCAACAAATGTTTGAACAAGACACAACCATCTCACGTGGCCAGGCCGCAACACTCATGTATCCTCACCTTCCTGTCCAGCCGCATTCGGAGCAGAAGGCTCAGTTCATCCTCCAAATTCTAGTCCATCGAACGAGCCTCTCCAAAAAACTCATCCCATGGGGATTGGCGGCAGTAATGGATACAATACTCACAAGAACGACTATATTTAATGCACCACTATATACAGATCTGAGACAGAGTCTTCCTAACTCTTTTCAACATTGATTACGTTCATTTCATCTTATCGCTGGTTCGAGCCGTCTCGCTCAGCACGTTTTCGTCTATGTGTCCTTTCTCGCCATTGACACCAGTCAAATAGAATCACCTATTCTTCTTTCACAAATTTTCCCAAAATGACCCAAAAGCGTTTTTTCAATACACTCTTCAATGGTGTGAACAAATTTTCTGTTCTAAGTCATTTTTCTTCACAATTTTTGCTTGCTGCGATCATAGATTCCAGACAATTTCCAGAGCACAACATCTTATGCTCAACAAACTTTCGCCTCTCCACAATCTCTAGTCAACTCAGATGAAGCCGTCAATTCACTCTCTTCCTACACAACTGCTCCATTTAATGCATTTGACCCACTCTCAACTCTTCCGATTGTCTCGGGAATATACCCACCACCTGGTTTTCAATCTTCGCTCGTTCCATCTCCATACGATAAATACAACTATAGTGATCCGTCATTGGTTTTAGGATCAAATGCAGATGCTCCACAAGGATGCAATTTGCATATATACCACATCCCAAACTCGTACAAAGATGAAGACCTGTATAGTCTTTTCATCCCATTTGGGCCCCTTGTATCTGTTCGAGTGTTTATCGATAGAGCAACAGGAACCTCCAAGGGATTTGGATTCGTATCATTTGAGAATCAAACGGATGCACTCAACGCAATCCGATGCCTCGATTCTTTCGTTATTCGCGACGGTTCAGTTGAGAAAAGACTACGTGTTCGACTAAAAAATGGATGATACTCATAAAATTTGTGTTACCTTTACGCTGCTGTATCTAATTCTTGAGAATCTGAAAAAATCGTGGAATGAAGACTCAATCTCTCAGAAGAAAAGTACCTCGCACAACTTTCATGTAAACTTCCTCTTGCCCGATTTTACTCCACATTTCTTCCCGGATTTGATGAAATCATATTTTGCTACTCAAAATCAAAGTTTTTTAAGGGAAGAGTAACTCTCAGTTTTTTAGCCTATCCGAGGTTCATCCACAACATACATGACAGGACATATCACACCTCGCTTTTCTTGCACACAGGACAATGATTTTGTTACAATTGTGCTTCGTGTGCCCAATGCGAAGGGCGGCGAAATAGAATTCAGTGCTGACGATAATGAATTCACTTTTTACAGTCGTCCATACTTTCTCAGGTATAATTCTTTTCAATGCATCTGTTTTTCTTGTTATTTACTTCGCTTAAAGGCTTACATTTCCTGGGGTCTTGATTCAAGATCAACGTGCAGAGGGAATCTTTAATTGGGATACAAACGAAGTTACAATCAAGATTGCTAAACTTGTCTGTGATGTTATCTTCATTTTTCCATCTTAGAATCCTGGTGAATTCTTTCCAGATCTGGAAATGCTCACAAAACTTCTCGCTCAACCAAGACGTGGAATCTCACTCCTCGGCGAATCAAATGTTCCATCTGATTTGAATGAGGGAAGTGCAATGATAAAAGAGATTTCAGATCACTCTGAAGAATTGCTTGATCCGTTCAATTGTGAGTTCGAACAAATCCTCCCGTCGGTCTCCCATTTTTCTTGAAATTGTTGCAGGATGATCCCCCGCCCCCTCAGCCCAACAGCCTTCTTCGATATGGCTTTGATCAGAATTATTCATCTGTCTTTGCGGATTTTGGAAAGGCAAGTTTAGAAATATGTCAACTCCAAGACCCGGAAAACACCGACTTACGAGATCGAATCACCCTCCAAAATCAACAAGAGGATGACTCTTTTGACCCAGACACATTCTCAGATGATGTCGTGAATGAATTTCAAGTGTTCTTGCATTTCCAGAAGAATATTCAGAGCGGTACACTTCTCTCTCCAGAAGATCAGATGGAGGACGAGTCTGGGATGATGACGATGTTTATCGACTCCACACTGTTCATTCCTTTCTGGTCTCCTCTCAATTCAGTCAAACAGTCACCAAGTCTGAGTGATGAGGAGAGAGACGTCGTGATCGGACTTCCAAAGAGGGTCCTGCTCCCACTCACTCACCCAAACTTCGTGTTTCATTCACTTTTCGATATTTTGTTCGCCTTTTGCTACGACCAGAGGGTGACATGTGGAGAAGGAAACGCAGAGTCAGTTTGGACGATCACTACCCTTTCATCGACCCTCTCCTTTTTCACAGTTTGGGCGTTGTCTTCTCAATGATTTCTTTGTTTTAGGCCTTTGATTCTCTCCGAGAGACAGTTCGGCACTGCTTACGACGAGCTATTGTGTTTCCTCTCTTCCGCGGACCTCGCTTCTCGATGCTTGTGTTGAATGATGTCGTCTCTCTGTTCCAGACTCGAACAGAGGAGGTTCCGAGCAAGCTCTCCATCCTTCGCTGTCTCCTAAACATCAAAAACCTCATCGACCATGACACAACTCGCTACATTCTTTCAAAAATATATATTAACGATTACTGCAGTTGGATTCAACAGATGCCCGAGGAGATGCTTGCTCAATGGACACAGTCAGAGCAGTTCAAGAGGGCAGTCGATGTGGATTGGATTCGAGATGGGGATGAGATTGCAAGTGGTTGGCATGTTCCAGACATCATGCAGAATGATGTGGAATGATGACTCCACAACATTTCACGATGTAGAATTGAAAATTTCATGATTCTTGATGAAATGAGCTCCAGTGGAAAAAAATCGATAAATATTGAATGTCCCTCAATCATGACCTGTTGTTCGCTGCTGTGTTGGTGTATATTGTTGGAGACCAACTTGGAAAGGAACAGATTCTGTTGCAGGAACACGTGAAGCTTGAGGGGCATAGAAGGTTCCGGCTGCGGGCGATGGAGTACGATATGAAAAAGCTGACATTGCTCGCTCGATTTCAAAGAACGGTTGCATTTCGTCGAGGGTTGGGGAAATGTTTGGACGGAGGATTTGGTTCACAGCATAAGAAAAAAGTGGAGTCACATCCACGATTGTAAACCGATCGTTGATCAAAGGACTTTGTGTGGTTGGATGAGAATTTGTGCAAATAATGTGGGTGATAGGACTCTAAGAACTATACTTCAAGAGAGAGAACACACTGCGATGAGTTGTTGAATTGTCTTTTCTGAGCAGCAGAGATGCGACGCAACAACACGGACAGAGAGAGCACCTTCCTCCAAGAGCGCATGTGTGGCAGCGAGTATCGTCCGACCCGAACGGATCATATCGTCGTAAATAATGACATTCTTATTTTTCACTTGCCCGATCACACTTGTGCGAGTCGTTCCATCCACTGGATCAGGTTCTTTTCGAACAAATGCGACATCAGTTTTATATTTCTTTGACCATAAGTCGATCGTTTTGACTCTCCCAAGATCGGCAGATGCAAACATGAAGTCACTCGAGAAGAAGCCGTTCTCTTCCATAGCTTGAGAAAGCGCAGCATATGACTGAAGTTCAACATGGAGAGTACTCCCCTCGAGATAATGGAGAAATTGAACGTGATGGAGGTCCATAAATAAGAATGAGTTGCCAAATCCTGACGTTGTGATAGCTGAGAAGAGTTGGGCATTGGCCTTCAAGTAAGAAACTTCACCATGCTGAAGATCTTCGTTGAGCCAGGCACATCCTAGATATGGAATCACAAAAATACGAGAGCGAGCTCCGAGTTGGTCCAGTGTGTAAGCGATACGATAAAATTCCATATAGTCGTCATCATCAAGAAGAGATGCCACAAAGATGCAATCTTTACCAAATAGTGCAAGTTGGTTATCGACTTCAATTCGGTAGTATCGTTCTCCATCTGGAAAAGCCTTTCGAGTGACTTCGAGCATGGATGATTCTGGGAGGATATGGCGAATCGAATTGAGAAGAAGTTTGGAAAAATAATCCGATTTTGTGTTACATAATATTAAAACTTGGTTTCGTTGTTCGGTTTCAGCCATCAGGATGTCAAAAATAAAAATGGCGGGTCAAAACGTTTTTATGGAAACAACTCAATACGACAGTTATACCGACGATCCATATGGACCACCGCCAGGGCATGGTCATCACCATCACCACCATCATCATGATGCTCCACATGACCATTCTACTGGCGAAGAACAAGAATATGAAGATCTAAACGCTACACAGCAATCATACCCAGATGTTCATGGACACCATCACCACGATGAATCTGGTCTACAATTTTCTCGTTGTGAAAGAGATATTTTTCCATCATCATTCATATTTGTCAAAAGAACCTCACCGCCACCATCGTCCTCATGGTCACCGACCCTGCCGTCAATGTGCACCATCATACAATGAATGTTTGCATTCAGTTACCATATCATTCATTTCTTGTTAAGTGGCAAATCAAACACATGTCGTTCATCAGGAATACAAAGAATATCCAACCAAACCTCCTCGCCCTGAGAATTTGAGAATGGCGGATACATTCTACCAAGAACCTCAACCACCGAAAGAAGATAAACCATCAGGGCAACAGCAATTTTTTGAACGTTCTCTAACCCAAGTTGACACATTCCCACTCCACACCGAAAAACTTCTCGGCATTAAGCGTCCAAAGAAACAAGTTGTGGAACAACCGTTCGGAGACTCCCCAATGGGTGAACGTCGCCCAAACTATCAAGTTCCAAAGAAGAGGAAAGCCGCTCAAACTCGAGATTTCAATGCTTTCTACGAAGGACGAACTACAGGCCGAAATGCACAAAGTAACCTTCCAGGAACAGTATTTATGTCACCAGGAATGGAGGTTCCTCCTCCTGTCGTTGATGGAGAAGTGCAAACATCGCCACCATCACTCACTCGCACACGCGGTCGTGGGTTTGAGAAATATCAAACTGAGACAAAAACTCGTTCCTTTGGAGATGATGGATGGACAGCAGCTCCTCAGGCAAGAGGAGGTGAGGTCACAGAAGAAGCAGTACTCTACAAACACAAACGGTCTTACAACCACGACTTCCCTCCGATGGCCGATCGCATCCACCCTGAGCAGACTGCCAAGGAAAGAAAAATGATGGCATCTACTCTCCCCTCGCTTCGAGGAGGTGAAGCTAAGCCAAAGAAATCAGCAGACGAAGACCAAATTGACGAGAACTGCACGTTCAGGCCACGCTCACTCCAAAAACCGACCGCGTTCTATCCGGAATACGCCACCGGCAAGACTGTCTCGTCCACATACGCACAGTATGGCCAGGTGTCATACATGCTCCCTGACTCCTCCGCACTTCTCAAAGCAAACCAGAAGAATGCAAAAGCACAGCTGAGTGCTGCTCCGATAGCGGGGCAGAAGAAACGAGCGCCACTTCGCATCGCTCAACACCCCACTCGTGTCTAAAGCGAGCCTTAATTTCCATCAATGCTCCTCTCTTGATTCGTTACACACCACTTCAATTTTTCTGATCTGTCTGAAACTTTGTTGCGATTCTTTCAAACCAAACATCGAAATGAAGAAGAATGAAGAGTCTTTCGTGAGGTGTTCAGGTCAGAATCATTGCCCACGCAGCATCCTCAATTGTGCCTCCTCCTGAGATTTCTGCATTTGGGCGAGGATGCTTTGGGCCCCTTCGAACGTGACATACAGAGTGCGAGTGCTTTCCTCAGCAAAGAGATAACATCTCTTGTCGATGGCATGCTTCTTAACTGTTTCAAAATAAGTCGCAGGGATCTGCGGGATCATGACAGCAGGAGTTAGACTGTATCGAGTGGCTTCCTGATTCCACAGCCTGATCTGCATTGAGACAGAGTCTGGGACAGCGTTTCCAGTTGATCCTCTCTTCACAACTGGGTGTGCATGGTCTTCGAGGTAGTTGATGATCTGGTCCGCTGTGATTTCAGTTTTCAGTGCTCGCTTGATCGATGTCCTGTTTATAACGCCCACAACGAGATTCGGGAGGAGAGCATGGATGTTGACGAAGATGTTCAGAATGCGGATGTGAAGCGACGATGATGTGTAGGCGTAGACACGGGAGTTTGGCTCCACGATGATGAACCCGCCCAGTTGAGACGGCTGTGTTTCAGATCCATGTGAACCTTGGATGGCAGTTGGGAGTGTGATGCGAGCCTGTTCAGTCTGTTGTAAGAAGAGCATGAGAGGTGTTGTGCAGAACGTGTGCCTCCGACGGGTTGGGATGAACACAAAGCCGAGATCAGCGAGGTCTCTGAGGATTGAGTGCTGGACAGGCGTGAGTGACATTGTGATGATCGATGGGTCAGGCACATCCTGCTCTGATTTCACTGTCCGATCGACGGCAAAGCTCTGCCATTCTCCCACCGGTGATTGGATCAATCGCGAAAGGAAGGAGAGGATGTCGGGAACGTCTGCACCGAATCGTTGAGAATGAAGATAGCGGACGAACAAGTTCCAAATTTGGACTTGAGTCCCTTCCAGAAGAAACTGAAAACCTGATGAAGTGTTTGTTGAAGCTGGGAGATTGATGGCCTCTCGATGAAGAGAGCTCAAGTAGGCCTTCGCTCTGGCGTCACTTCCATCGATGAGAGAATCAACATTGATTCTGGTGACGATTTTCTTCGTCGGGGCGTCCTCCTCTTCCTCCTCATCCAAACTGTCATCCAGGAAGTCACTTGAGTCCTCAGCATCTTCGGCATACTCCTCATCATCACTCACTCTCTTCCTCTTTCTTTCTTTCTTGTCGGACGAGAGAACAAGTGTGGGGATAATGGTGACATCTTCATCTTTCACCATTTGAGACATGTCATTGTCGTCATCTTTCAACATCTCAGATTCTGAAATCTCCTCCACATCAGATTCATCATCATCACCAATTTCGACGATTCCTACATCACGAGGTTTGACATTGCAGATGATGTACATGATTTTTCCGAGGATGTCGAGAACATTCTCAGTATCCTGTTTTAGTTCATCTACATACCACGGTAGTGACAATAAAGATTCAGTGTATTTGTGGTTGAAGTATTGTGCCCGAACTCTCTTCAGGCGCCTGATTCGATTGAAGATCATTTCATCGTAGTGTCCAAGCATGATATATAGGACAGATTCCCACCTATAAGATAGAAAAGGTAGACTATGAATGGAGAAAATCAAACCGTTCTGTACAGTAGTCTGTTAAAAACGGAATGGACACTTGGGGGAGTCTTTTTGACTGCCGGGCTTGAAACGATGAAGGAAAGCTAAACGATGAATAAAAATATGTAATAAGATCTTACAATGAGTCATACTGTTCAAGACCCATGCGAAGTGTGTGTTTGAAACCAGGAGACAAAGAGATAAGAGGAATTGGGCGGTTTCCACCAAGTTTCTCCCGACGAAAAGTGAGAATCTGGAGCTCTTTCATGATCTGAAAAACTGCCTTACAATAGGCAACTCCTTCTTTGCTTTCGTGAATCCACTGTTCTACTGTTGACATCTCAAGTTCAGGTGGAGATAAAGTGAGGAGTCTCATCACAAGTTGTTTACCGAAAGGAGGGAGATGATTCAGAACATAAACGGATGAAAATCGTGATCTTGTGTACAAGGCATTTAAATATGGCTGATTCTTGATGAATTGGATGAATAGGGTTTCCATTAGTCCCATTATCATTTCACGAAACTCTCAGTGTTGAGTGAATGGACGCTCTTATGACAAAATTCCTTTTTGCTGAACAACTGGATCGATATTTATCATTCATAATCGTGAAATGAAAGATGAATCAAGAGTGAACAAAATCAATGCTTTTTATCCTTTGATGAGGACTTGTGTGATTTATCCTTTCGTTTATCAGTGTCTTTCGATTCTGATTTGTCAGAATGAGTTCTTTTTCGTTTTGAAATCTCCTCAGATGATGATGAATCATGCTTCTTGCGATGTTTCCGTTCCTTTGAGGAGCTACGATGATGTTTTGATTCTCGCTTCTTGGATTCTGATTTTTCTTTCGAGTGCCTATGCTTTTTGCTTCTTTCTTCAGACGAACTTGATTCACTCTCCGAGTCACGTTTTGTCTCTTGTTTCGGTGTATCATCATCCTCATCAAACGTAACATGTGTCTTTGGCTTTTCTAAGTTTGCAAAAGGAACTTTTTCTGCAAAAGATAAAGAGGTGCACAAGAAAAGAGAACAAACCTTCCTCTTTCTTTTGTTCCGCTACACCTGAGGGTTGAAATTGCTTTTGAAAAGCAGCACGCATTGCAGAGAGTTTTGCAGATCCTGTCAGAGTCTCTGAATGAAGGCATGTTATTTAGAGGTGTAGAAAAGTTCAATTTAATCATCGTGAAAATTGTCATTTTTAAGTCAAAAGCGAATACCAGTCGCGGGCTTTTCCTCTTCATCATCCTTAAAATTAGATCCAGAAAAGCCGAGGCCCTTCTTTCCAACATTTTTCTTGTTGTGAACCTGAAACGAGCGAGAGGAAAAACAGTGAGCCGAAGAAGAATGAAAATGCGACAAGAATCCCACACAGACATAAAAATTTCCTCTTGCTGTGATTCGGTAAATCCTAAATGCGCGTTTGACATGATCTCAAAGATTATATTATTTGAGTTGGGACGATCGTTCAGGAAAGACAGAGACACAATACAAATGATACACACAAGTAAAAAACGGAAAGAAATTCGAAAAAAGACAAGTACAAGACTATGCTGGGTACCAACTCTTCCTTGGCCGACCAAGAAGATTGAATCTCTTTGATAGTGTTCGTCTGTCACGATGCTGAGCATTGACCAAGGCCTCTGTCATGAGAGGAATGTAACACTCGAGAATAAGCTGTGAGAGGACCTTGCACATGTGCCTTTGCACATCTTCTGTTGAGTCGACTTGATCAAATTGAGTCCATGTTGATTTTATTGTGCGAGTAATGGTCTTGATTTTGTCTTTATCTTCCTTCGTCATCCTCGCCCCACGAGCAGATTTGTGGAGAGCACGAGAGAAGCGCTTGGCATCGCGGATGACGTTGGAAGTGCCTTTGCGAATGAAAAGTGGAGTGGTGGAGTAGGGTGTGGAGAGGACTGGCTGTTGATGGGCATCACCTTTGCACACAGCTCGTCGAACACGATGAGAGAGTGGACCAGAAATGCGATGACGCTTGGTTTGTTTGGCGAGGATGGGCTTTATGTCCATGTTTCCGAGTTCGAAGGAGGAATACGAGAAGACGAGGGGGGCTTCGAAGATTGTGGTGGGGCGGACATGCTCGTCTTCGGAGAAGAGATCTGCCTCGTCAACAACATATTCGTAATCATCTGAGGTGTCATCTGGATAGTTTTTGTCGGTCAATTCGTCGTTGTCGCTGACGTTACTCATCGCGATATCAACTGCATCTTCATCATCTTGAGTGGTGGGCTTTGTGCTCATATTCTTGGAGAGTTGAGATGGATCATACATTCCAAGGGCAATCTGTTGTTGGGTGATGTGATAATGTTGGGATAGTTTGAATTCCATGGTTGAGGCAATGAATCCTGATTGTCCAATTAATTCTGGGTCAATTTCTCCTCCACTTGATGACTCTGACGTTGTGAGAGAATCAGGCTCAGATGGATCACTTGAGTCTGACTCGATGAGCTTAGCTTTCTTGCGCTTGGCTCGCTTCTTCTTGATCACTTTCCTCTGACGTCGTTTGTCTTGAGCGTCATCAAAATCTTCGACTCCACTTGAAGAAGCTGTAAGAGCAGCATTTGGATTGGAAGAATCTTCAAGATCACTGCTCGAACTCTCTGCACGAATCTGGATTTTTCCAGTTCGTCCCTCTTTTCGCCCTGTACCACCGACTGGAAGCATTGTTTCTTTGTTGTCTTGTTCTCTTTCCGCTTGCTAAAAAGAAGAAAGGAAACTATCTCCAAACCACTTTAGCGTCCTGGAGAAAAGTATCAAATCGAATTGTATCATTCACCAGAGAGACTTTTTGTATCGAGAATAATTGATAAAGGAGAAAAATAAATCACACTAAGTTCATAGTCACTATCTATATCTGGAGGATGTGGATAATAAGTTCCTTTCTCAAAGAAAATCTTATCCTGTGTAATCGTATTCTTAAGATAGCAATGAGGATGCTGCTGGAAAAATTTGATGGTAAGACGGCTGTTAGTATCGCAGGTCTGCTCTTGTCCGTCAACTTTAACTCGAAACTGGTTGGCGAGAGACATGATTCCTCCATGGGTCGGATCTTATTCTGAAGAACAACAAAGTCTTCAACTCCCTGACTGATCAAACATCATGGATACTGATAAGCTGAGAATTGAATTTCAAAAGAACGTTCACGATTTCCTTCGACAGAACAACAAAATCGAAGATCTTGCATCTGCATTCCCCATCTATGCCACAAACACAGAACTGTACCACCCTGCCCTCCAGTCTCTCCAATCAAAGGGTTTCGTCTTCTTGTTCATTTCCATAACATTGTTTTTCTCATGAATGTAGCAATTGTAACTGTGGAAGTAAAATCAACAACAAAGATGACCATCTCCAAGGAAGGAGAATCTTGTCTTGCAGCAGGTCACACACCAGAAGGAGAAGTTATGGACATTGTGATGAAGGGACCAATTCAAAAAACCGTTCTATTGGCCCCAGCTCCAAACGCTCCACAAGCAACTGACAAGAAAGGAAAGAAAGTCCAAGACCCTGTAAGTCGCTTCATTTCTCCATCAAACACTTCTCTTTTTCTTTTTAGCGAACTGTTGCATTCTTTGCTCTGACCAAACAGAAGCTCATCGAAACAGACGCAGATGGCAATGTTGTTGTTGGATCTTCATTGAAACAGGCAGACGGAACGGTTAGTCTCTTTAAACTTTTATCGTTTTTATTTAGACAAAGCCCTTCGAAGATACAATATTCTTAGCACTCCAACAATTCGCAAAGGGAGAAGATGTCAAACCAGAGCTTGTCAAAGAGCTTACCAAGAAGAATTACATTGAAAAACAGTAAAATTCCTCCATTTACATATATTTTTTAGAATTATCAAGTCTGTCGTCTTGGCAAAGGGAACTGCCTTCGACACCTTCACAACTGAAGAACAAGTTCTTCTGACAAACCAAATGCTTCTTACAGATGAATGGAAAACGCATACATTCAAGGAAAAGAACTTCACTGTTCCAGCAGATCTTCCAAAGTGGGGAAAACTCCATCCACTTCAAGAAATGCGATCACACTTCCGCCGTGTTTTCCTTCGCCTTGGGTCTGTTCACTATCCGTTTTTCACCCTTTTTCCTTTATAGCTTCACAGAAATGTTTACTCGCCGATATGTTGAGTCGTCTTTCTGGAACTTCGACACTCTTTTCCAGGCTCAATCTCACCCGTGTCGTGATATCCAAGACACATTCTTTGTGGCCTCTCCAACCTATACCATGCCTGATCAAGTTTTAGATGCACCATGCTCTCTCCATCCGTCTCTCCCAGCACAACCAAAAAATGAGTTGGAGAGATACTACATGGGCCTGGACCTCCCGGAGGAGCTTATTCCTCGCATTCAGCAAGTGCACGAGGGTGGTGGAGATGTATGCAGCGATTCATTGGGATACAGATACAAGTGGAATCGTGCAGAAGCCTCAAAGGTTATCCTTCGTACGCACACCACAGCCATGTCAACTCGGACACTTTCCACTCTTAACGAAGGTCTTAAGCGTGTTTGGCGAAAGAACCCGTCTTCTCAATCACCAGAACGACCACTCGCACATCCACCAATCCATGGAGAGGCCTGCTTGTCTCACTCTCTCCTCAACGACGCACACTCCGCTCGTTTCTTCTCCATCGATCGAGTGTATCGTAATGAAACAGTTGACAAGACCCATCTTGCCGAATTCCACCAACTGGAAGGGTTTGTTGTGGGCCGAGGGTTGAATGTGGCCCATCTCATCGGCACCATCACCCACTTCTTCGCTGAAGTTGGGATGACTCAGTTCAAGTTCCAGCCGACCTATAATCCTTATACTGAGCCCTCCATGGAAATGCATGCATACCATCCGATTCTCAAGAAGTTCATCGAGATTGGTAACAGTGGAATTTTCAGGGAAGAAGTGATGGTTCCTCTTGGAATTGATAAGGATGTGAGAGCAATTGCATGGGGATTCGGATTGGAGAGACCGTCAATGCTCCAGTGTGATGTTTCGGAAATTGGGGCACTCTTTGGAGGAAAAGTGGACGAGGAATGGGTGAGAGAATCAGTCATGAAGATTCCTCACAAATAAGAGACTATTTTCCCATTTCATGCAATTCAACACTCAAGTATAATTGTCAACTCATCACATTTTTCCAATATCTGCTCAGAAAACGTGTCGGTTCGATCAACCTCATGTCCTTTCAAGTTCAACACACCAAACCAAAACACTTCTTTTCTTCCACTAGACATAATCTTGGTGGTATTCCAAAGACTGATGATGTCCCAGACCAATCAAGGAACGTGGTATTCACAACAGTTCTTTTCATTCATCAAGACATACACATCTCACATGATATTTGGAATTTGCCTTGGTCGCGGAAATACACCTCCAGGCACATTCCCTCTGCCACCTGGCCACATTCACAAGGAGTGTTGGATTGGTTTTTCACCATTTTTTTCACTGACGACTCATTTCTCTCTAGATATCAACACACTGGATAGAAAAACCGATGATATGTTGTACGATAAATTAGCTCAACAGTACTTATCTATTTCGAAAAATCCATCTCATACGAGAAAGCCTGTTCGTACTCAACTCTTATTTTCCTGTTTTAGTCCATCATTTTCATGAGCATTGATCCAACCGATAAACAACTCAAAGAAAAATGTGTTTCCACTCGTGACAACGCAAGTTTGAACACTCTATCTTTTCTATTTTTTCAGAAAAACATCGTGTTTTATTCCATTTCAATGGACGTGGTGTAATCCCACCACAATCAAAATACTTTTATGTTTTTGATGAAGTGTGTGCTTTTCTTTCTCCATCTTGTTGCAATAGCAACATAAACATTACTCCCCAATCACAGTTCAATCACTCTCAACATCTCTCCGCACCCCGACAATTTTTGTTTTCGACTGCCAAAGTGCCGGTGATCTTATTTCTGGAGATGTATTTTAACCCTTTCTTCATTTCTTTTTCAAAGTCTTACATCTGTACGGATGGAAATGTCGTGTTGTGCGCCTGTAGCTCCAAAGAATCATTACCCCAGTCAGACAAGGTACCATTTGATGTTTTCACAAGCTGCCTTACGACTCCTATCCAAATGGCTATGCTGTGGTACTTCCAAAAGCATGGGTTGTCAAGTGATCAGGACACACTGATGAAAGCTGTTATGGACGATCCAACCGAGCAAAATTCAATTGTTCGGCAACTGCTCTTCATTCTTCAGGCAATTACAGAGACTATTGCATACAACATGTGCCCTAAAGCCCAATTTTTAGCATTGTTTCGTGATGATCCATTCCTCGCTCGTTTGATGCAAAATTTCCTTCTTGCCCAGCGAATTATGCCACTATATGGATGTAATCCTGTTTGCTATCCTCCGTTACCTCCAACGAATACACATCCATTGTGGTCATCGTGGGATCGTGCTTGTGACATTGTCTTCAAACGACATGGTCTTGTTGTAAATCTATTTCGAACTCCAACTGTCCCCCGTGAGATCCCAGCATACACGACTGAACAAACCCAGAGCTCGAATCTTCTCAAGCAAACATTGTCAGAGCTCAGTTTCTTTGAATCCCATTTTGAATCGTTCAACATCTGGCTCCGACTCGGCTGTCGAGAAGAGGAACCGCCAACATTTCTCCCAATTGTCATGCATGCACTCAGCAACCGAATTTTACGACCGAACGGCGTCAAGCTTCTTGAACAGTTCCTCTCGCTCGGCCCACAAATGGTCAACCAGGCAATCTACTCGGGGATCGTCAACAGTGCTCTTCGTCTTCTGAAAATAAAAACAGACCAGCATCCTCTCCTCGTCTCGATGTGGGCAAGAATTGTCAGTGTGGACTATCACTACGCGTCAGATCTCGAACCGTACCAACAGTTCTTCTTCGATGCTGTCTTCAACACGTCCTCGGCGACTGTCCGCGCGATGGCTCTCTTTGTCCTCACACGGATAATCAGCAGAGCCAAGAAACCACAAATTGAACTGGTCATCACCGAGAACTTCTTGAATCTTCTTCGAATTCCATCCAAACTGATCAGAGCATCAGCACTCATCTGCCTCGCCGAGACATTCAGGGAATCGGTGAAAATCCGAAATATGTTCGTCGCTCTTCCCAATGTCGGTCTCGTCATCAATCAGCTCAGAGACCAACACATTGAAGTGCGAGCGTCAGCGATCTATCTTCTCAACAAACTGAATCTCGGCCACCGGATGGATGAAGAAGCGTCCCCATTGATGAAGCAATTCGACCTCATTATCCCCGAACTGTTGCACCAATGTGCGTATGACGGGGCGATCATGGTTCGGCGAGAGCTCCTCACGGCTGTTCAGAACTATCTCCGCAACCACATCTACGCAGCAGCAAACCTGTTTGGTCCCACTTTCCTGATCATGTTGGAGAACAACTCGAGTCCGTATCAGCTCACTCTCCCGTTCGAGAAAATCAACAGATTTGGGCAGAACACTCCCGCAGTGATTTATCAGTCACCGTCGATTTACACTCAACAACTGAGCTCTTCGTACAACTCTTCATCTCTGTCACAATCGACGAATGCTTCTCTCTTCCGAGATTCAAGGCAACCCTCCACTTTCGTCCAGCCAGATCCAAACACGGCGATGGCAGGGATCTCATACAACAACGACAACATGCATTCATTCGCCTCCCACAACACCCTATCAACGTCCTTCAGGTTTGAGACTTGGAGCTACAGATCATCGCCGGCAGACTCGTATCCGAGTTCGGTTGGGTTTGGCTCTTTTGGTGGAAGTGGGATGGACGAAGGATCGTATGTGACAGACTACACTTCTAGCGGGTTGGCCTCAGCAAGAAGAAACGGGTCATCACTCAGTCAGTCGGAAACAGATACAGTTCCTGCGCCAGTCCAGACAGAGGTTCAGTTAGATCCTCCAACTTCGTCATCTCCAATGTTTGTTCAATTGACTGCCGAAAATTGCCAGACAAAGGATGTTGGAGAAGCATTCTGTGCAGCATGGCGTCTTCATTCTTATTATTGTGTTGAACATTTCAACGAGCTTGGGCTGACAGCCTGCAAGTTTAGTGTGACCTTCCGAGAGACAGTGCTCTTGCTTCAGAGATATCAGGAACATCCAGAACATAGCAAACGGCCCATACTCCCAGCAATGCATTACACGATCATCTACCAATGGCTGGCGATGTGTTGGAAGAAGCGATGTGAGGGGGGGTATACAAGAATGAACGTGATCAACAAAAAGAGGGGATGGCTGTATGATGCAGATACTGCCAAAGAGCAAGGACTTCTATTCATTGAAGATGAGGAGGAGACGGAGAAACAACCACAGGACACACGATTCGAAAGCGATGGAAGTGTGGATGTAGGAATATCACCAAGAAGCGTCGACAGCCCTGTCACCAAAGGAAAACATCTTCCATCGTTCGCTGTGCCTGTCTCGAAGAGTCCTGAGGAGGACAGATTGGCGGCGAGTCCAACGGAAGACGGAGGAGCATCATCGGCACCAGCGAATCCTTCCGCCATCAGTTCCATTGGTGCTCTGTCAATGGCGTCGGGATCGAAACCATCAACCAGGTCCATCGTTCATCTTTCTGGACCAACCCTGGACACACATTCGCCTTCAAGCCCAATTCCAACTCGAGTCGATGTTCCTGTTCCGGTTACACCTGAACGGAACACTGAAAAAGAAGGAGGTGATGATGGACCGAATGTGGCGATGTCGCGGTTGAGAAATGCCATGCAACAAGAAGCTTTGTATGATTTTGTCATCAGAATATCGTTATTCCTCCTCTGGATTGTATTCAATCATCATTCTCATATTCATTATCTGTTTCTCTCAGTGCAACAAACGACTCTCTTATTCCACGGAGTTACAGCCCATCTGAAGCAGTCGCAACACAGGGGCGCACTCGTCAGACATCGCAGTCCTTTTCAGTTGGGCAACGGCCGACGGATATCTTTGGAACCTCTCCATCGACTGTCAATCCCCGTCTCCCACTTGGTGTTGGGCAAAATCACCCACAGGCGCTTAACCAGATGCGAGGAGGAAGAGGTGTTCCGACAAGTACAACACCTGGTCTCGGAATGGCAGTGGAGGAGAAAGAGTTTTCTGTCACTCAAATCTCATCCATCCAATACTACAACGGCATCACCCATTGCATATTCCACCCAACTGACAACATCATCGCTTTAGGAAGTTCGAAACGGAATACTGTCGGCATTTACTCAGTCTCGCTCTCTCCTCCTCCCGCGGCCAACAAGCATCACTCCAGTCGGGACAAGAAGAAATCAGAAATGAGACAAGCAACCAATATCAAGAGTTTCCAAATCCCTCCTCCACAAATCCCAAACTTGGGAAACGAAAGAGTTAAACAAAAAGTTGCCGATATGATGTGTCAGCCTCATGTTGTTTGTTCTTTCTTCCTTCTTAAAAATATTCCTGGTCTTCTTAGCGAAATTCCATTACATCATCTCCATACGCTCCCTTACTCACCGAACCACCCACGTTCATCCCGCAGAACCACCCACGCTTATCTTCGCTTAACTTTATTAACTCAGCAACAGACACCAGAATGATTATCTCCACACAGGACTCGGCCATCAACATCCTCTCATTCCCAGAGAACGAGCCAGGGAGTCGATTGATTGCTTCTTTCTTTGCGTTTCCTCGAAGTCTTTACGGAGTTGACCGACCTCAGGCTTCAAATGGGTTTGCCCTATTTTTGTGAAGAAGTTTTTCACGCCCTGGTTCTTCAGATCTTCGCAGCGACCAGATCCCATCTTCAACCTGTCTTGGTCTCAGCCGACAGGGCTGTTGACAGCGAGTGGGACACCAGGAACATTCAGAGTCTGGGATGTGATTCAAGAGATGTGCATGTGCGATGAGCCGACAGGGTTCAACACACCTGTGACTGTCCAAGAGATGGATAAAACAGGCTGGATGCTCATTCTTGGAAGCAAGAGAATGATTCGGATGTTTGACCGTCGAATGAAAGGAGGTCGACCGGCGATGTCACTCTTTTTGGATGGTCTGTTCTCCTCTTCATCATATCTCTCATTCTCCTCTCAGAAAAACCACTTCTCCCAACCTACCCTTATTTCGCTTTTGATGCTCCAATTTCGGACATTGTGTTCTCATCGACAGATTGGAGTATCACAGCAGGAACTGAATCGACGGAGGTGGCCATTTTTGATGTCAGGAAAGGATACACTGTTCAGCAAACCACACGTTTGACATTCTCTGTTCATCATCACTGCCACTTCAATCTCTTCATGTTCATCTCTCAGCCATTCTTGCTCCGCTCGCAGAGTCATGGACAGCTCAACCAGGATCTGGAAGGCATTCACAATCAATTAACACAGCTGGTGACTCTGGTTCATTTGGGTTGTTTCATACTTTGGCACACACCAAACGATGCGGAATAAATCTCCAAACAGCTGCATTTGCTGCTCACCGAACACTGCCTTATGTTGTGCTCGGAGCGGGGAACCAAGTCTTTGGAATGACAACGTCATCGTCGGGAATCAATGTGATGGGACGGGGTTTGGGAGTCGTTCCTGATAAAGATACAATTGTCAGCACACTCAAGTGGCATCCAACAGAAAAGATTTTAATGGCAAGCTATGGTGGAAAGATCGTCAATGTGTATGGATAATGCCACAATGATTGAAGCACTTTTTTTGTTTTTTGTTCGATTCAAATCAACCCTGTGTTTCAGGAGAAGTTGCATGTGTTTATTCCGTTTTATTAGGCACAAATAATTTGAATAAAAGTGTTCAGGCAAATGATTCCTCCAGAAAATTGTGGATTCATCGGAATGACTCGACTAAAATCAATTATGGCAGAGAACAATCCAAATCAGGTGTTTCGTATATCCGATTCAAATCTTTGTTAAGATAAAGGTACTGGTCTTCCTTTTTTCTGATACATGTAGAGAAACTCTCTTTTACTTGCGATTGTTTTGGAGGTGTCATGTCAGGCCCTTCTTTCACCACACCACCGCTCTTTCTCTTTCAACCACCTGTCTCCCCTGGGTACGTTCAACAATCCTCCAGTATACCCTCTCCACAACTCCGTCCTCCGACCTCACCGGGAAATCCATTGGTTCCATCACCATCTCCACTCTCACACTCAATTGCTACATCCCACAACGGATACTCCGGATATCATACTAATGGAAACCACTATACTTCCAAGTTGCACCACCCTACAAGCCCAAATTTTCTGAAACGTTCTGCACATTCTCCCACAATCTCGTTTCCACCGAGTCCAGGATTGAAGAATTCTGGGCGGATACAGGATAGTACTCAACAATCACGAATAGATCTGAAAACATCTGAACATTCTCAATCATCAAGTTCAATTCCACTGACCTCGAAGATTGATGGAACCAAAAGACAAGTCACTTTTCCACATCCTGAAGTTTCTCCGATTACTTCCAACATAAGCGCTCAAAATTTTCACTCACATCTGTCAACATTGTTCCCTTCTTCACTTCAAGCCACATTATTTCAGAATATTTCCAATCAGAATCTCATCCAGACGCAATCAACAATTCCGAAGCCCTCTCCAAAACCACAGGCATCCCCAAAGACAGAACCAGGCTCAGCCTTCCCTACTCACCCTCCATCATTAACACCATCACCCAAACCATTTTTATCCACAAACAAAGTTCTCCAACAGAAACAAACAAAAATCAACTCTCTTGCATTCCGCTTCACACAACCTTTACCAAATCCGACGAATCCACAAAACTCGTCTCCAATACCCACTACTTCAATCTCCCCGATTGATCAGAAAATCCCTGTTGTTCCGCAAAAAATCGACATTTGTCTTCAGCCACTCGCCGCGATGCACAGCCTGATTGTTACTAAAGTTTTAACATTCAAAAACAAGGCTCAACTCACAATCCCATCGATCCTCTCTCTTGGGCAACTTGTTTCACATGTGGAATCCAAATGGAGAGTCCCGACAGACAAAATCCGACTTCTTCTCCATCCGATCGTCACAAACGAATCAACAGTCAAGACAGAAGAGAGTCTCCTGATCAAAAATGAGGACTCACTTTCACAGCCGTCACCGTCACCCTTTCAACTGACTCCAGTCCCAACCCAGACACCAAACCCAATCAAACCAGATTCAACCAACGTCTCGAACTCAACTCAACCATCTCCAAAGACAGAAGACTCGCCAGCTCCCCTCGCCCGCTCAAAGTCAACAATGTTGTCAGCATCGTCGCTGCTTTCTCACACTAAATCAGTGTCTCTTGACACGAATCAAGTTTTGATTCCTTTTTATTTCTCAGCTTCCGACACGAATTGCCTGACAAGCTCGCTGTATCTTGCTCTTTTCCCGGCACGACAGATTAGCGGCCAAAATGCCACAGCCCCGACGATCCAAATGGCTTACTCATTCATCCCCACAAACCCCGCAACACCTTCCAATGCAACCGTTCAAAGCGACTCGTGCTTGAGTCTCCTCCTCCCACTTCTTCATTCCTCATCGACGAAAACTCCTGAAATCTCGAGGGCGAAGACTCAGATCCTTTCTCCTCAAGGAACACCTCATACTCCCTGTTTAACAGATACACCAAGTCGTACACATTCAAACCGAAAGAAAAGACGGAAGGAGTACGAAGAGGGACGAGACAAGCGTGCCTCCGGTGATGAAGCAAGCGACGGTGGGAAAAACGGTGAAGACACTCACACTCCTCTGATCATCACTCCATCAACATCACGCGCTCGTCCGGATCTCTTCGGTCATCGGTCAACCCCACCTCTTCCGACCTCTCCACTTTCACATCATCATCTATCTCCACCATCTCTCATCTCTCCGGGCACATCTTCCATTTTGAGCCCAGTGAAAACAACACCTAAACAGTTTCGAACGATCACAGATCGTCTCACAACAAAGCGACAGATTCAATCCACGAAACCTGTCACCGTGAAGCAAGAAGATTCACTGAAAGGTAGCAGCAAGGATGATGAAGAACGAATCAAGTTTAGTTTTTTTGATAGCGATATCGAACATTCTTTCCTTGTTGGAGATCTTGAAGAACTCGACAACAAAGAAGAGCTCAGCAAGCAGAAGAATCAGAAAGATGTAATCTCTGATGCATCGAAACCGCTGGCATACATCGACCACATCCCAAACATTGATGGGCAGTGGACAACAATTTCCAAATTTGACCACGACAAACGGAAGAAAATGGTGAAAGTGGATGTTCCGGGCTTCTTTCCTCGATGGAAAGCTGACACAGTCCGACTTGTCTTCTATCTGAACCAATCATTTGTTCGCACAATCCCAGACTCGAAGATACCGCCTCCATTGTCATTCGTGGTTCCGGATCAACCGAACATCCTTTCGGAATCATCAGCATCTTTGGAAGCAGAAGGGATGCCCACGGAGATTCACAAACAAAAACGGAAAAAGCCATTTTCTTTCGGTCGTGTGACACCGAGCGGCAGTAATACAGATGATTCTGAGATGGACTTCTTGTCTGGGAACAACCGCAGACGGTCACCTGTCCCGACACCGTTCTCCGCTCCAATTCAAACAAGGAAAGGTTGTCTCGCGTCGCGAAGTACCAAACATGGATCAACCGTTTCCAAGTCACAGACAAAGAATGGACGTATCAATTTCTCATGGAAAAGCAATGACGATTCGGATTATGAGAATTCTTCTGATTTCACTCAAGCAAGTTCATCAATCTTGACAGACACACGCTACCCTAGCCAGTCACTTCGAAGCACAAAGTCCTCGCAGTCAGGTCGAAGCTTACCTGGTGAGAGTGTGTTGGGAAAACGAGGAAAGGGGCTCACAAAGAACAAAGCAAATGACGTCGAAAAGAAAAAGACTCGACGAGGAAAGAAGATGCTCACGGAGGAGGAAATTGCAGAAAACGAGGAACGAAATGCAGTTGCGAAAATGGCGCGGCAGATCGAGGAATACTTTGAAGAGGAGAAACAAAAGAAGAAAGAGTCCAGGCAGCCAATGTCCCGTGTTTCTTCCCCAACTCAACCTTATTCTCCATCGCAATCTGAGATTGAGGCAGCAAACCAGACAATCAATCAGTCGTTCCAAGGCCTCAGACGAAGTTCAGTGCCAGCCTTCCAAAGTCCACTCATTCAAGCTCCGACTTCAGCAAGATTGTTTTCTCCTCATCCTCCGTTGTCCCAATCTCTCTCCCATTTTGCTGGGATTTCGTCACCTCCGATTTCCCTCTCTTCTCATCATCACTCACTTATCGTTCCGGATATTATGTCTCTCCATTCGCAACAGGCATCTCCAGTACCGACCGGACAGACAAATATGAATATTCCTTTTTCTTTCTCACTCAATCTGTTCTCACCCATTAAAACTCAACTCACAAGTGTCAAGAAAGGATAAACAAAACACTCACAATATCACACCACTCACCAGAAGCACAATAATCGTCTCGATACCCAACCACATGAGAACAGCAAACATTTCTGCGAATATGTCTTACAGATTTGCTTCAGACTCGACAAATATTACTGGAGTTGGGAGAAAATGATAATTATTGAAAACATTCATTTGTGAAGAGATTCTCGATTCAATTTCGAAAGATAACTTCATTATTATCATGAAACTGACTCAATTTGCGATACCTAACTTTGCCTACCCTTTTTGTTGAAGAGAAACAAGAATCAGGATCCATGTCAATGCTGTCACCCTCTCCTTCACAGATGTTTTGGACCCTTTCAAGTTGTCTCATTCAGGTCTTGTTCAGAGGATGGAAAGATGGGGGCCTGGCTTGTGAAGAGAACACTTCCTGTTGAATGATGGGACGTTTGTGGTGGTTCAGAGACCTGATTCAGATGTGATGTGAGAGGTTTTGGCGAAGTTGGTGATGAACGAGGGAGATTTGGATCTTGACGAACAGAGAACTGAACTGTCTGGTCCTTCTGGCGAGTGCTATAGCTGTCTGGTTGAACTGGTTGTCGTTGTGGTTGCGGCGAGATTGCACTTTGCTGATTCCAGGGTGGAGCGGTAGACGGAACAGCATGTGCTGGGAGCATAAAAGTGGAAGCAGGAATGGTTGGGAGTATGTTTGGGTGTTTAATTCTGACGCCCGGTTTGGGTTTGGTTGGTTGCGGAGGGATGACACCCACTGGCATGACGTTTGATCCAACAGATGAACTTTGGTTGTGAGGAACAGATGGGAGGTTTGCTGGTGATTGAGGAGATGTGAACGATTCGAGAGCAAATGAGGTGGAAACAGACGAGTCAAATGTTTCAAGGGCATCGCTGTTTTGTTCCTCCCGTTTTCTCGATTCGAAGTCAGCTTCTCTTCGTCCTCCAGAACTGTTGCTTCCCTTTCTTTTTAAGCCTGAGCGCTTGGTAACTTGATGCATTTCAGTTGCTTTATCATGTTCTGAGGTTATTGAATCTGTTAGATTGTTTGAGGAGAGTTGGCGTTGAGATCTATGAGGACTGGATGTCAGTTGCGCAAGTGGTGAGGAAAGAGGAGCCAAAGCTTCATCACTGTCGTCATCTTTCATCAATGACACACGTTTGCCCTTTGTAGGTTGATGAGTACCATGGTTTTTCCCAGTTTTCTTTGGTCCTTTTTCTCTCGTTCCTGATTCGGAAATTTTGCCTCTTTTTTGAGCAAGAATTGGTGTATCTGATTCAAAGGAATTTCTATCCATTGAAGCCGCAAGGGAAGGTTCGGGTAAGGGTATTTCTCTCTGTTGGATTTGTTCCATGAGTTCTTGCCATTCTGAACGTGGTTCGTCTCGAGAGATCGAAGACTGGACTGATTCAGATTGTATGAATGAAGAATTTAGTTGAGAAATCTGTTTCGAGATGTGAATGACTTTTTTCATCCAGTTTTCGTCAGGCTCATTTGGGAAGTTGTTGAGAAGTGCATCACCAGCCGATACAAGGAGATGAAGACGACGTATGTAATGAGAATGTCTCTGCTCAGGTTTAATATTGGAGAAATTGTCCTCAGGATCATCAATATCTACCAAAAATTGATGAAAAACTTTTTCGCGGCGTTTTTCTTCTTTTTTCTGATGATGAATTGTTTGACGATCAGGGATCGAAAAAGCCCCATGGTACATTCTCACAAAATGTGGATCAAAAAAGGTGGGTAAAACTTGTCCAAGTCTCGGCTGGAAGAAAAAGGTAAGACATGATGGATCAAGGAAAGATACAATTGGCTGCTGTTCAGCATCATCAATAAAATCTTCTAATGTTTCATCGGGATCATCCTGAGCAGAGTACACGAACATATAGAGGAAATAGATGTCAAAAAGACGATAGAAACAAACAGGAAGAACAGCCTGGTGTTTTGGAATCTGATAATCAGCAAAAGTAATTGGATGGATTGATTCAAGGTTAATCAGTGGATCTGCATGAATTGGAACTCGAAGATGGATTCGTGCATGGGCATCAGATTCTTCGCTTTCCTCCTCTGATTCTGTCTCATCAATGAGAGACGATCCATCAGTAGTTTCTTCAGATGATGGTGATCCTAGAATACTTTCATCGTCCAACAGAGAAGTTGGGTTTTCATTCATATGTGGTCTGTCACTACTGATTTTAAAATATGTAGGTTCAGATCGACATGTCAACTCTTCCTGCTGCCATACAACCACTCTCTAGGATCTTCATTCAACTTGAAACAGCTGATGAAGCGAATCCCGCTTTTGCATATTATCGTATGTCGTGGATTCTTAAGCTCACTTCTCCAACACCAGTCCGCCGTTATTGCCTCGATTGGATTGTTTCTAAAAACTTAACAAACGATCCAGAGGTTCGACCTTTCTTAACAGATTTGGTAAATACCTCAGAAGAAGTATTCTTCAATGTATTAACAGCATTCACAGGCCAAACAAATTCTGAATCCACAAAAAGCTCAAGAACTCCCAAAAATCAGGCAATTCGCAGATATAAACTTTGTTGATGCACAAAAACACGTTAAGGCAGGGATTGCCACAAAGTCTTTCTTTTTTTAACTCACTAATGTTCGCAGGGATGATGGAGATACATTCTTGGTGGCATCTGTCTACTACGACGTCTATCTTCACTTTGAACAGCCACCACCTGCTGATGTATCTTTCTTGTCATCTTCATGATGCACTAGGTTGCCAATCGAAATAAATACGCCAAAAAAATGGCTCGTGATCTCTTGAAAGGGTCAACACAGCCTCAAATCTCCCATCAACAACAATATCCTCCCCAACAACAGTATCCTCCCCAACAACAACTTCCAACCCAGCCATTTACGCAACCCTTCCCTTCTCAGCCAGATCAATTCCAACAGCAGTTTGCGCCGCCGCCTATTGCTCAATCGGGCATACAATCATACGCAGATCAATCCTATCCTCCACAGCAGCCGTTTAATACTTCTTTCCAGATACCACCACCTATGCCTACGACGCAAACATTCTCCCAACCACCACAGCCATCATATTCTCAACAGAATTCGTATCTCGCTCCCCCAACAAATCCACAATCATATCAATCCCCTCAATCATCGGGAGGACTCTTCCAATCCTACATTCGACCCGGGGTTACGATAACCGACAAAAAGACTGCTCAAAAAAACGCAAATCAGGCAATCGATTCAGCGATTCGAGCTCTAGACTCTGGATCAAAGAAAGGTGTTATTGATTACATTACAGAAGCGTTGGTTCATGTGATGGATACACAGTAAGCTCATTTCAAGCTCTTCATTTTTCATTCTCATTCCCAGTTGTATCGCCTTACGATCGCTCACCTCTCGCATAATATTTGCCAATCCTGACAAAACACTAATGTGAGTTCTTCGAAATCAATTTCCGTCCAACTCAAGTTCAGCTGTTCAATTTGAGGAACGAAGGTGAGGAAAACTACCATCTTGTGAAATGATGGTTAGTTCGCCGGAACAGCTAACGAACCATCATCAACTTTCTCAAAGAGATCTTTGGGAGATTGGCCGTTGACAGTGCATCCAATGGAGACACAGGTTCCAAGAACCTCCTTCACGGTTCCACGAAGGTCCTTAGCAAGTGAACGTCCACGAACGTTTTGGGAAATTTTCAGAACTTGGTCAAACTGAAGATTTCCATTGTGTTTGACTGATCAGATAGTTGATGACATCGATTGAGATGAGGATGGAGAAGCAATGAAGAAAATGACAATAAATCAAACTGTTCTTGACCTTCTTTCTGTCACGTGGTGGTTCTTTGAGAGCTTGGATGAGCATGGAACTGACAGAAGGCACAACAAAGACCTGGGCAACACGGTTTTTGACGACCAATTTGACTGTAACACGCAGTCCTTTCCATTCCTTAGTGGCGGCAGCGATATCTTCTCCAATCTTCTTTGGGTTCTATATATCGGATGACATGAGTAATAATGCAATATATATGATATATCATAAGAAAAGCGAGAGATAGATACCAGTCCGAGTGGACCAATCTTGGGGGCAAGTGTGGAGGCTGCTCCGACTTCTCCACCAACAGCTCGCACAAAGACGATTTTCTCCTCATTAGGGTCGATCTTGGGTGGCATTGTAAGCTTCCTGTTTGATCAAAAACCCCACTATTTCCCGGAGCACAGATAATGGGGGACGATGATCAAAAGTTTCAAAAACAGGCTGCTTCTTCTGGAAACTATTCCCTCGAAAACGTCTACACTTCAAAAGATGTATTTTCTTCATTCAATTCATTCAGTGAAATGATTTATTGTTCTTCCATAATCTCAACCCATTGTCTAACGGCATCGCCGAGGACACGTGGTAAAGATTGGAAATCTCGGATAATCAAATAAAACGGAAACGGAAATTCATCAAGGACTTTGACTACTTTGCTTTTCCCATCTTTTGTTTGAACAAATCGAGTCAAAGTTGTGATGCTGGTCTTTCGAGTCTTTGGATTGGGAGAGGGAGAGGGAGAAGGACGAGGGGATTGTGCAGGCGAAGGATGAATCGATGGGGAACGGGATGGTTGGGGAGATGGAGAGGGAGTTATTGTGACAGCATTAGATGCATTCACAACGTCAAGAATGATGCACACGACAAAAACATTCTTCGTGATGGCTTCACTGATCCACTCTGTCAGCATGGAGTGATTCGTGATACGTCCATCAGAAATCACAAACAGGATGTTCTTTTGAAGCCCCTTTGATCGGTTGTCTGTCTGTGACGCTTGACTATTGCCAGTGAGTTGGTGAACGGCTTCTTTCATCAAAAGACCAAACTCACTTTTTCGTTGTTCGAACGTGAACTGACTCACAATCGATGGTCCATTGCTCTCGCTGAATGGGGTTCCCATTGGCACAACAGTCTTAATGTGTTCTCCAAACGATAAAACACCGATGTCGCCAGCATCGACTGTTGAGAGAGAACGAAGGAGGAGGGTCATGGAGGCAAGAGCCATTCGATCTGCTCGCATCTCCCGCATTGATTCCGAATCATCAATCGCAAGAAGAATCTGATAGTGTCGTTTGTCTGGCGTTGCTCTCCGCATCCAGATCCGATCCTTTCGGAAATGTGATGCGATGTAAGGGATAACTCTTCTCATGTTCAACCTTCGGCCTGTTTTATATTCACCGCGAGCACGTGTTGCAGTATTTGGAGTTAGAATGAGCCGAAGTTGTTCACATAGTTCTGCGCTAAGTTCTGTTGTGTCGGCATAGATACTGTTCCATTCTTCAGCGTTCTTGAGTTGGAACGCTGATTCGTTCGTGAGATCAATTATCTCTTCGTCTTCATCTTCATCGTCGATCGAGATAATTGGTATGGGTTTCTTCAGGTCAAGGAGATCTTCACGTGTTCCTTCAAACGATGGTTCTTCTGAGACAGCGTCAAGAGCGGCCGGTTGCACAGGTTCTGCTTTCTCGGTATCGTTGTTAAAGTTGATTATTTTCTTGTGTTTTTCATCTGAAGACTTCTTCAGCTGAGCTTCTTTCTCCAAATTTTGGGATTGGATTTCCTCATTTTCTGTAGTATCCTGGAATTGTTTATCTGGATCATCAGAAGTTTGCTCTGTGACATCTTTCTTCTGTGGGTTCTCTCTGTTATCTTGGTCCTGATTTGGGTTGTCTTCGTCACGGAGCATTTCCGATTCTGGTTGGACATTGTCTTCATCTCCGACTTCACCAAGTTCTTCGTCAATGTCGTCTTGCGTGTCTATCTTTTGAGCAATTGCCTCTTTATTCTGTTTGATTTGTTCTTCAGTGGCAGAGCCAAGTGCTTGCTCAAAGGAAGATTCAGATTCCCCTGATCCGCGTTGTTCATCAGCTTCGTTGTCAAGTTGATATTCATATACAGCTTTGTCAGGAGTTTGTTGGATGGTTTGGTTTTGGGCTTTCCATTGCTCTTCCTGATGGTTGATCAGGGTTAGTTTTTGCTTCCACTGCTTTGAAGCGTCACCCATCTTCTTGAAAGGATTGAGTTCATCCGTTGCTGATTCCAATTGGCTGGCTTCGTCCTCTGTCATGGGTCGCTGGGCGGCACCATCGTTTTCTTGATCGTGTCCAGTTCCGCTTTCATCAACAGCGTTTTGTGTTTTGCCAGAATTTGATTCTGGATGTTGATCTTCTTCATCTTTCAAGCCATTCTCTTCATCCTGTTCTTGTTGCATTCCTCCACTTGATCCATCTTCTTTCCCATCATCACCTCCAAAATCTGCTCCTTTTGACTGGCCTTCAGATTTGTCTTGTTTCTTATCTCGGCCGATGTCATGAGATGAATCCTCGTCTTCAGCCTGATTGACCTTTTCCAGTTCTTCATCCGCCTTTTCCAAAACTTCGTCTCCAACTTCCTTTAAGTCTTGAAGCGCATCAGCGTTGTTGAGGCGCTCTTCGTTGTCTTTCTCCATCTGCTCGTCCAAATTCTCGTCATCAGCTTCTGAATTCCCACCCTCATCGTCGGCATCATCTCCTTCAGAATCACCCTTTTCTTCTTCATCAAATTTCCATTGATCAAGATCTGGTAATTCTCCATCTTGATTCTCAATACCAGGAAGGAAAATGTCTTTGTTCTCTCCTTTTTCTTCCTGTCCAGCTGTTGCATCAAACTCCTCCTCATTGTCTGATTCACCTTCAGCTTCGGCACCATCAGATACTTGATCGATCAAATCTCTCATTTCAGGGAGTGCTTCTGGTTCAACGGTTTGGTCATCCCCTTTCGTTGGCTCGCTTTGATCATCATGTGCCATTTCTGATGGATTAATTGGCTCTTCTGATTGCTCTTGGTCCTCAGTATTCTTTAAATGATTGCTTTGTTTGTCTGAGCTTTCATCCTTTCGAGGTTTTCGCTTATCTTCGAAGGTATCCCCTTCTTTTGGTTGCTGATCATCATCATTCTCATCATCTCCTTTGAGTTCTGAGCTACTCTCCACTGGTTTTTGGGTCTCTTTTGGTTGGTTGTCTTCATTTTCATTCCAAAGTTGTTCATCCAAAACGTTGTCTGGATCGAAGTCAAAATCATCACCTTGCTTCTGATCAATCTCATTCTCTTGTTCGTTTTCCTGTTTCCTTTTCTCATCCTCATCCAGAGTGTGGTTCACTTCGTCATCAACGGCTTCACCCGTCATTCCTTCCTGCTTCTCGCCTTTGTTCTTCGATTCCGTTTCCTCTTCTGGGACATCTGCCATCTCTCCTCCAAAGTCCATGTCGACGTCAAAACCTTCAGTAAGGTCTTCTTTGGATTGAGTTTTATCGTCCTTAGATGCTGAAGTATCGTCGTTCAATGGATTATTGTCACCGATCTGTCTCTCTTCTCCAAGGAGCTCTTTTTCATTCTCAACATCCTTTGAGACATCATTCTCACCTTGTCCCTCACCAAAGCCAATTGATTCTGATGATGGTCCATCAGTTCCTCCAGAATCTTGCCCTCCTTGGCCTCCTGCATCAGCGGTGTCTCCATCATTTGGCGCTTGAATCTTGATATCTTCAGACGGAACCGTGAAGCCATATTGAAGAAGATGAAGGATCTGTGAAGAATAAATCTGAGTGAACAGACAGAGAGATCGATGCCACTTCATGACGTGCGTCAGAACAGATAAAAGTGTCAGTTGAAATTGTTTCATGACTACCACTGTTGCTTGAACCAAATTGGTACAGTCTCCGACTAAGGACGAGATGATTGCGTGCAGGCCAAGTGGCTGAGACGATGTGCCAAGTTTCTGTGGCATGAGGAGCAACTTAGCAAGTTTAACAACTAATTGATGTGTTCTTTGAAGATGTTTTGACGGCTCTTCCACAAAATCATCTTCTTCGGCATTCGAAGAAGACTCGTCTCGAGACGGTCTTTCAAAACCACTGCAAATCGTGATAAGATTCTGTGTGATCAATTTGAAGAAATGTTGACCATCTTCAGAAGCAGCTGGAGCAGATGGAGTGACTGCAATGGATTGTCTCAAAATGTCCTGATATGAGCGAAGAGCTTGTTTAACGGTCTCGACTGTTTGTGAAAACTTGATTGATTGGAGAAGAGTGATTTTTGATCGAACAGTCGGAGTGAGGAGGTCTTCAACCTGTGTGAGAGACTCAACGATCATGGTGATCGTTGGAAGAATGGATGCTGAATGATGAGGAGTAATGAGAACCATTTCATCAACATCCAAATAAGAATAAGACGAGGAAAGGTGCGACTGCAATGAGGATATTTGCCCCATCAGAGAGCCCAACAACCTGGACAATGAACCCAGTAAATGATGAATGTCTTCAACTTCTTTGTCAGCTTTGACATCTTCTGTAAGGAATGTCTGATACGGCGAAAAGAGGGCCAGAGTTGAATCCTGGACAATTTGAGTCTGGACTGGATGTAGTGGTTGGAAAGTTGCGTTTGTCCGGTGAATTACCTGAGCAATAAGATTGCATTCTGTCCAAAATTGAGGGAGAATCTGACGGAATAACTCAATTTCAATGTTTGTCTGATTTGGATGTCTTTGTTGTGTGTGTGTTTGAGAAATGAGCGAGATCTTTTCGACGAGCGGAATCACGTATTCTAGGATATGTGCCAAGGCCACACGTTCTTCGCAGATCCACTTCCAAAGAGTCTGCATTCGTCCGATCGAATTGTTCTTTTGATCCGGCGTCATTTGAGCTTGAACTTGATGAGTACTATGAGGAAGATGCCTGACCGAATGAATTCTGAATGAAACTCGATGGAACAACGATTCGCTCGAATCAACAAGATCTTCGATGGGTGTGAGGAGTGAAGCAGTTTGTCGATCTGTTTTGACGAGAGTTGAATGAATTCCTTGAATTTTAACAAGAAGATTCTTATCCAACGATGATGAAATTGGTTGAAGAGAGTGGAACGGCCCATCATTCCGATTTTGTTGGTTGGAGCTGCTGGCGATTGTGATGGCAGTGGCATGAAGAGTTCGATGCCAAACTGATGACGACCTTAACAGATCTCCAAGTGTTGTCCGTTTGAGCTCAGGATACTGCGTATCAGAGTGGTTTATGGGGAGACGGCTCAAAACAACATTATTCTCGGGAGAGCTGGCTTGTTCCAAACCACATTCGAGGGGAAGCATGTAGCCCGAAAAGAAAGGTGACAAGAAGAGGAGATCTGTTGTCCCATCATCCCACTGAGCCACTCCTCCATGTTTGAGGTAGTCATCAAGCAATTTGAACAGGAGAGTTTGGTTCCTCCTCGCAAAGCCCGCTTTGTTGACAATTTCCTTGGCTGCTTCTCGCATTGCTTTCTTTCGCGCAACACCCGTCAAATCTGCATCTTGGACTGCATCTTCAAGATGTGTTGTCCACTCTTGATTGAGTTTCGTGGCAGTGTGAGTGGCTGAGATTGATTGTTCAACAAGGGACGCTGCTTGAAGTAGCATTGAGTGAGATTCTTGCTGAAGAATTTCAAAGAGAGGGATGGTGGTCTTGTTTGGTGGCGAAGTGTACAACGTCTTTGTAACCGTGACAAACATTCGTTGGATTTGGGATGTTGTGACATCCAGAACGTGGTCAGAACTCACGATGAAGTTCTGAGTGTTGATACTGAACTGTGGTGGCTTCGAACTTTTGGTTATGAAACCATTCATCTCAGAGACTTCAACGTCGGAGAGCTCATACCCAGATTTCATGTCAGTGATCGATGAGGGTTTCCATCTCCTTTCCATGATGTCGTAAACTTCGTTCTTCATGGTCGATTCCTTGAGAAGAGTGATGTAATTCTGGTAGGATTTATTCCGTTGTTCTCTGAATCTGAGAGTACTTGCAGAAAGAGCTTCAAGGTTTCGAATGGAGAATTGTTGAGAACTCTGTTTGATGGTATCGCGAATGACTTCGGCCTTCTTCGAGAGCACGAGGTCGCGGAGTGGGAGAAAGCGAGCGTAGTTCGCATAGACATGAGAAATAATCCCCACCAACTCTGATCCAAACACAATTAATGAATAAATCACAGAATGGAGAGGTTTCGTTGGTTGAACAACTTCAAAGAGACGACGGAGGAGAGCAATTCGATGTTCAAGGTCTGCACAAATTGCTTTTGTGACATTCAACCGGAAAGCAAAATCGGCTAGTGTTGCCTCTTGGAACATCATGTCAAGCATAGTCGAGAATGACATCAACCACCGAAGACACTGTGGAGGAGATACAGCTTGGAGATGAGCGAAGTATTCAGGATCATCTTCAGTGTATACTAACTCTTCGACAGCAGGTGTATTGTCTGCTTGATTCTTCTTTTTCTGTTTCTTGCTCTTGTTGAGCCTTTTTAGTTCTTTTCTTCTTGATTTTGACTGGAACTGACCGATATTGAAATCATCCTTCCTGTCAATGGTCTTCAGGACATCAACAACTTCTGGTTTTTCTCGGATGCTAAGAGAATATGAAAACTCGCCATCGGTTGAGAGAATTGAAAAAGTATCATCACTTTTCTGGGCTTTGTGAATTGTGATGTCACCGAGTGGGCCTTCTTCAAAAATGTATGAGTAGAGCTGGAAGAATATGCGAGATGCTGGTCGTTCCATGCAATATTCTCTCTCAATCAGGCGGACTCGTGAACGCCAGCTTTGGGCTTCCAACTGTCTCCACTTTTCGAGGAGGACGAGCATATTTTCTTCTTCCTTCATCATCCCCGCTGTAATTCCTCGGCTGTGAGTTTTGTTCCACCCATCAACTTTTCGAATGAGAACGTCAAATCCACCAACCAGTCGAGCAAATGGTGTGGTGTGCGGTAGAGAGAGTAGATGATCAGTTAACGAACTCATGATGAGCAGTTCATCATTGTTCGGATGGAATCTGTGAAGCTGTTGGAGGCGGGTCTGAAGTGGCTGGAGAACCAACGAAGACATTGTTGATTCAGATGGAAGTGGGTCCGTGTGGAAGTTGAAGTAGAGAGGAAGGCTGTGGCGATCAACAGATGGTGAATAGGATGGAACTGCAGAAAGCACGGAGAGTACATTTGACAGAGGATGGAATGACTTCAGTGATTGGAGAGGTGTAGCTGAGATCAATTCAAACAGGTTGGTATTGATTGTTTTGCTGATTTGATTGTTGTGATCTTTTGATTGATTTCGGACACCTTCCAGAAATCCTTCATACTCCTTTTCAGAAGAGTCTCCGAAGAGCAGGAGATAACCTCTCACGACAGCTGGAGTTTCAGAAAAAATGCGGATCTCTTCATCTGAAGACAGGAGATCATCTTGCATATCTCCCTGAATGGTATCAATTGGGAGTGCATCTTTGGCGAACTGTCTCTCATACATTGAGACATAATCTGTGAACATTGATTCTCGTTCATCTCGACGTTCTTTGTTAGATTGAGCTGTGTGCTGATCGTACCCAACACCCTGTTCCATGATCAACTTTGAAGAGACAGACATCGATCCATCTGCACGAACAGATTGGACAGCACTTCGAGTATCTTTGATCATCCCCCCACCTTCGAAAACGAGGAGGGCTTCAGACTCAATTTGATGTGCTTGTCTTTCTTTCATTTCTTCGTAGTATGCTTCAACAAAAGGCGTGATCTTCTCGTGAACTTCTGGAAGTCCAGTCAACAATGGCGATAAAAGGCTTGATGACTTGGAAGACGACGTCGATTGGAGTTGGCTGTGGAGTCGAAGGATGACAGAAAAGTATTGGAGACGAGCGGAGAGTGACGAATTTGTGTTGCTGCTCTCAATGACAGTTTTTGTGAGTGGAAATGATGGTAACTGGATGATGGATTGTTCTGTGGAGGTAACCAGCGAATGGAGTGTTTGTTGGACAGTTGACAAAATCTCCGAAATGAATGGGATCAAATCAGAGAAACTTGCCATGTTTTCTTGGGTAATAAGGAGTTGTTGGAAGCGTTCAATGTTGTTAATTGAATCATCCAAATCTCCTCTCAGTCCAGGAGTGATTGGATCAATCAGATCTGCCTGAGCGAATTGATCTGTTTGTGCAAAAGACGATGAAGAATTAATGTTCAGTTTGATGAGTGATTCAACTGATTTGATTGAAAACGATGAAGCCGTCCATTCTGAGATCAGAGCAAAGAGATCCTCAAAATGTGTCAATTGATGAGTGTGAAGTTGAGAGAATTCAGATTGATTATTGCTGAGGAGAGAAAGTATGGCTGTCGAAAAAGTAAAATGTTTCTCTTGCTGGGAGAGTGTGTCTTCATCAGGACGAATGATCCATCCTTGTTGTGGATGGACCTGAATCAATCGAGAATTCTGAGATTGATGGGTCCATTTCTCCATCAGTTCCGTTTTCCATGCATGAGAATGGTTTGTTGTCAATGTATTCATTTCGATGACGTCCTCAGGAAGATATGAAGTATTGTTTGAGTCCAGAGTGACAGAAAACGAATCATTGTATCCCCAATCCGATTGATAAAAGTGAACTGCTTTTTCTGTTAGTTCATCGACTTGAATTTGCTTGAGTTCATTTTGTGCGAATTGCTGCTTGAAGTTGAGCTGAACAAGGGGATCAATTGGATGTGTCGGAAGCACAAGATGAAGAAGCAACGACGATGAGTAGACAGTAAGTAAGGCTGATAATTGAACCAAGAGAAGATTATTCTTGGTGGGACTGTTTTGGAGATGATATCCAATTCTGATTGAAGTTAGAATCGGATTGATCAACGACTCTTTCAGAGATGAACCAGTGGTCATCTTTGCACCAAGTCGGTGTTCCCTTGAATGCAGAAGCATCGAATCCAAACGGAACAGCGAATTGAGATCTTCTGTAGATTGATCTTGGGCAATCTTTGAGGGGAAGCAACACAATTGAACAAGATCAAGCAAGGTTTTCAAAAATGCTTGCTGGTTGACAGGTCGTGAGAGATCTTTGGGAAACGACGGGGTGAGGACTGAGAGAATTGCCACAAACTGCAATACACTGTCCACAAACATCTGACTTCCCGTTGGCTTGGCGGAAAGAGCTTGATATGCCCAAAGGAGTGACAAGATTCGGCCAGTGTGAACAACTCGAACTCGAAGATCCGAAATGGGCGCCTCTTTCAGGAGGAGGCAGATCGATGAGAGTGCAGAATCCATCCGTTGCTCGACGTTTCTTGATTTGATTTGGGACTTGATTGATGATGTGATTTGGACAGACAATCTGAACAGCAGTGAACAGTTTGACTCGGTTGTCACTGTCAATTCATTGGACAACTCCGACTGCAGCGCCCAGACATAAAGTTGGATAAGTGTCACGATGTCGCACTGAGATAGTGATGTGGAGTCCAGATGAATAGGCGGAGTTTGAGCTGATACAGATGACCGAAGCGAATACATGATCCAAGATGTTGAGCAAGTCGACCTACTTGTCTGCGAAGATGGGAGGAGGACAGAGAGCAAGGAAGAGCTTTGTGTGAGTGCTGTCCTCAGAAGTGGTTGAGCGAACGCTCGATATTCTGCGAGTCGATCATTCTCAAGAGTATCCTGGATCAAGGAAAGAGATGACAGAAACAACGTGAGTGATGTGACTGTGTGGAGGATGGGAAGAAGAGAGACAAGCTGCTGCTCCACCACGATCGTGGCCAACTCGTGAGAGGCTTTCAGAAGAAGTGTGCCGAACGAAACTGACGCTGGAATGTACCTGATAGTACATGGTGTGGAGATCGACGACATATGCAATCCAAGACTTTGAGCGATGAGCGATGGATGATCAAAGAGACATTCCGATTCATGAGTTCGGAGGTTTACGACGTTTTCGTCGAGTGAAAGGTGACTTTCCGGTTGAGTTGGACGCGGTTTCGGAGACTCAATGAACTTGTGCATGTATTGTTGGAGGAACGATTGGATGATTTTCACGACATCAAGAAACTGTTCTTCAAAGAGCTTGGAATCCATGTACTGGTGCGAGAGGTGAGGACATAACAATGATGCTTTGATTTGAGTGAACATTTGAAGGAGAGAGGAAGGGATGAGGATTGGGAGAAGGAGTGAAGAGAGATATGAAACGGATGTTGACACAGAGTGACTCTCAGCAGCAAAGAACACTTCTGACAAGAAAGAAAGTGCTTCATTTGATTCAAGAAATGTTGTTGCGACTGTTGGTGAGAGCGACTCTGCCAATGTTTTGGCGCGTTCTTCTCCACTCCGATCAGACATGATGATCATCTCCGATCCGGAGACTTGAGTTTCCTCTTTTTCGTTCTCATCTTGAAACGTAACGACACGTCCCATCATCTGAAGGAATCTCTGTTGAAGGATGACGATATTTGAGGCCCTATTATGTTGCACTGTTGATGTGAAGGAATGAGGGAGATCAGAAGGATCTTGAGACACAATGAAAGGATGAATAAACTGGGAGATGAGTTGATACACGAGGGAGAAGCTGCGGAGAAGGTTTGATTCTTGGCTTAGTGACAATTCTTTACTCAAAAATAGGGTTCGCTGTTCGAACACGGCTCGAGAAAACTGTTTGTGCCAAACTTTTGGTTGGATTGTTGAACGATAGCGATTGCTGAGAAGAGCGTGATGTTCGAGTGTCTCGACATATGGCACCAGATCTGACGAAAATTCGACATTTGATGACAGCTGCGAATCTTCATCAGAAATGTTTCTCTGGAGACGAATAAGATGCTTCCAAACATACGATTTCTGGAAATGAGTGAGGAGGGAAGGTGATGATACGCCACGTTTTCTTCGCGTTGAGACGGTGAGAGCGTTGAGAAGAACGCTTTCACAGTGATGTAGCGACGGGGGGACTTCGAAGAGGCTGTCCGATTGGTGGGACAAATTCTTCAGAGACCGTCCGATGCTCTCGACAAGCAAGAAGAAATCATCTCTGTCCAACCGTTGGGGATCGCGAGATGGTGTCAACAGAATCAACCACAACTGTTTGACTTGTGAGAGAAGCACAAGAAACCGTTGGATGATTTCAGCAGAGGAATCTGAGAGGGTCGTATTGGAGATCATTTGGATGGACACGAGAGTTGTGAAGAGGGAGATGCGAGTGATGTACGGATAAATGAGACAAAAAGCCGGATGTGATGATCGTTCAAGCTCAGTGATCCCAATCGGAAGAGATGCTGCGATTGGTTCGTTCGTGTCTTCAATCTTTATCCTTTTACAATCTTCGTCATCATATATTTCTTGTTTGACATTCAGAGTCTGAGTTCCGTTCGTGGCTACCATACTTAAAACACTGTCAAAAGTTTCAATATCAAAGAGAGCGCTTGCGTTATCTTCAAATTGGAGAAAATGTTGAGCTGATGTGGACTTTGTGTGAGAATGTTGTTGTTTTAGACGAGTGTTTTTGTTTACTAGAGCGTTCTTTCCTTTCTCCGTCTGTGTTGAAAGGAGGAAAGCACACTGTAATGGTGTCAATGATTGAGCGTCAGTTTGTGGAATGTGATATATTTGGAGGAAGCGAGCCAGAAAGAGAAAAGAGTACACATCAACGAAGGCTGATGTGAGGATTGAGACACGATGCAGGTGCATTGTGGAGACACTGTTCTGTCGAGAGGATCGAAGATGATCTGATAAAAGCCGAGATGGAACATTTAATGGAACAAGTGGGTACGAATCAAACGTTTTGAAGTTGAGAGATTCGGTCATTGTCGACTGTCTGGCTGTGAGGAATTGTTGGAAGAGGGGAACAATGATGCGATCACGAGAAGCCAGGACATTGAAGAAGGATGAGATACACAAAACAGGATTCCTCAGATCCTGTGAGAGATATTGAGCTGATAGGTGTGAAAATGCAGAAGAAAGCTGTGGAAGTGACGCAACTTTCTGGTTTTTCAGGACACTGGAAACAAGATTGGTGAGGTTCACGTGTGTGGCAGAGAATGATGAAGATATCTCCTTCCCGAGAACGTTAATTAGTGGTGACAGAGATCGAATAATGTTTTCAGTGACACCATTCGGGACCTGGAGAGACAAGGCTGTGCTTGTTTGAGTCCTAAAAATCAATGAGACATCTCCATTGTCAATCAGACGAAGAGTTGATGGGCTATCATAGAGGACAAATCGATCCTGCACAGCTGTTGAAAGTCGACTTTGAAAGAGCGCTTTGAACGAACAAGAAGTCTGATCGCTCAATCTGAGATGAATGAATGGTGCAAAAAGGGCCTCAAAACAGACCCGAGTCCAACTTCTGAGAGCATCATCGGAAGAGCATGGAGTTGATGATTCTGTTGCAAGGTCAGCAAAAGCTTGCACTATTGTATGGAACAAGGAACACTCACAGGGTTCGTTGTGCTGTCCATCGCACTGAACAATCTTTGATCCAGGAACTGTCTCGAAACTTCGGGATTGTGTGTGGTCAAATGGGAACAAGGATTGGAGAAGCGATGCCTCAAGAAGTTGGATAAAATGCTCAGTTGCATTCTGTGACAATACTCGGAGACGTTGGATCCAGGTTAATAGGATCTTCGGTGAGAATGAAGGAATCCGAATTGAACACCGAGATTGGGGATGGTTCACTCTTGATGACACGATCAGAATCAGAGCAGCCATCCGAAATGGAATGTCGATTCCGGAAATCCCGTTCTTGTTTAGAATTGAGATTGAATCAGATAGTTGCGAATAATTTGATGTAACCGCATGAAGTGGAATGGGATAGCGTTCGACAATCCTGGGATTTGACGGAGTCTGCCCAAAAATAGGATGACGTAGGAAGCTGGAAAATGCATTGGTTTCTTTGGTTGAGTCTTGAGCTGAAGTTTGAAGAGACGCCATGTTAAAGCAAAGATGTGTCAAAATTCGCTGAGCATCGGTGAGTTCGATCGCAGTGTGGGGTTGATAACGCTCAGTTTCGAGTCTGTACATTCGGTCTGCCTCGGAGAAGGGGAGAAGAGCGATTTCTGTCCCACGGTTTCTCATGGCTCGAGAGATTTCGCCATTCCGAGGATCCATTGTGAAGAATAACCTGAATCGATGATTTGCTTTGATTCTTCGGATGCCGACTGATGAACTCTGATCCCAATCGTTTTCGGTATGAGATTCAAATGAACCAATTCCCTGCTCAGTGATTTCCATGATTCCGTTGGAATCTCGTTCCAAGAGTGGATTCATTCGATCCAAGACCGTTGGAGAGCAAAGGTTGACATTGTCGAAAACAAGCCATTTTCCATCGACAAGTGCTTTGATTAGAATGCCGTCGACCCACTCGAACATTCCTGCTGTGGATGGCATTGGTGAATTCGGAGCAGTTTTCTCGTAAATCGAGATGAGAACTGTGCAAGACTTTCGGAAGTAGAACAGAACTGGTTCACATTGGATGAACGCTGCGAGTTTTTTCGAATCTCCAGAAAGATATGCATAATGGAGCCGGAGTTTGGCATAATGAATCCAGAACTGTGTGAAAGGTGAATTGAGTTTCAGTCCGAAAGTGGTGTTGTTCTCGGCCTGTTGTTTCAATTCTGTGAATATAGTCTCAAGTGAGGAAGAGATCTTGAGGAGGGACGAGAGAGTGGACGTCAGATCTGTTGTCACAGTCTGATGTGTCTTGAGGATAATCCCAAATTGAGTCAGCCATGAAACAAAAGCCGATAGATGTTCTGATGCCGTTGAGATGTGGCGCATAATATCGGTCTGTTCGTATCCACCGATCAATGTCGAGACGTCTGCGGACGGTGAGAGCGAAACTTCTTCGAGAGAGTTGTGTGTATGGCCTGCGAGGAATCGGATGAGGGTTGTTTTCCCAGATCCTGTTGGTCCTGTAAGCAGTGCCATTGATTTCTCATTCACCGCTCGGATGAGTGAAGACAGTGGAAGCGATAACGAGGAGAGGAGATTCTGAGAGAATCGTGAGTGGTCCGAGGCCTCTTCTGCATTGATAAATGGGCGAACTTCTAGTGAATCAAAACCTGCCATCACTTGATCGTCATCAACAATCAATTGGGGACGATAATCAACATGAAGAACAAATCCCATGATCTGTTCGAACAACCCGATCAAACAGTGTCTGTCTGCCATTGAACGGAATCGTTGGAGGAAGATGTGTTGCATCGAGACAGATGCAGCGACAGTTACAGTTGGGACGGAAAGATGCTGACTTCCCGGAGAACAGTAGCCGAGAAGCATTTCTGACCATCTCATCAAATCACGGAGGTTGAACTCCCACGGAGCTCCGTTCGTCCCGAGAGTGTTGAGAGGTCGTTCGATGACACCATCCTCAAATGGATTGAGATTGTGAAGAGGCAATCGTCCTTTTGTTGCATGTTCGACCTGTGTTGTGAAATGTGCCATGGATTTGACAACATTTTGTGGAATGGCTGGGAAGAGTGATGATGTGATGAATGTCAGATCGTTTTCGGTCATTTGTTCCACGTACACGGGTGTGAACCGATTGAGAAATGATTTCGGCAGGCCTTTCCGGGCTCCGCCCTGAGAATGAGGGTTTTGAGCTGCAAAAACGGTGAAGGACGGAGGGAGAGGGAGATCCAAAGAGAGCTCGGGGATTGTGAGACTTCTTCGATGATCGAGACACGAATTTAGTCCTTCCAAGACTTGTTGAGGTGCCAAATTCAACTCATCAAGCAAGACCCATTCGCCTTTCTTTGCTGCCTGCAAGAAAGGACCGTCCGTCCAACAGAAAACTCCAGCTGTCTCCGTAGGTGAATCAGCTCCAAACAAATCAGCAATTTCTGACTGTTCTGAAAGATTAATACGTGTCAGAGAATAACCACACGCTTTTGCCAAGGCTGACACGAGACTTGTCTTCCCAACACCAGGTGCGCCCTCGAGGAGTATTGGTCTTGGAAGTTGGAGAGCACGCAGGAGACGTTCAAGGTTGAGTGAAGTTGTGGGTGATTCAAATGAGAAGGTTGCTTTGTTTTCTGATAACTCCATCTCATAGTTGAAATACGTCAATGACGATGGTGTGAGGGGAATGGGACCAGGTGTTATATAAAATGGTTGTGTACCAACCTTTGGCTTCAGATCTACCAATTCATTGTTTTGGGTGGAATTGACTGGCGTAAGCTGCTGTCCGTCCATGACATGGTTAAACATGATCAAATCCTGGAGAGATACGCGATCCGAGACAATGTCCATCAAGAGAGAATGGTATGTTTCGTAGGTTGTTTCACTTTCGGCGATCGTGACAAGCCTTTGGATTGACGGGGGGTACGACGAGTTGTGTGCTCGTGCCAGATGTGTTGTCGGGGTCTGATTTGACAAGCGGATCAGTTGATGTGACATTCCTTTAAAAAGTGTGAGGAGGATAGATTCACAAGCTTTGTCACGGATCCTGAGACAATCATCAGGGTTCCATCCTGTCTTGATGGCCAGACCGTCAAGGAGGATCAAAAAAAGTGAATGAACAAAAGCAGAAATCTCTCCGAGTTGCGGTGTTGTGGTGGTCACAAACGATGCAGATGCCAAGAGATCACGAATGGTCACTGCAAGTCGACTCCGGACAGAATTCTCGGAAAGTTGAGGGCAACAAGCCACACAGATTGAGGGGAAAGTGAAGAAGAACGTTGAAATCAGATTGCCAACGAATGGATCGATTGATGGAGGAATTTGTTTCTGAACAATGGCTTGAGTTTCCTGATTGTTTGTCGTGACAGGTGCCCAGATTTCTGTGAAGCGACTGCGAAGTGCTGGACTGAGCTCTCGCTTTCCGAAATCACCTCCAGGATTCATCGTTGCAAATAATCTGAATGAATCAACTGCTTTGATTGCTTCAATATCATCTCCTCCCTTCTCAGAGAGCCAGAGCGTCCGCGTTGGCTCCAAAACAGAATTGAGGCGCTCAAGAACAGCATCGTCAGCGAGAGCCAACTCATCGATGAGGAGAATGTCTCCTCGTTTCATTGACGAGACGAGAGGTCCATCTTCCCACAGGAATAGTGTAGTTTGGCGACGGATTCGAACATCCATTTGGGCAGACTCTTCATCAACAGAACTGGCTGATTCGAGAGTTTGATAATGTCCCTGGAATTTCGAGATGAGTTGTCCAAGCGTGAGAGCTTGAAGATTTTGATCGGGTGAAAACTTTTTGAAATATGAAACCAGACGAAGTCTCAATTTCTCATCCGATGCTGCTGTTTGTCGATTAGGTCGAAGAGAGCCGAGAAGATCTCCAGATTCTGTGGATTGATGGCAATTGATTGTGTTGAGGTTTTGTGCGTTCAAAGCTGCAATTAATTCGACAACGGTTGTTTTCCCACATCCAGTGTCACCGATGATGAGGCACGGTTCTGATGCAGCAAAACAACGCGATGCCAAGACAAAGAGACGTGCAAAAGAAGGTGTCCATGCAATAGAACGATAGCGTTGAAGTGTTGGTGGAAGATCGTGTAATTCAACGTCTCTGTCAAGAAGCTGTTTAAGTGATGGAAACAGCTGAAACAGAAACTGTGTCAGGTTTGATGAGAGTGTCGACCAAACCTCAGGAAGGTTTTGAGGTGGAGTAATTACCTGGAGACTGTCTCCCAGAGAATAGAGTGTATCGGACTCGACGAAGAGATTCGTAGATTGTGTCGTTTGGAAGCATGGGCTCTGATTCCTGATGAGGCCAGAGGTGATCTCTCTTTGTTCCATCCATTCATGTCGTTTCGAAGGATTGGGTTGGCTGTATTGTGCCCATCCACCTGTCACTTCATACAACATGTGCACTTGACCATCTTCAATCCCATACTGGCGCTTCTTGGGATCATTTGTGTCTTCCCTGGGAGCGAGAAGAACCTTCAGGAGAGTGAAGATAGTTGTTCGGACTTGTTGAGCTTCTTCGCCAATCCTGATTCGTTCAGCAAGCAAGTAGCATCCCTCCCGAGCAAGGTGGAGTTTAGGATCAAAGTCAGTGTGATCCGGGTGGAAGCGAGTAAAACGATGTCCCCATCTGAAAAGATCACGGAGAGTGATCAATCCAGCGCGTCCAGCAAACAGGTTACTGGCACTTCGCATCGTTTCGAGTTCTCGCATGATTGGGATGAGAGAGTCGCATGTTCTTGGAGCGAGTCCTGTTCGGAGGTTGATGATGCTTGACAATTCATTGTTTGGAAGAGAATCAAAGCGGATTTCGACAAATCGATTTCGAAGTGCCCGAGAGAGCATCTTTCGTCCACCGTACTGTCCTCCAGCAGGATTCTGAGTGGCGAAGAGCATAAAGTGTGGATGTGCCTTGATCAGTTCTCCTGTGTCTGGGATGAAGATCTCACGATTGTCATCCAGAAGACGATTTAGGGACTCAAGGACGTCTGATGGGGCAAGGTTCAGTTCGTCTAGGACGATCCACCAGCCCTCACGAACTGCTCGGACAAGAGGACCTTCGTGGAAGGAAAGAGAGAACGAGCCTGTATTCCGACGAGAAGGGCCAAGTTGGTCCTGTTCAGTATTGTTTGATGTATTTTCTGGTTGGAGTGAAAGATCGTCATCATCGTCATCAAATGCCGGGAGGAGAGAGTCGTCGCCGGCGTCAGATGCATAGCTGCCAAGATATTCCTGGATGTCTGTCTGCTCGTGGTTGTTGATTCGGACAAACTTATGTCCTGTCAGAGCAGCCATATATTCCACAATGGCTGTCTTTCCGGCGGATGTTGGTCCTTCCAAGAGAACTGGGAAGCGGCAGCCAGCTGCTGATCGTGCAATCTCTCTGATGTGTTTCTGGACACTGTCGGTTTCCTGGTATCCCACATCGCGGATTGGGATCTGGTTGCCTGTCGGGATGAAGAAGTGTTCGAGTTCGACGTATTTATTGAAGTTCTGCTCTTCTCGCTTGGGGATATCTTGATTTGATGGAACGGGTTTAACGATGATTGTCGCTGGGATGGAAACCACCACAGAATTCATTTGTCCTTTCAGTTGTTTCCTGAGTGTGTCTTCTTGAACTGTTTTTGAGTGAAAAGTCTCCAGAAGATGAAGTAAAATTTCGTGTTCAGCCTTTTCTTGAGCACTAAGAGAAAGGGACGAGACGAAGCACATCATGAATCCATCAAAAAGAGCTCTTCCCATGGAATAGACGGGTCGGCTCTGAACGATGAGGGTTGTGTTTTCTCCATCCATTCCCAAAACTCGCCTAACATGTTGAAGAGCTCTGCAAAGTGTTCGGAGAGAGTAGAGAGGTCTCTTTCCATCAGAGTCGGTTAGTTCACCCGTTCGAGCCTTCTCTCGAAGCGACAAATACAGTTTAGAAATGTTCAGAGAGAGTCGCTGTAGTTCTTGAGAAGACATTTGGTTTTGAGCGGAGGAAAGGTACCCCTCGCAGATTGCCATCAACTCCTTAATATCTGTGATTTCATTCACTCTGATCTCGGTGAATCTTGAGCGGAGAAGATGGGGAAGCTGTCTCTTTCCAGCATCGCCTGGGGGGTTCATGCATCCGAAGAGTCTAAAGTTGGGATGTCGCTTGATGGGAAGAAGGAGGACATCGGATGGCTCATCTTCGTCATCATCTGCTGCGCGTTCTCTGACCCAAACAGACCCTTCGTCACTCTCAGCCACAGAATTCAGACACTGGAGGCATTCTGGGGATGCCATGTTGATTTCATCCAGGAGGAGCCAGTGTCCTTCCTGGAGGGCTTTCACAAGCACTCCATCGATAAACGAAAAGCCGAAAGCGAGGCCGGGTTGGTCGGCTTGAGGTGTCTGATCAGTCTGCTCTCCGTCTTGCGATTTATGTGCGAACTGATCTGTAAATTGTTGGCTGAGGTGTTGGAGTTTCGTCTGAAGTTTTTTCCAGGATTTCATTTGATCGGTTGGATCGTGCACCATTTTCATTTTCTTCTCAGAGTGATCATCGATAATGGTTTGGAGCCTTTTCATGGCGACTTGGCATCCTCCTCTCATCAGACGGAGGGTATCGACCCAATTTTTGGTCTCAAATGCAGACTGGATCGATTGAAGAAACTTCTGATTCGCTTTCAGACTCAAAACCTGCGAGAACAGCTGAAGGAAACGAGAGAAAAATGGAGCGATGACGGCTGAGATGGGTTGAGGACGGAATCCGCCAAGCAGATCTGAAGCTTCGCTCTGGATGCTAAGATTGTGGACGAGGAGGTGTGTTTTGTGTTCCTGTTTTGAGTTGGCATTCTCAATCGACAGAACATGAGATGCTTTCTGAGCCCCCTGAGTCTCGATCCCCAACATTCGAGCGAGTTCCTGAACTGACGTTGTTTTCCCTGTTCCAGTTTCTCCAACCAAGAGACAAGCCTCGTTCGAAGCGACACATCCAGCGATTTGCTCAAGGACACGCATCGATGTGTTGGTCTGTGCGAATGGACGGGATGAGGCTTTTTTTGGGACTTTGTGGAAGAAGGGAAGAGTAAAACGGCCGACTGAGAGAGTGTTGGTGGCTTTGTTTGATGAGATTTGGGTGACATATGCATTAAGTATAGAGTCGATTTGTGTCGTGTCTACACCGAGAACAGAGCAACATGTGTTGATCACTTTGGAGCGGATTGTATCATCTTTCGAGCGGATGGAACTTGGTGAGGGCGTTGGAAGAGGAGTTGGGTGAGATTTCACTAAATGTGATTGACTAACAGAAAGATGGCCCAAAAATACATCAAGTGTCTCCAAAATGATGGATTGGCGTGTGTGATCATCATAGATAATGCGTGTTTCAGATGAAGAGACCGAACTTTTGTTTTGTGATTGAAATATTCGCTGTGGGAGTGTTTTATTCAACCTACGTAACCACTTAAACAAATCGCGCTGTGTTAGTGTTCTTCCCATGACATCGATTGTTGATGTTGTTGGATCTGCATGAAAAGCTACGTCGTCTGATAATGATGGATTTTCTTGCATAGATTGACTTTTTGAAAGTGTTTTAAGGATGGAAACGTATAGAGGATGTAGTCTTGTTGAGATTAGATCATTTGTTAGAGAGGGAAAGCATTCATTAATGACAGAAATGAGATCGTTGTGAGAGAGTGCGTCGATATAGACCGGAAGAGCATATCTCATAATTATGGAGAGTCCATGGGAAATTTTTTCCAAGTGTGTACGAGATACAGTTGTTAATGTGAGGAATAATTGAAAATTTGGGTGAGCAGGGAACTCTTCTCCACGTGATGGAACAACGAGCTTGTTTGTCTCGAAGAGGGTGATAAGAGATGAGATAACATCAACTGAAACTTGTTCCACATTGTCTATAACTAACCAGTAACCCTGTATGACAGAGTCAGCGAGGAGACTATTGTGCCATTGGAAGACTCCAGGAATATCCGTACAAACATAGGATCCAGACAAGTCTTTTGAGTCTGTTTGATCGTTTATGTGTAAAGTGACCAGTTTTTGTTGGGATATTTGTGCAAGATGTTCGATTGTACTTGATTTTCCACACCCAGGAGGTCCAACAACTAGAATTGGCTGATGTGTGGTTCTGCTTTGTTTTACAGCAAAAAGAAGACTATTGAGATTCAAAGATGAGACAGGCGTTGAGACAAAGCGAATCTCATTGGTCATTGGAGTCAAGGGAGGATGGATTTTGATCAAACCAACATGAAAATGTGAGTCCCAGAGGTCGAGAAATCATCATAAATAATACCAATACAGGTGAAATGAGAAAATAAGAAGACTTTGCATAAGAAAGACAAACAAAAATGAATGAATCAATTGTCATCGCTGTCATCCCACTCATCATAGTCCTGCACGTTCTGTTGTACATACTCCTCGCTTTCATCTTCATCAACAGTTCGTTGGGTGTCGGGAATATCAGCCTCTTTGTCGTTCTCTTCTTTATTATCCTCGCTTTCATCCCAATCATCAAAGTCCAGTACGTTCCGCTGCCCACGGCTGGTTTCCTCTTCCTCCTTCTCTTCCTGTTCCTCCTGTTCGTGTCTTGAGGTATTCTCGTCAACCCACTGATCGTCTGCGCTGTATTTTGTTGGTTTTGTTGATTTTGTCGACTTAGTTGACTTTGATCTGGCAGTATTGTTTTGTTCTGATTGTTTCGTGCTCTGATCGGAGTCGTCCATCAAGTCGTCGAAGTCGAGAATGTTGCTCATCTTCGGCTTCGATTCCTCGCTTGCTACCGATTTTACAACCTGTATTGATTGTTCACTCCGGTCTGATTCGTCGTGAAAACTCTGTTCGCTTCTCCGACTTGGTTTGGTGGACTGAGAATGACGGCTCTGTGGCTTTGATTCTGTCGATTGTTCTTCATCATTGTCTGTTTCGCTCTCGGGATGGGCGGTGTATCGATCCCTTTCGCCGCTTGTCTTGCTTTCTTCTTCACTGTCGTGGGCACTCTGGGGCTCCTCCGATTTGTGTTTGTTCTCTCTGTTGGAGTCTGCTGTTGGTGAAGTTGATTGAAGCCGTTGAGGAAAGTCTGGCGTGCTGTGTTTGCTTTCATCGATCGAACTTGTTGAATCGAATGTCTGTGTGTATCCATGATTGGTCACATCCGAGGATTCGTCTTGTTTTCGTTGGATCGGTGGAGACTGTGCTTGCTTGTTCATCCACATTTCTTTGTACCCATTTTGATTTTGATTTTGCTGCTTTGATGGTAATTGATGCGGGACGTTCTGTTCGTCTTCAATTTGTGTCTCTTTTGATGAATCAGCGTATGATTGGGTTTGTGGGCTTGGTTTGTTCATCATGCGGCCAAGTCGGAGGATCTCTTCGCTGTGAATGACAGCCTTCGAAGCTTCGTCGATTGTCTCGTCGATTGTTTCGTCGACAATACGGCTCATCCAATCGCAGGCATTCGATGCAATCCCATGAGCAAGGTCATCACCAAAGAAGCACAGTTCTCGGACGGTTTCTCGATGTTCAATCATTTCTCTTTCCATCTCCGCTTGCTCTTGTGGTGAGTTGATTGGTTGGTTTCCCCAAACAAGAAAGCGCTGCATTTGATCTCGATTTTGTTTGATTGCTAACCGATCCTTTTCTGACAAGATCGGTTCAATGAGCCATTCACAAATGTCTGCAGAAAGCTGTGGTTCCGGTGCTGGAATTGATGGTCGTTTGAAATCAGCAACAGACGGGAGAGGGGGCTGTGCTGGTGGGTCGTCGATCGGCAGGCCTGAATGAGGGACATTGATGAGTGGTGAAGAGGTAACTTGGACCATTCCTGGTTTCGATGTCATCACTTCTGTGAAGGGAAGACCGTCGATCAGGATGGGTGTTGGATCCTGCGGTGACGATTTGGTTCCTTTGCTTTTGGACGACTTTTTGCTCTGATTGCCCGGTTTCATTTCTCGGTTTGATCGAATGAGCATGACCGATGGTTCTGAATCACTTCCACTGTTGGTCGAGTTTTGTGTTCGTGTTTTGAGTGGTGTTCGCTGCTTGTGCTTTCTTTGCTTCATCATAACATTCACAACATCGTGTTTGCTCCGGCTCTCAACCAGTCCATCCAACATCCCATCGAGAATGCTGTCAACCAGCTCGTCGATGTGGATGGGAATGAGCTGTCGATAGGCTTGTTCTAGCGCGCTGATTTGACGAACTGGCTGGACCTGCTTTGGAGGTGAGGATGGAACAGAAATCGATTGGTAGAAATGAGAGGGTGGGGGTGTGGTGAGGTGTTGTGGGAGGACCTGTGATGTGTTGATATTGGATTGGTTTGAATGATCGTGTTTTATCTTTTCTTCTTCGAGTCGCTTTCGTTCGGCTTCGATCAGATCCATTCGTTCCTGAAGAACTCTTTCCCGTTCCTTTCGATCAGCCTCTTCCCGATCTTTTTCAAGTTGCTCTTGTTCTTTCTGTTTGGCCTTCGCTTCGTTTTGGCGATCGATCTCATTCTGTCGCAGCTGAGCAAGTTCTCTTTCTTTCGCTCTGAGTTGTCGCTTCATTTGCCGTTCCCTTCGTTTGGCTTCTTTTTCGATTTTCTCCTTCTCTTCTTTGTCTCTGCGCGCCTTTTCTTCTCGTTCTTGAGCGAGAATCATTTCTCGCAACTCACGGAGTTCATTTCGCACGCCATCATCAGTGCTGGTTGGAGGTGGAGAGACGACAATCATCGGCAGTGTCGAGTTGTCTGTTTTCTGCTTCTTCTTTTTCGAATGATCACGCTCTTCACTTGATTCTGAACTTTCTTGAGTAGTTTTCTGTCTCTTTGGTGCTTTCGTGATTGTATTCGTGTCTTCCTCGTCGAGTAGTGCCTGTGCTTTCTTCAAGATCTCCTGTTGCTTCTTGTTTTTCAGCGCTTCTATCTCTTCTTCCAACTTTCTTCGTTTCCGGCGAACTTTTTCTCTCTCTTCCTCTTTTTGCCTTTGGATTTCTCTGATCCGTTCTCGTTCCAGTTGCCGTTCTTTCTCTCGTTCCAATTCCTTTTGGAGTTCTCGTTCCAGTGCAAGCTCTCGTTTCCTCCTCTCTTCTCTCATCTCCATCTCTTCCCGCTCTCTTTGGAGAAGAAGTTGGATGTTCTCGTAATCTTTTTGCATTTCTCTTGTCACCCTTCGTTGCAGATCAGATCCTGACTCTTCTCGATTCTGCGCAGCATTGAGAATGAGTTCAGTTTGGGAGGAGAGCTGGTCCTGTGCTTTGGATAGAACGTTGAGGAGTGATGTCGACATTCGAGAGAACGATCCGTCCTGGTATTGGACAACTGGAGGGGCAGAAATGACAGGCTGTGATTGATGTGTTGGATGTTGTGCGTAAGATGAATAGTTTGGGTTTTGGTAGAGTGGAGGTGACTGATTGATTGGATTTTCTGTTGAATGTGAAGTTGGATGGTATGAAGCAGCTGAATATCGTTTTCCTGGGGCCGAGCGCTTTGGTGGGGATTGAGCAGAGCGAGTGGGTTTCGGAGGTGACTGTGACGTTTTTGCTCTGCTTTGAGGAGGGTTATTTCGACGTTTTGGAGTATTTTTGGGCTGAGCTTTTAATTGTTTGGACTTATTTGATGGTGACTGTTTTTTTGAAGCATTTCCTGGTGATAGCATCGTCTTTTTCATGCGTTCCTCAGGTGATATGGGATGGGAGGTTCTCATAAAGGCGACGAAGGTTTTGTCTGGATATTTTGTTTTTGACGAGGGATCAGCAGCACGGATTGATGAAGATACAGTCTGATCACTATAAGTCGAATTTCGGTTGGACTCGTTGCCTTTTGATCGAATACTCCTGCGTTTTCTCCTTCGACGTCGGCTTCCAGAAGATGACGATGAATAATCTGTAAACTCACTCGAAGAAGAATAACTTGAGGAACTTCTGCTTGATTGACTTGATCGACTCGTCATTGATGATGAATATGAGGAACTTCTACTCGAAGATGAAGCTGAGCGAGATGAAGAACGTGAATGATGCTGACGTCTTCGATGTCTGCGAGAAGAACTTGAATGGGGAGGTTCTGTTTCATGTGAGCCTGAAATGGATGATTTTACTCGTTCTTGTTCAGCGAGAAGGAGTTGCGTTCGTTGATTGTCAATTTGTCGACGAATGGACACTTGTTGCTGAGCAAATGGATTCGAATCCGGACGTTGATAAAACCCCATTTCCATATCACGGACTGCCATCTGCTGTGCTCGTTTCAATCTCTCCATTTTCGATTCGAAATGGCCCACACTGTTTTTTCAAGAGATGGAAGATGGGCAGCAACAACAGGAGGAACATGAACAGTGGTTAGAAAATGTTCCAATTCTATATGAGGTTCTTGTCACCAAGACTATCGAATGGCCATCTCTCTCTTGTCAATTTCTTCCAGGTTCAAAGTCTGTTCTCATCAACTTCATCGAATGTTTTTTGCGGGAATTGTTTCGTCTAGATATGAAAATGGTGAACTTCAGTACTCTCTTTTGTTGGGAACACAAACTTCAGGACAGGAGCAAGACAGTGTATATGTAGCAACATACAGAAAGTCGACTCAATCAATCCAAGCCGAGAATTCGACAGAAGCAACTCAAGACCAAAATCAAAACCGTTCGATTTTGTATTCATTTGTGAGGTCATTCTTTCATTTAGTGCAGAAACAACTTCATATTACATCTAAAATCGCACACAACGGGGATGTCAATAAACTTGCAGTAAATCCACATAATTCCTCCATCATTGCTTCAGTATCTTCATCTAAATCTGTTTATGTCATGGATCTTGGACTACAAACCAATCAAGAGCCAAGAGTCGTGAACACTTTTTCAGGGCTCGATGAAGAAGGATTTGGACTCAGTTGGAATAAGGTGGATACTGACAGACTTTGTGCAGCATCATTTACAGGTTGTGTTGGAGTATGGTCGATTGGTCAGCCAGACACCAAGCCTCTCCATTCATTTCGAACGAATATCCAATGCAGCGGTTGTGAGTGGAAACCTGGATCAAAGAATGTCATTGCATGTGGGCTTGATGGAGGAAAATGCCAAATCTATGATATACTTGATCATAATGGTCAGCCTGCCATTGAAATCAACACACCCAAACCTGAAGATGTCACAAGCATTGCTTTCAACCCACACACGTCATTGGATCACCTTTTCTTATCAGGCTCTTACAATGGGTGGATATCACTTTGGGATCTCCGGCAGCCTCACCTTCCACTTCATAACTTCATATGTCACAAGAAAATAGTCAACGAGCTTTCCTGGGCTCCTTGTCTTCCACCGTCTCTCTCATCATCAAATTCTGCAAACCAGACTGCATCTATATTTGCCTCTGCAAGTGATGACTGTCGTGTTGTTCTGTGGGACTGCAGGTTGATTGGCGAGGAGATCACGATACTGGATGATTGCAATGATGCTCCACCAGAGGAATTCTTTGTTCACTCTGGACATCAAGCTCCTGTGAGTTCAATTTCGTGGTGGCCATCTCCAAAGCCTAACTCAGGGAGTTCAAGTATGCTCGTCGATTCAAATGAACGGTACCCTTGGATTGTTGCGTCGACTGATACTAACAATACATGCCAAGTGTGGAAGGTTGCTAAGGGAGTTGCTCCTCTCATTGATGGTGATGAAGAGGAACATCTCAGAGAGATTGACAGTGTGATTGTAGAGCAATGATTCTCCTTAATTTTGAAACAAATCAAAACATCTTCCAACATTTCACAGTTTTAATTCAGAAAATTAAACATTGAAGTGCAAGCATTCCGAAAATAAGACGAATAAAGAATGAATCAGATTCTTTTGTTGGTTTCGCTGACAAGAGCAGTAACTTTCTCGATAAACGATGGAGAATCGATTTTCCGTTCACAGTCAATGAATGGATTGCTGATATGGTTAACATACAGGCGGTGGAATTCTTTGAAGAACTGTAGAGCGAATCGAAAGTTCAATTGTCTGAAAAATGGTAAACGTTCTCTAGCTGTTGCTGTTCAGGAATTGATTTTGATGCCATTAGTAAAAATTTCTTGTTTGTTGGGGTGATGTATCCATATCTATTGAAGAGAGGGAATTATCGTCAAATCAAAAGTGCGAACATTTTTTGGTCATCAAAAGGAAAAATTTCCCCAAGATATCGTCCACGTGATTGAAATATCATATCAGCCTTTTTTGCTAAACGGTTTAGAGTAGTACAGGTTCAGAAGAGAATGAAGAGAACCTAGTTCAAGAACGACATCTAGGGATGAATACATCAAATGATGGCATTGGAGGAGATCAGTATTGTCGAAGTTCTGGAGGAACAACGGCTCATTGTTCACTGAACAGATTGATACGCAGAGAATACGAGACATGTCCGATCTACCCATCACAAAGATGTTACCTTGGGTGGCTGTTTTCAAATTCAAGGTTTGAAAAACTGAGAGGTATCCAAATTTAAGTGAAAAATATCAGGCATCCTAAATTTGATGAATTCGATCAACAGTGTCCATATTTTTGTGCCCCTCAATGTTTTCACATGAATTGTGGTCTCGATATCACGTCACCATCAATTTCGGATCTTCAAATTGGATCATTTCTTGAAGGGAACGGAATATACGCGACTGTTTCTTCTGGAACTTGCTTAACACTCTTGAAAATTGATCGTGATTCGTATACTGTGCATGGAACTCATTTGTTCAATGATTCAATAGACTCCATCCAAAATATATGCTATAAAAGGTTTTTTCAAATGTATTTTTCATTTAAATTCTTCTGTAGCCCACACCGGTCTGATGATCTTTTTGTCCTCTTGTCAAACGGTTCTTGGATGATAATGTCTTTCTCACCAACTCTTTTCACTGTCACTACGAGCGGCTCTTTGATGGAAGCAATCATATCATCTTCTTTGTCAGAACAACGACAGCTCTCTCTCTCACCTCGATCATCAGGTAAACGCATCCTTATTTTAGATGATGCAGAAAATACTGTTGCCCAAAATCCCAACAATCATATGGGGATGATTAGAATTCTCATATTTTCTGATCAAAACGAGCTTTTTGGGCTTCAATACTCTCTCGAAGCAAATTTGGTCAAAACTACATGTTCTTTGTTCTCATCACCGCCAAATCATCCCCAGCCCATCGACGATGTATCTTCTTTCCAAATACCACTTCCTGCTTCCCATCATAGAATCAAACGGATTGGACGACAATCACATCAACCCCACACACTCCTCGCACCCACACAACCCTTGTCCTCACACCGATCTCATTCTCTCGTCGGTGTGCGGCATATTTTTGGAGCTTGTCGTCTCCTCCTCCCGTCCACGTTGTCAGCAACTCAGCATCTCTCGCATGTGGCACTCCTCTTTCAGAGCTGTCAAGGTTGGCCGAGTCTTGTCTCTCTCATCGTCGACTGGGAAAGAAACACAGTTGCACCAGGACCAATCTCACTCTCACCGCTTCCTGCCACAACTCAGTTGATGACCTCATTTGATATGACAGATGGGACGAGGAAGAAAGAACTTGATATCATCAACACGCTTTTCTCTCTGCAGAATCATCCAAACAACATCATCCTCCTCTTCAGCCAAACAGAAATAACAGCCATCACCTTCCCAGAATTGTCATCGACTACCTATCCATTTGAACATCCTCTCTCCTCTCCTCCAATTTCTGTTCTCGTCGATGTTGATATGTCGTCTCTGCTTATCGGGACGGCACAATCGATTGTGTCGCTTGGAATCAATTCACCTTCAGTCACAACACTCTTCCCACATTCACATTTTCGATCACTGCATTCTCTATCAAACACCGATGGAAATACTCATCGCATCATTTTCACAACACATCACAATCGTCCTCTGCTCATCTCACCTCCATCGAATTCCACATCACACCCATCGCAACTCCTTCCGTTTCAGCCATCATTACCATCAGTCTTCTCAAACTTTGCACTGAGACCCACTTGTGTTCTTCATCTCAATTCTTCACTCACACACACTCGGACACTCTCATCGTCTTCGTCAACTCCACCACACATCACACACCCACCACACTTCTTCCATCGCGCATTTTCTGATGTCCTGTTTGTTGGTGGAGGGACGGACATGTCTGGCTCTGTCTGTCAATATCGGCAAGCTTTCTTCAGTCGCCCTCTCACTGAAGTTTCGATTGATTCACTGCTGTCCCAAAATCACAACTTCTCGCTCGAAAATACGTCGGTTACTGCACTTCCTTCGACAGCTGGGCAACAGAGCTCCATCATTGTCGCTCAAACACTGGGCAACCCTCCAATCATCCTCCTCTCTCATTCAAACGCCCCACAATCGCTTCTTGTCATCCCACCCGCAGTGTTCATGCTATCCGAAGATCACCAACATTCTCTCTATTTCCATCTCCAAGATGCATCACTCACAAGAATCCAGGTCACGTCCTCCCAAATCTCTCTTCTGAACATGACTGTTCCTTCGTCGTTTGCTCAGTTTACAGCAAAAGACAATCCTCAATCTCTCTTCAAAGCAACAAAGGAGAATCCGATTGTTCTTCCATTGTCCCAACCTTACTCGAAATCCTTGTTGGCTTTTCCCTTTCTGGTTCTTCATTCACCACACTCTCTCCGAATTGTAAATCTGTTGAAACCAACACAACCGCTTTTTTCTGCTCCGCTCAAACAGACACCGAGCGAACAACTTTTGGCTTGTTTTGTTTGCATCGATAAGCTGTTCTGTGTGATGTCGGAGTGGGGGAGTGATACACTGGCTCTCTTCGTGTTAAACACGGTCATTCACTCTGACACGAACGTTGGTGACTCTTCGGGACAGCGGGGACTTAAATCAGAAGACAATGGATCGATTCTCGTTCAACTTGAGACAGTGACTCTCCCATCGCATCCTCACACCTCGTCAGTCTTCACTTGTGATGCTGGGGTCTTCTTGGCAGTGGGATGTTCAACGGGAGAGCTTTGGTCGACATTTCTGACTTCAGATTCACTCGCTTCTCCGTCACCATTCTCCAACAACCGTCAGTCGTTCGTTTCTCTCTCTCAGACTCCTGTTTCCCTGTCGTCTTTTCCACGTGGTTCAGGAGCTCCCAGTTGTCCCGTCCCAATCATCCTGGCAACATCGTCGAGTTCAGCGATCTTGTTTCACGACGCATCGAAGAAGGACACTCCTTTTGAATGGAGACGTTTTCACTGTGAAGACAAGTGTTCATTTCTTCCGATTCGAACCCCCTCGCCACAATCAGTGCAACTTCCAACTTTTCTCTGTCACAATATCTCGTCTCCATCATTCGTCACTTTATCCACACTCTCTGACACTGACACTCTCGTGCTGGATCACTCGTACTCTCTCCCTTCATATCCGCAATTTATTATCCACTCACGCCTCTCCTCGTCTGTCATTGTTGGTGTGGACTCCCCCACTCCATTCCGCCCACCCTTCTCCGAGGAAGATACTGTCGCCGATGCTGAGTCGTACCCAACACTTCTGATGTTGTCTGACGCAGACCTGACCACTGTCAAGGGATTCATCAATCTCCCTCCAAACAACGTGATTGGAGATGCATGTTTGGTTGTTCCAGAACAGGATGGACGAGACACAGAATATCTCATCGTCTCACTCCAACCCTCCTCGTACAACCCCATCTCCGACATCGACATCCAATCTGAACTTGTGACGAACGTCTCCCGATTCCTCAAGTCAGAAGTTGGACAGGAAGCGTCACTCGGAGACATGTCGTCCATTCCATTCCAACCCCATCCGATTGAAGGGCTGATCATCGACCTCGAAATTCACCCCAACAGTCCCCCTCGCAACACTTTTGAGGAGCTCACAGAAATGGCGTATCCGTTCATCTGCACCGTCCGAGACATTCTGGTCACGCGTGGCATCCCTTCGCAATTGACTCCACTCCATCCGCCGTTCTTTGCGGGAGTTGTTCAGAACACTTTGTTCGTCTTTGGTCTCATCCGATCAGCCAAGAATGACGCTCAGCCTGTGTTCTCTCTTCTCCACACACTCGTCTCTCGCCATCCGCTTCCACAGTCAGCTGTTTCCCACACTTCTCTCAGCATTGTCTCCTTTGAAGCGTTCCAAACAGCCCTCACTTTCCTCTCATCATCGTCTGGACAGAACTTCAACTTCCGCATTCCATCTCTGCAATCCTTCAGCGAATCAATCCCGCTCTCTTTCCTCTCCGTCTCCACCATCCCGTCAACTCATTGGCTTCTCGGCTTCTCGGAAGGGTTTGCGTATGAAGACATTATCGAGTCAACCACTCCTCAACAATCCACCTTTCACAGATCGACTTCGAGTGAAGTTGAGACTTCGCTCTCTCGCCCGCTGTCTGAACGCTGCTCGTCGTTCGTCCTTCGATGTCTCAATATTCTCACACTCTCGTTGGAAAGTGTGGCTTCTCTCGTCCTTCCAGGCTCAACTCCCCCTCGTCTTCTTTTCTCAACTCAATCTTTTGTTTTCCAAGCGTCATTTGTGGAGTCTCTTGCTCAACCTTTCAACTCACAAAATCTCGAAATGGGAACATGGTGGGATCCGAGTGGAAACACCAAGAATTCGGCCTCAAAATGTGTCTACACAAGCACAGTGGTACAAATCTCAGAAAAAGAACGGAGACTCTCATTTGATCCATTCATTTATCTCGTCCCGATCAGTTCTTCCTCCTTCCTAGGAATTTCCAGATCTTTTTCATTGTCGGAGTTTTCACTTCATCCATAGAATCTTACCTTCAATCCCTTTTCTGTGGTGCTTCAATCGTTTGGTTCATCATTTGGACGAATATGGCAGATTTTTTATGATATGGGTCGTTTTCGTCTGGAATTTCGGGTTCGCCTGAACGTAATATGTATAACGATTTGGTCCTCATTTATACAAAATATTCAAATAAGGTTATACATGGGTGACTAGGAGAAAAGCCGTGTCAGTAGTCAGTCCCTTTTTTGACATCTCACTTTGGGTCTGATCAACGGATCATCGTTTTAAAACAACTCTCAGGATTGACAGCTTGGAATATTCTAGTTTTCACGATCTCTTGAGCCCAAATCTCCTCGTTTTATGTTTCTAGACGACTTGATCCTGCAATGTCATGAAATGATGAAATTAAGTCGCAACTTCAACTCTATGAATCACAAGTTTGCTTTCTTCTTGTTTTCACTCTTTTTTTGCCAAATCTCCTCTTTTTTCGTTTGAAGATGTCGAAATCAATGTCACTTTTATCATGATTCAATTCATTCGAGATCGCGACATTATCGATCACCAGTTTGTATTCATCCAGTTTTCACTCTTTGTCTCATCCAGATTGTTTCCGATTATCGCCTCTTGAATCAGGATGAACCGCCAGTGGACGAGAAACACTCCACACCGTGCCCGTTGCGAACTTGCCGGCAGAAGCACCGTCCAGACGCTCCCACTCATTCGAATCGGATTCTGGAGATGCTATCCACATTCTCATTTTCGTTCAATTCGCCTGCCGCCATCATCCAAGCCATCCGTCCCCTCCCGCCCTCCAACGCAAAGCACAACACCAAAAGCATCACTACTCGACGGTATGATGAAAATAGAGACGACAGATCTCGCCCAAAGCGGTTCTCGCTCGTTCTATGTCACTTCTAGCGATCTTCAGCAGGAACTCATGGAACGCTCCAAGTCAGTCAATCATCCTCTCCAATTGTCTTCATTCGCAGCACCCTCCTCTGAGAAGTCCAATTTGAGAAACTCCATCTCGACAACAACGACAGATCGTGCTGATGGATTTTCCGCACTCGGTTGTGTCGCACCTCATTCGGCAAATCATCTCTCCTCTCAGCCGACCTTCACAAGGAAGATCTTGCGAAAGTACTGAAATACCGTCGTCTCTCTCCACAATGTGGTTCTCTCCAGAAACGACAAAATGGGACGAACAGACTGTCACCAAAAGTTCACTCATGTTGCACATATCTCTCCCACGCACTTCCTCTGCCCAGGCCAACACCAACCCAAAACAGAACCCCCTCGTCCATCCGTCCACATCGCATTCGAAACGACGAAACACTTCCGTCTTGCCGACTAACCAGGCGCAGCCTCAGAGTTTCATGAAAGATCACATTTCAACAACACACTTCACTCAAAAGTTTGACGCCCTGCGCGCACAGACACTTCCAGTCCCACACACTCACTCATCAAAGAATCCGTTCTCGCTGACTGTTGGCGACGGACAGCTCACACATGGCAGATCGACAGAGGGCGATCAAGATGGGCTAGAGGAGACCACCACGTCGACCATCACGCTCTCCACAACGTCAATTTGGATAGCGAAGGGCATTGGTTCGTTCGCAGGCACTACTCGGCAACCACCTGTCCCGCCAACATGAAACAACGATCGAGCGCCATCCCGAAATCAAAATGTGGGTGAGACAGACACAGTCTTTCCTGCTCTGGACATCTGACGTGTGTTCAGTCAAGTCACACAACCAACCCTTGTTTCCGTTCTCGCTCCACTCCCAATCAACATACATGTCAAGCACATCACTTCCATCTTCACAGTCGTGTCGGCTGTCCGATTCTTCACAACTCTTTCCATCCTCGTCCACACATGAACTTACAGGAGAGAATCAAACAATTGACATTTCACCTCACGCCATCACACATTCTTTGCAGCTGGCTGACCAATTCGCCGCACTTGCGTTGGTCTCCTTCTTCAAAGACCCTTGTGTTGGGTTCACCATTCAGCGCGTGCACTCCACGTCGTCATTGTCTCTCGTTAACACACCCACCATCCTCGCAGCTGACTCGAAACTAATCTCTTTCTTTCGCATCCCGCGACGAACCCAAACTCTAATCCCTCTCTGTCTCTCTCCTCATCCACCCAAACCCACACACACCTCGTCGAACTGGCAGCGCTCCAACTGGTGCTCTTTCTGTTCTCAACTCAACACTGCAAGTCTTGTTAAGTCGTCAGAGCCAGAGAGATTTTCGTTTCCCAACACCCTCCCACCACACTACGCCCTCCCCCACACAAGTTGTCATCACCCCATCGCCTTCCAGTCGGGTACGGCGAGTAATCGACAGGGCGGAGATGTGTTCGAGGTCGAAACCACTTTCAAGCGTCTGCATTGTCATACTATCCTCTTGGGCATCATTGTTTTATTCGTCCATCATTTCACACTTCACATATCCAGTTTCATCTGATTTGTTTCTAAACACATAGATCACTCCCAGGGCGTCATTTTGTGAAGGGCTGTTTGTGCCATCCATGATGGATGTGAACTTTTGTGATGGTGCAATCGCACCTCAACATCACATGATTTTCGGTATGTCACTTGCTTTCGCATTAGTGGCTTCTTTTACTGTTTCTTCTCTTCCAAGGATTAGTTCGATCATTTGTTCATCAATTTCACGATATAGCTTGTCATAATCTCACCTCTTCACATTAGCACCTTTCTCACAGAGTTTTCGCATTTCTTTCCTTCCAGCATCAGTCCTTCTTCAATGAAATGTCATTCTCATTCTCTCCTTTTCAATCCATCTTTCTCGCTTTGATCACATTCTTAGCAATTATAGTCGTTTCTCCATCCTTTAAAATATCATCATAGGTTTGCTTTCCTTATTTTCATCATTTATTTCACTTCCTTCTCGTTTAAATGCAAGTCTTCATAAATTGACTTTCAGTTCTTGTATTTATGGCGGATAACGGCTTGGACAACTGTGCCAATTTCACCTCTTTATTCGTTGTTTTCATATCTTCGTTCAAATCTCGCTTTCATTTGAGGATCACTCCACTTTTGATAAGACGTCTTCCTCATCTCACCATTGTCTATCATTTCAAGATATTTGCTTTCTCAATTTGGATTTCAAAAAGACACGTTAACAAGAAGTCGAAAGAGAAAGAAGAGAAGGAAAGAAGGACTCCTTCGTGGAAAAGACAAAGAAAAGTGACAAGACGAAAAACACCTATTTCTCAGGATTGAGACAGTATTATGAAAAAAGAGGCAAATTTCAACTGTAAGAGCTGTGTGTGAAGTGAAAGAAGCAATAATGTGAGAACAAAAAGCGATCAAAAAAGCTACACATAACTGACAAGTTTAAGTCACTGACTGTCCCCAAAAAACACTGACATGAGCCTTTTTCTCGACAACTATGGTGAATCCTAACTGGCTTGTTGTGACCACACATTCTTCACACTTCACTCTCCGATATTTTTCAACTCATACTTTCGAAAACACACTATACATTGAGAAAAACCCTCATGTCAGTGAAATTTGACTGACAGTCAGTGGCAGATCCACCCACACAATTGGGTCAATGCAACAAAAGAGCCAAATTTCAGTATTTATGCATAAAAACAGGTATTACGACTGTTGTGACCGACAATAGGTCACTTTTTCGTTCATAGATGGAAGATCTCGATCATCGGCAAAACTTCAATTTCTCCGAGATCCGACCCATAATTTTTTTCCTCATGTCAGTGACTGTCAGTCAGTTTTCATGATTTTATGAATTTCTGGTCAGGTCAGCCATGTATAAATAAGGTAGTAATAGGCATGGCTGACCGGCCAAAAGTGCCGGTCAGTGTCACCTCAGAATTCGTATAAGGGTCAGATCTCTCTTGATTTGTAAATTGCATGTTTTAATCAAGAATATGACAAAATTGCTGAGATTCATGTTCAGATTAACTTCAAATTCGTGGTGAGAAGGCAACCCTCTTTGTATGTTTCTCTTTTTCGTCAGCCTCTCTTCACACTTCAGTTTTATGAGAACAAGGAAGAGGAGGCTGTTTGTCATGCATTCTGCGACAAATATAATTTGCCAAACACTGTGTACTCCCATCTTGTTTCCCAAGTAACCGCAATGCATCAACAATTCCTTCAAACTGAAGAAGAAGAAGAATCAGAATGGGAAGAGGAAGATGAGAGCTATGAAGAAGAGGAAGTTGAAGAAGACTCCGAATCTGATGCTCCTCTTCCTCAAAAGCCGCTCCAACAACCCGACGCTGGCGCAGACATCATCAATCCATTCACGCCACCACTGCCTCCAATCCCGACAAAATCGAACGACTGACACGACAAGGAGAAGAAATCAGAGACAAGAGAGAACAAGCAGCGAGAGAAAAAGAGAAGAACGAAACTCCAAAAACAAAACAGATAACAGAAAAGGAAAAGACAAAGATTGTGAACAAACTGTATGAAGACGCCAAACGACGAAACTACGTACATTATAAGCAGCTTGCAGAACCGAGACATGTTGTGGAAGGAAGGGTGTATGGAGAAACCGACGATCAGCCGCCGCATTCCGAATGCACTTTCCATCCGACAATTCGCAAAAAGAGCCAAAATCTCACAAGTACTCGTCGAACACTTGCTGAAGAAGACGAGTCCGTTACCACGAGACTGTATAAAGACGCGATGAAGAGGAAGGAATCACAATCGGCCCTCGAAGAAGATACTCCACAATTCAAAGATTCTTTACGAGGTTCATCACATGTTGGAGGAAGGACCATTCGAAGTGCACACTCTTCAGATCGGATGAACGACACCACACAAATCTCGCAGGAATTAACTGAAAAGATGGAAAAGAAATCGCACAACAGAAGTACCTTGAAGTAACCAAGAAAAATCGGAAAGAACGGTTGGACAACGAACACGACGAGAAGGAAGAGCCGAAAACAACATTTCGAAAGCGAATTGTGCTCCCTTCAGACGAAATATCACCAAAGAAAGTGACATTGGAACAAAACAGAATCGACTCTCTCACAGCTCGCCTTTATCGTGAATCTGAAACCATCGAGAAGCGAAGAATGGAGCGAGCGCGGGTTCTTGATCACGAAGCGAAGGAACAATCGAAAACAGCCCGCCCAGACAAGAAATCACTTACGACTGTGGAACAGGAAGCAACGGAAGCGGATTGACGAGGTGTTTCTTCATTTAGTTTCTGGATTACGAGAGTGGAAAAGTGAGAATGTTGGATCCCCAAATTTACCCGATGATGGAGAAAACCACACCACCCCACAACAAAATCAAGAAACAGAAGCCCTTTTGAATGTGACAGAGCTTGGAGTGGTCATTTCTCTCCCAACCATCCGCCTCAATCAGAAAATGGAAAAACTTGAACAAACCGCATTTCGAAACAAGCGCACTCTCGCCCACCCTCCCAACTCGCATCGAGGATGCTTCAAGCCCATATTTCACAACTCAGAATCTCTCCACTCCAAAGACAGAGTTGTCCGTCCCTGAAAGTTTCGAACCGTTCCCACAACAGTCTCCGCTGAGTGGAACAGGCAAAACATCATTTCTTTCGCTTGCATCATTAGATGCTGTTCACAGGATCCGAAATTCAATCACTTTCTAGATAGAATTGGAAAGCCCGAAAGATGTTGATGCCGAACTGATTGAAAACGAAGAACCGCCTTTTGGACTGAGTTTTCACGTGTGGGAGGATGTAATCCATCATGTTGCGTTCGTTTTGGAGGAGAAGCTGCGATCTCGAGGTTTGAGATGAGAAGGAAGGAGACAGAAAGTGTTTCAAAGATAAAGTGACATTTGGAGAGTCATATTCGTATTTTTCTTCATTTTTGGACCTTTTCAGAAATCACTGAGAGAATTAGATGAACATTATCATGCCTAAATCGAGCGATCTCACGGTTGATTTGGTTCAAACAAAATTACATTCTTTGACTCTTAGGAGACTTCAAAAACAATATAAGTCAAATTTCAAGAAATATTCCAAATATAACTTTCATATTGATGACATGTTTAAATAAAACGAATTGATGTGTCCGGAATCTCAATCGATCAGATGCCCATTACTGTTTTTGAGATCGTTCCGGCAAGAAATGGGCAAGAATCTGGATGATGTCAAAACTTGGGTCTGATCAGAATGAATACCGAATATCGCGTAACACGTAAAACAAGTCAAACTCGTGCCAGACAGATCATCAATAGAGCGAAAGAACTCGATCATCTGAACCCGGAGGCCCTACTCAAGTTTACGATTGATAGATCCACTCAAAACCCGGAATTTCTCCTAAACCCGGAACATGGGGGTTGAAAGATACATATTGGGCAAACTAAGAAAAAAATAAAATTTGAGAATTATAGACCGACGCAAATCAGAGAAACCCTCAAAATACCTCTTTTGGACCTGTTTGAATCAGGAGAACTGGTCATATCTTCACAACCTGTGAACCGATTTTGATGAAAATTTTCACAAAAACGTTTTTTTGATGAAACGAACAATTTGAGAAAACATTGGAGAAAAAATGCTGGATATTTGGGAAAATAGAAAAAAACCCATATTTTTCTCGAGAAAAAGTCTTAGAAAAAATATCTTTCATTTTTGAGCAGCTTTTGTCGAGATGTTTACGATAACAATGCACTTTATTTGGTGCAAAACGGATGGCTGGTTGTGGAGAAACGATCCAAAAAAGTTGAGAAAAATGTAGGCATTGTTGCTGTATACAGTATTTTGAGGGTTTCTCTGATTTGCGTCGGTCTATAATTCTCAAATTTTATTTTTTTCTTAGTTTGCCCAATATGTATCTTTCAACCCCCATGTTCCGGGTTTAGGAGAAATTCCGGGTTTTGAGTGGATCTATCAGAAGGAAAGAAAGTGGAAGATGCCCTTCGTCGCAAACATCTTGGTTTATTTCTGTCATTTCTAACTTCTTATTCTCTTCAAGTAGAATCCTTCGACAGCCTAATGAAACAACTTCGTCTCGCATTCTTATCAATGTCCAAGCACTCCAAAGTTCTCCTGCTCACTGCTCTTCTGCAAGTCTTCACCTTTGAAGACTTCAAAAAATACCGATTTGGTATAGATCAAAACACTCTACGCCATCCATATCGTTTGAAGCGCCTGAATTTATACCCACCAGAAAGATCACCAATCCAAAACCAATCCAGACATTCAATTCCCGTGGAAACACAGATACTGGTCCACACATTCCTTCACAAACATTCAGTGGAATCGTGTACAGCACAAACAAAAAAACAAAACCTGAATTCGTTGAAGAAGCGGTCCGACAAGAACAATCAAGGGACCATGACAATCTCCCCAAAAAATTCAATACAGACAGATATAAATGGAAATGGTCGGCTCGAACTCTCAATGATTCTCAAAAACCTACATCAGTTGTACTGTCAAGAACATCCAGCAAATCGAATCTCGAAATCGTCATTTCGCCGATTTTGCAAGCATCTCTCAAAACCAAGAAGGAGGACGGATATATGCAATCGTTGCGGAAGACTGGATCAACTGAAGCGGCAGGAATCATCACTTCACAGTCAAGGAAGAGAACTCTCGCAAGGAGAGAAAAGAGAGAAACAAATTCTCGAAGACCACAAGGAACAAGCGAGAATAACAAGAGACTCGTATCATTCTCAAGTGGAACAACTCCAAAAGGGACAAGGACTGCTCGTCTTTGATTTCAAAGAAAATTGGCGCCTGTGCGTCTCCCCTGAACAACATTCCAAAGATTTTTATAAGAAACAGCAAATATCCCATCTTGGTTTTGCACTGTTCACAAAACAAGATGATCAAACCCACCAAATTCGATATTTCCACTTCCTCTCGAAAACACTAAATCATGACACACAACATGTCATCCATTGCTTCAGAGATCTCCTTCTCATGTCTGACTTTCGTTCTCTCACCCACCTATATCTTTGGTCCGATACTGGCCCTCATTTTCGTTCCGGCTCTTTTCTCCATTTTGTTTTCTTTGGATTACAGGCCTATCTACCCCAATGCACGGTATCAGTCGCCTTTTTGCGAGGGGCATGGGAAGTGCGTCTGCGACGGAGCCTTCGGAGTCCTCGCAAGCTGTCTCCGATCATCCAAAATTGACAACTCAATTACGACAGTTCAACAACTTATCGACTTTTTCGTTCACAGATCAAACTGAAACATATTCCGCCTTCACACAGTTTCCATTTGGTGGAAATTGAGTCAACAGAACTCTTTGAGACGTACACCCTCCCACGCATCAAAGATTTTCTGAATTTTAAAGTCGAAAATGGCTGTGTATACGCTTCGCCATTTGCATGTCTTCCTCTCAACCTGTGGACAATTGTCCAATTTGTGAAGCCAAAATCTACGCCTCCAAGAGTGATCAGATCATATCCGGAACAGACTCCCGTCTCAGAATGTCCGACAAAACACGATACGCTATGTCGTGTCGAGCGACGTAATGCTCTCCTCCTAGCCATGAAGACGGACACATCCAGTGAGTCGATATCTCCTGAAGAGATCAACTCAATTCTGAGCAAAATCACCAAATTTAAGAGGCCGCAAAGACGGACAGAGAATGAATCAGAATCTGATGATGAAGTACTACTGAATCGACCATATGGTACACGGACTCCAAGCACTCGATTGGTCAAGAAGCTGGGCAACCTTTCTGTCACGAATCTACCTTATCATTAACATGTTTTGACACGTTTCCCTCATGTTTCTGTTTCTCTATTTTTATTCGAAATGTTGTCAGAATATGAGTAAAATTTGAGAGAAGTCATCTCAGGCAGTTTTGACTTCGCTCAGACTCTCACCCAAATGTCTTAAAATGTGAGTGAAACTGCTTCATTGAAGTGATAATGATTCAATAATGGTCAATTCGAGGTAATAATGTGAATAATCGTGAAATTGATTCGAATTTCGGTTTCTATAAAAGCCACCTCGGAGAAATGGTAAATCTCGATTATGGGTTCCGATATTTCTCCGGTCAGTGACCGTCAGTACTTTTCGATGAAAACTGACCGGTCAGTGCCGGTCAGCCATGCCTAGGTAGTATCTGAAATCGATTGTGCATCATAAAAAGAGTAATGGTTTGTTCCTACTTCCGATTTGTCATTCTCATCTTCGGCTCTTTCTCCTCTTTTTTTCTTCATTTCGACTTCAATCAGGTTCAATCCCACTCGTGCCCACCACTCTCTCCATACCTGCCTCGGAGTCGAAATTGATTGAGTTTTGTCCTCTGGCGACTCATGGATATATCCGTGTTAACTGTCCACGAAAGCGTGTTGATGGTGTTGTTGATGCCCTGGACATTTGATTTTATCCTGAAAGACAGATTGAATCCATTGTTCTGACGATGGAGAGAGAGAAAAGAGGATACAAAAACAGAAGCGAATTTATTCAGAAGATCAGAAAATCATATTTGATTCATTCCACCTTAGAGTTGTTACTGATATTGTGAGACTGGTATCTATCAAATTGGTGAGTATTTTTGATACCAAAAAAAGTTCAAATGCACATCTTCGAATCTCGTCTCATCACACAACCGAGATAGATATTGTCCATTCTCAAAGATTCGTTGGAGATACTCTTCGATGTCATTCTTGTGAAATTCGACAAAATACTGGCTCGAGGGATTTGTCTCGTTATCTGAATCGGATTCTCGAATTTTTTTACGATCTCAAAAATTCTCACCCAAATCATTCTGACGTCATTGAAAGCGAGTGGAGAAGTTTGATGTGAGTCGAACAGATTTTCACGAGTATGGATTCAAAAGAGTTGAAAATGAGAATAATTCAGACCATGAAAAGGTTGGCTGGAAGTGGGTCAGAATTTTTGACATCATAAAAATGTTCGAAGACCCAAATCTGAAATCGTGATTCACAACTCCAATTGGAATTCGGCCCAATGAGAAGACATTATTGTTGAATTAAATCTGGAACCAATCAGAAAGAGTATTCAATTCATTTCTTTTACATGAGAAAATGAAGTATTTCAGGATAGGTAGTCAAACTTTTCTCTGATTTCAAAGCTTTTCACTCAAGTGTGCATCCAATATCGATTTCAGAGGCTCTGAAATTACAGTGATTGTGAATTCGATCGTTCTCTTTTCGCTCTCTTTTCAATGTCACTCGATGGTTTTACACCAATCAATATGTACCACAATTCAAAATTGAATCCTAGACAATTTGGTGAAGAGTTAACTACTAGCAGAGAAGATGGACTCAAATGTTCAGATCATAAAATTGAGCTCTTTTGTTCGATTTTTACTCAGCGAATACTGAAAAAACGCTCAGTACTCAGTTTTTCTTTGTCGAACCATATTTGTGATCGGAAAACCACCGCGATTTTACACAAGATTCGACAAGAAACAAGGTTTTGCAGTCCTATCGACACCTCATGTGTGGAAATTGTTGACAGCACAACTAAGTTTCTCACCCGCATTAGAACAACAAATCACCGATCGAGAGTTCATCGTGAATTCGGGATGATGAGAAGAAGAAGCAAACCATCCATACACAAATCCATCTATTGATACAAATCCTACATATCTTGATGATTATTATTCATTAATGTTACGTAAAGAGCGACAAGAGACTTTTTGATCGATGATGAATAACAATAGGAAAAGAATACAAGAACTCCGATCGTTGGAGTATACAACGACGAGAGATGGATCAGTATTCGGAAGAGAGTGGAGTGATGAGCCGTCGAGAAGAGCGAATCGTCATATTAATTTCTGTGCTAACAGACACTCTACACATACTGACATCGGCTTCACTACCTCGTCAAAGATCGTCTGATGGATCGTTGGGAGCAGATACGCTTCTTCATGCGACCGTTTCATGTAGAAGTGAAAGTTCGCCGGCTACAGGTAATCCGAAACGATCGAAACCAGATATCGCCCAAAATCAGCATCGCAGCGAATGGCCTGCTGTTGGATGGCCGTTGAAAGACGAGTGAAGATCACAGTTTCCACAAACGAGAGTCGGAGTGAGCGAACCGCATCAGTAATCGTGTGTTCCGAGAACAGAAACACGACCAAACGCACTTCTGCATCAGTCAACGAGAAATGATCGAGTGTGATCGGTTTAGGATCATCCGTTCGGTTGATGTGAGAATGAAAAGACGACAAAATTGAGGATAACAATGGTGAAGACGATAACACCCTCCACGAACAGGAATTATCAAAATTAGGTATATTGTTCTCGTCAAGATCTCGCCAAAAGCTGCTCAAACAATAAACCGATTGTTTTCAAAGAATATGGAATTTAGAAAAAGATGAGTTTAATTCAATTACACCAATATCCAGGATTTTGTCTCAAAATTGCTTCAAAATGTTCGTTTCATCACAAAAAGGGTTCTGTGCAAGGTAATGTCAAAAGTGGTTCAGTGGTTGTTGAGATATTGTAGAAACGGTTTTTTTGGGTAATAGATGTGTCATTAACCCGGTTCTGTCAGCAACATGGATCCTGGGTTTGAAACAAACCAATTTGGTCAAAAAAAGAAAAAAAATGAAAAATTTTTATCAAGGCAAATCGGAGAAATCCTCAAAAAACCTCGTTTATGGCCCTTTTTATTGTGTGTCTAAATCATGTCTCCACAACCTGCAGACCAATTTTGATGAAATTTTCCACAGAAACGTTTTTTTGGTGTAATGAATTTTTAGAAAAAAAAGGGAAAAAAAGGTTGGGAATTTGGGAAGTTACGAAAAAACACCATTTTTCTCGACCAACAATTATGTGGGAACAAATATTTCTTTTTTGAGCATGTTTTGTCGAGATCATTCCGAATATAATGCACTTTATTTGGTTCAAAACGGATGGCTGGTTGTGGGGAAATAGCGTCGAAAAGTTTGGTAAAATGTGTGCATTATACCGTATGAAGCTACAGGGCCCAATAATGGGTCTTTAGCTCCAAAATTTTGTCAGAATTGTTTTCTCACCAAAACTACATTTCTCACCAAAAATCTCGATTTATGGCGGTTTAATGAATTTCGGCGGTTTTGTGACAGCACTATCAATTACCACAAACTTTTATCTCATAGTGGTGTCACCAAACCGTCCGGCGTCACCAATCCGGCCTTTTTTCTGTGAGGGACTATTTTGGTCAAACTAAGAACAAAATAAAATTTTAGCATTATACTCCCACCCGATCCCGAGAAAACCTCAAAATACGTTTTACGTTACGAATGCACACATTTTTTTCAACTTTTTGCGGTCATTTCTCCACAACCAGCCATCCGTTTTAAATCAAATAAAAGGCATGATAGTCGGATAGATCTCGACAAAAGATGAACAAAAAATAAAAGGATTTTTTTCCTAAGAATATTTTGTCGAGAAAAATATGGGTTTTTTCCGATCTTCCCAAATACGCAGAATTTTTTCTCCAAATTTTTGCAAAAATGATCGTTTCACCAAAAAAACGTTTGTGTGAAAAATTTCATCGAAATCGATTCACTGGTTGTTGAGATATTGTCAAAACGATGTTTTTCATCGGGCAAAAGGGGGTATTTTGAGGATTTCTCGGGATCGCGTGGGAGTATAATTCTTAAATTTCAGATTTTTCTTAGTTTGACCGATATTGATTTTTCCAGAAAAAAGGCCGGATTGGTGACATGGGACATATTGGTGACACAACTATCATATGACTAATTTTCCTGAAAAACAACGAGACAAATGTCAGATTGGTAGAGTTGTGACTTGTTTCGGACAAAATGACAAATTCATCTATTTGTCAATTTGATCAACCCCCAAAATTGATCTTTTTACAACTCTGCCCATCATTCATCTACAACACAACAGACATGACCAATTCCTTGTTCCCAGTTTCAACGTGTTTGCGTCACTCAAACGACACGTCGCCGGACGATCTCCAAGATCGATCGAAGACCTGAAATCAGTGACAAGGGGGGAGTGGATAGGCATGGATGCCGACTAAACCAAAGCACTTGTTGCATTTATGCCTGCTCGGATGCAGGCTGGGAAGCGAGCACATGGAGGAGCGTCACGTTTTTGACATCTCTGACTCGGATAATTTTCCCCATTTTTGTTTTTTTCACCTCACAAACTCAGTAGACTGTTCTTTCTCAGAAAAGTGAAAAGAAATAAGGGAAGTAGTTGAATGAAATAATGAAATCTGATTGAAGAAAGTGGAATGTTGAAAATAGTGGAAGACGAAAACTTTTATCCATGACTGTATCTGTCGTTTAACTGGACGAATGTTGGACACAAAATAGACATACCAAGTTGGATTGAGCATTTCAGGGAGTCTGAAGCACACAGTTGAGACGCAATTGACCAGAGCTTCGGGATAGTGGGAAGGGTCAGCGTTGTTACAATTGTTGGACAATTTTGGGAAATTGGAAAATGCTGGAAAGAGAACGACAGACCAACAGCTGTTGATCCCACGCCGGAATATGTGTTGGACTGTCAGACCTACCGAATTGATCCCTCAATCAGATGTTTTTTGGATAGAGCGTGCTGATGACGAGATGGAGAAGAACGAAATAGATGGGAGGACTCCGTTTTGTGGAGGGAAGTTGCTGTTGAGAGTGGACATCAATCGGCTTCAGAACGCGCAAGGGATCAACAAAGTTTCCTAATTATCAATATTGTCCAACAACTGTATGTAGGCTTGTCTGACCGGCACTGACCGGTCAGTTTTCACCGAAAAGTCCTGACGGTCACTGACCGGAGTTATTTCGGAACCCATAATCCAGAGATATCATTTCTCCGAAGTGATTTCCAAAAAAACCGAAACATCAATCAATGATGTGAGTATCCACATAATTTAGTCAGATGTGCAAAAAGGGAATCATTTTCAATTCAATCAAGTCATATCACTCTTATTTTCTGACATTTAGTTCAAGTTTGACTAAAAGAACAGTTGTGGGCAGTTGATCAGAATAATTCTTCTTCTTTCATTGATAACATTTTCACAAGTCCAACATTCGTTGAGTGAACCTTGCATCGAATGAACTATGCTTCAGTTTGTACTTCTTTCCGCTCACATTCATTTTAGAATTGGAAGGGAATATCGTGTGTGAGGATCAGGAAGTGGTTAAACGTGTGAACACTGTTCAATGAGCCATTTCGGATCGGAATCGACAGGTAAGCCAGTCTTCATGCCAATCATCTTCGGCGTCAGCCTCTGGTTGAGATCAACAAGTCGGAACAAAACAATCCGAAGCTGCCCCATGCCCGCTCCTGTTCGACGACATACTCCAATCTTCTCACCTCCCTTGACCTCAAAGTCGACGCTATTCAGCACAAACCGAGGGTCAGGTCTTTATTTCAACTTAACACGGTCGAAAGTGACTTCTCCTCGCTGTGGCCACCTATTGATCATATCCTCGTCGTGACCCTTCGCTTCTAGTCCCAGTTTCACCCAGATTCGTGGTCTTTCGAGTGTGAACTTCGCAACTCCCACATCTGCTGAACAACGAAGAGAGGATTCGTTCGTCTCCGCAGGCCTCTGTACAGACAAAGATTTCTCAATCGGCATCACAGAATAACCTCCACACCACAACACCGCCAGTTGATTCAGCAAATGTGTGTCCTTGTTCTTCCCGCATCTGATCCATCTTTTCTCTGACTCAGGTCCTCTCCCATCCTTTAAAACACATGTCACCTTCCGAAATATCAGCCTCGCTTTCCATTGCATGCACAAGCTCACTATTGTTCAATCGATTGTGTTGTGTTAAGCACGGACTCCGATTCATCCCACGAGTCGTGAATCTCTCTGCAGACTCCCCCGGTCTTCACCACCACATGATGGGGCTGTTTCACCCTTGTTTCCCTGAATACCTCGAATACTGTGGAAATTCATGCGCTCCATTCTCCTCTCTCGTTGTTCCCCGATCAAGCCACTCTACATTCCTGAGCAATTGATCTCCATGAGTCCTGTCGGGGAATCGCACCGGCAAGTCTATCCGTTCTATCAGATGCTGCAACGGATCAGGTGAGGATGCCGTGGGGGCGAGGCTCGCAAACTTGTCAACAATTGGATATAGCAGATCTCGGAACATTCAAAGCATCCAAACGCTTATTATTTGGTCATGGACCTGAATGCAATGAATTGTACAGAACTTTCCATGATGTCTCGCCAGATGTCCCAGTTGTGCTGATTTGCTCTTGATCTTTCAGGAGTTACTTTCCCAACCATTTGAAGAGAATGGATGAGAACTGTAAGACAACTTCGTTGAATTGCGTTGGATCTTGCTGTTGAAGGAATCAGTATGATATTGTTGTAGTACTTCATTTTTGTGCAAATGTTTGTGTGTCGTTATTCAGACACAATCCATCCATCAACTTCTCATCAAAAATCTTTGTCTTTCATAATTCCATGGTCTTTCTCAAAACAGACGCTTTTCGTTTCTGCCACTGGAGATGACAATCGCAATTGCCATACGGCAGAAATTGCTAACAAATCGATCAGCCGCGCTGAAGAAGCAGTAAGTTCTCTGTTTGGATACACAATCAACGTGCACGTGTCAGCTCAACTCAAGAAGAAGGCGAACGTAACAGATCTGACAGTGTCGGGATTCAACTTCCTCGATCCGCTTTTTTCAATCACCAACGCTTCAATCATAGCCTTCCAGGGAAGCAAGATCGACCGTGTCCAGCCAACACAGAAGGCATAGACATCAAACACTGATGACGATGTGTGTTCTTGGGAGACTGGACTCATCTCTGCCGTCTCTTCCACCGTCTCTGTCTCATCATCCCACATCTCACAAGTTCCGGAAGGCGTGATCAATCTGAAATCATCCACTTTGAACCTGGAGACATCCTCGTTCGACAGGAATGCGATTGACAATTCATCCTTCCCTGCTCTCGATCGGAATGTGCTGTGTACAGAATCCACTGTCAATCCAAACAAAGAAGTTGAAGTTGTGAGGCATTCGAACGCAGTTTCATCTTCACTTTGGTTCACTGGCGATTGTAAGATGAGCACCATCAACACTCCCACCAAAGCGACATGACTCTCACCTTTCACGATCAAACTACCAACACAACGAGACCAACATCAAGTTTTCTCTGCACCTGACAAGATAGAGTGAACGATTGGGGAGTATGAGATTGTTGTGAAGGTGGAGGAGGAGGTGATTGGAGTGTATGGCATCTTCACCGACACCAATTCAAAATTCTCACAACAAGAAAAAGAACAACTCCGACAATGTCGAAGAATAACAAGCCATGCTCACCAATCAATCATCTTTCAACCTCCAGTCCAGTTCCGACAATGTCACCAATCCACGCACCGCAGCAGGCCAAAAAAGCGCAGTGAAGGCTCGCGCTTATATCACAGTCGGGGCTGTTCCTCTCCCCCTTCGTGACAGAGCTATAACTCGTCGTTCACCTTCAATTACGCTGATTGCAGACAGCAGTTGTATGGGAAGATCCACTCAGCTGATCAGAAGACAGAGAGGACACCAGATGGAATTAGAATTGCGAACCAAGGATTCGGTGTTCAAGTGGAAGCTGAGAAAGACGGGGAGAAGGAACTGAACAAGCCGTATCCGCCTTTCAACATAAACACCCTCTCCTCTCGCTCGATCCTCCTCTACTCCAACAACCAAGTTCTTATCGTCCTTCCCGAATCATACGCAAGAGCAACTGGCCTCGATTACTCAAACTACTCCACAATGCAGTCAAAGTTGATAGAGTCGATACTTACGAAGGAGAATAAGATAATCGACGAGTTGGGTGGAAATATGGGATATTGGTGATTGGATTCCTTCCTTTTCGCTGACAGACTCGGATTATCAAACACTCATTCACGACATTTTTATGCATCTTTGGAATATTCACTCTCTTTTTCAAATCCTCATCCGAGAAACAGAGTGAATGAAGAGTGAGATGATAGAAAGCTCGTCACTTTCGATTCTCGAATGGTCCCATTCTTGTTTGAATCACTCAGTCCTATCAAGGAGCAAATTTCATAGGGAGCACATGAACGCTCGTCTAATGGACTTAGAGTCCTTTTTCTCAACGAAAGGAGTTCTTGTATCCTTTTTCTGTTTTTGTTCATCATCAATCTTGAAAGTCATTTCTGTCAGACTCGATATCCGAGAAATCTTCTGTCATTCCACTGTCCAGTGGTACAAATTCTACCTATCTTGGTGATTATTATACATTAACGTTACCTAAAGAGCGACAAGAGTCGTTTAGGTTCTTTCTTTTTTATCCTCACTATGAACATCTCCAATCTGTCACTTGTGACTTCCCTATTTCTCCGAACAGAAACACACTTGACATTGCCAATTCTCAAGTTGAATTGGCAAAATCTGTTATTTCTAAGGTTAATTCGTGCACCCAGTCACTACATGCAATTGAGGCCGACTCAATCACATTACAAGACTTGGCTGGCGATAAACTCCAAACATTGCAAGTTCTATATTCCAAAAAAGTTTGTTTTTTCGTTCTTTGAGTCTTTAGGCTGCTGAACAAGCCTCCCTAACAGAATTCGAGTCGCTTTTTTCCCCATTCCAGGAATTTGAGCGACTTCGACCTTTTATCGCATCTAAATCGTTCGGAGTCCATTCTCCGGACTATTTGTCAACGATAGATCGCCTCGACGCCGCAATCATGTTCATCAGGAAACATCCCGATTTCAGCATCTCTACGCAAGCGCTCTCTGATCTCTACTCGTTACAATCCAGTGTTTTGAGTTTCTCTCGAGATTTAGTAACACGACCTATCCGGGAATACCATACGACATCGTTTGAAGAATTGAAAGTATGTGCGCCTTCTCTCTCACGTCCTAGGAAACAAATGATCCAACCGATGTGTCAATGATACTCATCTTCAACACACAATCGTTTGCACAAAAGCTTAAAGCAAGCATTACTCTGATTGAATCACATTGCTACAATGTCCAGTCTGTCATCATCTGTTTTACATTCGTTCAGAGTTGTTCCCCTTTGGATGGATTGTGTGACTGTATTTTGTCAGTCTCGCCTCCCGCTGCTCAGTTATATTACACAGCGACAATCTCGAAAGACGAACAAGCTCAGCCTGTCGGAGAAGGTCTGTCCCACACTCGCTCATATTCTATCAGCTTCGCTCGATGTGTTACTTCTTCTCTCGTCTGATCGAAGATGAAGTGACTCTCTTCTTCACCTTCTTCTCAGTGATGCTCCCAGCAGAAACAGCATCACCTCAACCGATTGGGCAGGTGAGCAAGGAATCGTCACACGCCGACACTGTCTCCGTCCACTCCTCGCAGACAGAAGCAACCAACTACACAAAACTCAAACTCCGCAACGTCTCCTCACGACAAGCGATTACAGCGGTTCCCCTCCTTCCTCTTTCGAAGGTCGAACAGAACTACCAAAACGAAGCTCGGCAGGACGACGTGTCGGAGACAGTGTCAGTCGTGACAAGTCAAGCCCCGTCCTTCGGTGCCTCTCCAACCATCACGTGCCTCTCAACAGACATTCTGCCTCCTCCATTCTTGGCAATGTTGAACAGTCTTGTCCAACAATCAACCACGCTCTTCCGAACACTCTTCGCTCAACTTGAAAGTCCAGCATCACTCGCAGATGGAATTGCGGAGCTGCAGAAGCACATCTCTCGCCTTTCGTCTCCACAACAGAACCAACAGCCTCCTCTCCCAATCAACCACCTTGTCTATCAACATCTCCTCACTCTCGCTTATGCCCCGCTTGTCAGCGGATTCACTTCCATCGCCTCCGACCTCTCTGATCGATTCCTAAAGACATCACGCTCGTTCATCAAAACTCAGTTTGCTTCCGCAAAGTCAGCACAAAACCTTCTCCAGCAGAAACCACAGTCTCTTCCAGGAAATGAAGAGTCCAACGAAGTCGACACCGCCAGCAATGAAACAATGTCCGTCACAGCCGAGTCTGTCTCGCTATCCGATCACTCGGAATTGCCCACGCAACAAGGACAGACACAGCAGCCCACTCGCTTGGGGAAAATGTTGAGATCGCCAATTGCATTGACTGGACGATTGTTTGGACGGGGAAAGGCCTCGTCGAATGAGCCCAAAGAATGTGCAATCGCAGCAACGTACCAACCATTTTTGTCGATCCTTTGCTCTCTCTTCAATGCGTACACGATGACCACGAAGGATGAATTCTCGCGGATCGTAGCCGACACTGTCCGTGACCTCCACACGACACTCCACTCCGCCTCCCGCACAGTTGGGAATGCACTCGGGGCCTTCAAAGGACATGTCTTTTCTCTCTCGGCTCAACTGCTCTTCTCGTCGTTCTTCACTTCACTCCATCACTCACGGTCATCTTGGTCGTTCGACCACTTCGTTCGGAAGTGCCTTTGGTCAGACGATGGACTCTTCTCCGTCACATCAACACGACTTCTTCACTCCTTCTGTGTCCAACGGCAGTCAGAATTCATTTTGATCACTCTTCAGAATGAGGCCGTCCAGACGTACACGCTCTTCCTCTCAGCCTCTCTCCACCACATACTCGTCCCCTTCCTCTCGTTCGCCCCACCTCTCTCTTCAGACATCGATGCTTTCACTGCTCATCCTGTCCCTGGCATGTCTCTCCCAACGGATTCCAATGCTCTCATCGGTGCTATCACTTCGACATACCAAACATTCTTCGCCAGTTTCGAGTTCAAACACACAAAACGTTTCATGACACAACTCAGTCAGAATGCGATCTGTTTGCTCCTTCTTTGCTTCATCCTATTCAGCCCTTTTTGGATCAGAGCACGAGCAGTTCACGGAGGAGGCTGTGAAGACCCTCAACGATGTTGAAGCTGCAGTGAACAGACAGTGCGATGCTCCACACTCTCCGTTCTTTTATTTCTGCATTTTTCCGATTCGGGAGTTTTTCTCGTCACTCGTCTCGCTCATGAGGAGCACAATTTTGGGTGATTCTCCAGCCACTCCGGTCTGAATTGCCCTCCTCGCCATCCCACTCTCGCCCTCCCTCCCCCACATCCCGCTCTCGCCCTCCCTCCCCCACATTCGACGAGCAAAACGCAGACAGAAGAACGAAGGAGGTTGGTCGGAGTCAGAGTCATCGGAGAGCCTCGATCCACCAGACAGTGACGATGTGCACATACCTCTCCTCCCTGGAACGTCATACCCACGCCCAGCACACTCATCAGAGAGAGATGGAAAAGTCACAGACATTCAACTCTCTCAGCTTTTATTGTACAAAATAGGCCAGATTTGATTTGTTGAAAAACGTTTCCTCTCTTTTTTTCTTTTCGCAGTGGACAGACCATTTCAATTCACGGTCCGACACACCAATCGAGATTCTTGTTTTCTGGTCATTTCAGATTGATCTCGGGGGTTTGTGGAATCCTATATTATACTCAATTGGATCCTTCCAATGCAATCATTATTAGAGCACGGAACTATTTTCGAAAATGACTGAATTAATACAGAAAGAGGGTTGAAACAAGTCTTCCACTCAACAATGATCATATTTTGAGATAAAACGGTTATCTTTTCAATGAAAGTTGCGTTATATTTCAAAATCATTTCCCAAAGACTCGTAATAATCTAAAAGTTGAACGTCCTCCTCCGACAACTCCTCGGGAAAAGGCTCATCCAAGCCACCATCCAAAGCAGTATTCAAGACCGACGTAGTTGGGAGATATTCTCCTGAAGCAAGAAAAGAGTCCAACACTGTCCGATGTTTCTGGTGGAATAACATGATCCTCTTTTTCGTCGGTTCTGAGAGTCCCTTCTGCATCTCCCCCATCTTCGCCCTGACCGTCTCACTCTCCAAAAACGACAAAATATTTGACGGATTCTGAGTTGTGGCCAGAATGGCGCAGAGGATCTCGTAGAATGTTCTCACAGCTGTGTCGGTGTTCGGCTGATGCGGATGGAACCATGCGAATGTGAACAAGGCGTCGATGGCCTGGCTTTCCTCAACAAGCTCAAATACTTCCCGTTTTGGGGTGAGGACCAGTCCGTGTAGAACGAAGAGGGGGTTGATCATGAACTGGTCGGGGTCGTCGAGGAGCTCAGCGAGACAGTTCATAAACTCGTCCGCCGACTCTGAGCCAGGGAAGACTTCAGACAGCACTCGCTCGACATGCTCCACAGGTCCTCCGACGATGTTGGAGAGGCAGAACGACAGAGAACTCGATGCTCTCGACACCAAATCGCGCAGCAGCACGTCCTCCCCACTTTCGGATGCTTCTTTGACTCGGCCGAGGTAGCGGAAGTCTGCGCAGATCTCCTCTCGCGATGCGAGTGTGGAGAAGTCAGTTGCAACCACAAGTTCCACAACTTCCCTCCACATCTCGCCCAAATCCCCCCTTCTCATCGTCATCTGACACGCAGCCAGGATCGTCTTGTCTGTTTCTGGTGAGTGCCGCTTAAACCGGAGTATGGCGCTCAGACACTTTCCGAGCTGAGTAAGCAGACCAGAGTCGAGATAGAAGTCGATGACTGGGACAGAACTGTTCATGATGTGGCCAGCGAGTGAGCTGACACGCTCAATGATCGAAAAGTACCCACGGAGCTCACTGAGCAAATGTCGGGATGTCTTCACCTCTTTCGGAATGATTGGAATCGGTTGGACTTCAGTCGTTCTGAACTGGCGACGTTCGCAGACTCTGCGTTGTATTCGCGTGACCGAAAGAAGGCGCCAGACTTGATAACCAGTCGAGAGCCCTTCTGTCGCGTAACTCAAAACAGCAACAATCAGCTGCGGGAATGTTTGGATGGTTGGGGGAAAGTGTAATGGGATGGGGGTTTGATAGAAAGGAGAGGAGAGCTCGCGGAGCTGATCGTATTGCGTTGAGAGGATTCCTAGAACGGATTCCACTTCCCGACATCCCGTCATGAGAGATGAGAAGAGATGCGAGAATATTTCTATGGGGAGCGGTTGTGGGACGGCTTTGATGAGAGATTTCAGAGTGTTGAGGAGACTGCTGAGGACCTTCGGGGTTTCTGGGAATTCCAGTTTCATTGATGGATACATAATCACATTTGTATCCAAAAAGGTGGTTGTAGTGCTTCGAAACGACGATAAGGTTGGTATCGCGTGTGAAAGGACGATAGAAAGCGACGGTTGGAAGGCTGCGAATATTCCGAGATTGATCAGAGTCTGAGCAAAAGTACTGACTGAATTTTGAGGTTGGGAGATATTGCTCAAGAACCACCACACCTGGAGACGACTATTTCATGTCAAAAACACACATTTTCTAGAATGGAGATCGAGTTGTGCTGTGTGAGTTGGATAGCTGAGCGGAGCAAATCATCGTCAAATAAGAGCGTTAGATTCTGTGATGGCAATGAAGCTGTTCAATACAGAGTATATTATTCCGATAAGAAGAAAGACAGACCGATGTTCAGAAGAATCCACATAATATCAAACTGCGAGGGTCATGAGGAAAATGAATCAAACCAAGATACTTTGATCTTGAGAATGGGTCAGGTAATGTGTTAGCATCGGTATCACATTGTGTTGAAGGAGTTGGACCTGGGCTTCTTGGGAATCTATGAGAGGTTGAAGCAATGGAAAAAATGAAAGGAATTTCAATATACACGTAATTTTGCGAAGAGTGGTAAATAGTTCTTGAACAGTTTGTGGATTCTCTCCGTTCAGTGTGGTGATGAGTTCTTCGAGGTCAGCTGTCTGAGGACATGAGGATAAGATGAAAAAAACTGGATCGTAAGATTCCGGATTAAGTATTTCCTTCTTTTGTTTGAATGTTGTGCGATGATAATCATCTCTTTTGTTGCTTCTGAGCAAGATCTGGTCCTCTTCATCGCTACCTGATAAATCCTCGTGCATCAGTGCCATGTGACGTCGTGTTTCACGGAGAGGTGAATCAATATCATGAGGACATGACATTACAGAGTTTTGTGAACCTGTGGAAGTAATTGTGAGGCCTTCGATCGAATGAAAAGATCAGGACACCGTCGAACAACATTCAGAGGAAATGCATTCCCACCGATGTTTTATCAGACTTTCTAATGCACATTCTCTTCCAAATGGAGAGAAATCAAATGAGCAAGATGTTCGTGAAGTGTTCTGTATAATAAAGAAGGTTAGTCTGATTCTAAGCGAGAGAGAATAGATTTTATCCTAACTCCCATGAGGGGCTGCCCTCTTTTACTTTTCATTTGGAATTCTTTCGAAGATTGACGTCGTTCTTTTAGTTTTCTGTCCCGTTGTTGTTGATATTCCTCTCTCTGTTGTTGAGCGAGAGCTAATTCTTCATCTTTCTTCTTTTTGACTTCTGCATAGACTTTTTTTGCTTTTTCATAAGTATCTGGTTTCTGTTTGGTTCGTTTTGATTTTGGCGACGATTCTAGAAGATGTAGAGGAATACAGATGAACAACACCGGAAAGTGAGACAATAAAACGAGATAAACTTTGATGGTGTTGTGATTTTGATTGTTTGTCCTCGGGATTCGTTTGAAAAACCTTGGGGTTAGATTGATGAGAAGAAATGACGGATACTTGATCATAAAATGATGATTTCGTTGCTGTCTCTTGAGGTTTGGACTCCATTTCTTTCTTGATTGCAGTAAATTTTCGGACTCTCTTCATTTTGTGATTAAACTCCCGTTTTTCTGAGTTTGAGTGAATGGAGAGGAATAAGAGAAAGAGAGAAATGAAATACCCTTCCGTTGACGATACCTCTGTTGTGGTGCATGATTGACCATTGTTGGAACAATGGATTCAGTCTTGAAAAAAGAAAAGTGATCGTGTGGGTCAGATCATCGGTCTGTTTCGACTAAATTGAGAATGAAGTCCTCATTTTGTCTTTACTGTATTTTAAAATGTGAATGTTGACTGAATATGTCAAGAGCATGAAACAAATGAATCCAGAGAACATTTCTCCTACATAAAATGGAGAGGATTCAAAAACTTTGTTCTGTAATCCTTCAAGGTTTTTTCCATGTCTGTCTCCTTCTAAAGGAAGACTGAAAAAGCAGAATGGTATACATTATATGTTTTAAATTTGCTATAGTGTCTGAATTTCACATGTGCGTAGTAGTTTTCGAGTATTGAGAGAATCTGATCCAAAATTGTAAATTGTGGAAGAGTGATAGTTCCCGTGAGAACTTCAAAGGCTCTATTTTGGAGCATCGTTAAAGCTAACGAGATTCCATGTTCTATATACGCTTGTGCATGACACTAAACAGTCGAAGGAGAGGAGAAGATGGTATTGACATAAAAGCCGAGGAAATGCACATACAGCTTGTGGAACAGAATGTGCCAAACAAAGTTTGGATTCGGTGCCTGATATTTGTAGAAAAGGGCAGTTCTTCGGAGAACATGAATCGTCTCCTTCATCTTGTGAGACATACCCTTGCAATTGAATAAAGCAAACAATAAGATTTCTAAAGGAAGAAAAATGAAGTAAAAAATATACTTCATTTGTTCAAGAGCATCACTGTCATCTCTAGAGGCTGACAGGGACGAACGAGAAAGACAACGAAAAATAAGACGATGGAGGACGATATTTCGAACATGATGAAGAAAATGCAGAAGAAAGAGAGTAAAAGCCTGATATACCAGATGAATCTGTTGTGGTATGATTCATTCAAGGAGCCCCGAGGATCAAGTCACCATTTCTTTCTTTCTTTTGGTTTTGTGAAGAAATTTCTCTGGTATGAGGTTCTGAAGCTTAAAACAACGTTCAAAACTTTCTTTAGGCTTGATGACAGACGAAGACACGTTGAGAGAAAGTCATGAAGAAAAAAAGAACGATAAACAAATGAAATGCAAATTAAGAAGGTGATATGTAGAAACTACTTCAAAGAAAATAATGGCAGGTATACTTCAGGGAAGAAGAGAGGCTTTGGATTTTGGGCTTCTTGCGCAAATATGGCATCTCCATATGTCTGTGAGACAGATAAGGCATCAACAGTGTCCATATCCGCCACTTCAGGCAGGAGAGTGAGAATAGAAAATGCTTTCATGTCTGTTACTCGAGGTTTCGGCTCCATTCCCTCCTTCGCTGCTTTTCTCTTTCCCATTGCACTATGGCGACTCCCAGCAAGAGGTTCAGCATCAAATACACCACCAACAAACAATGATGATAAGACGGGTGCCGGATCAGTGGCAGGTGCACGATCAGGATCATCATCTCCACTCCATTCAGAACTATCGTCTTCCTCCTCCGCTGCGACTGCTTTTACGACTTTCATAACCTTTTTCTCTGGTTGCCGAGAGCGGAGTGTTGTTGGTTTTTCTTCTTTCACAGCAGGGGTAGCTTTTTTCTCTTCGACAACTTCAGCAGGAGCCTCCGGGAGTTTGTCTTCCTCGTTGTCCCGATTCGGATTGATTTCATAACCTTTCTAGAAATTATAAAACATTTGTCATCTTAAAAGCAAGAATTACCTTCTTAGCCTCTTCCAGTCTTCGTAGATATTCATCAGGCCGAGATTTGAGTGTAACTGAGAGTAACCGAAAAAAAAGTTTATGATTAGAGAGATAAAAATGCATACGAACTTGCAGGCGAGTTTCAGGGGAAGGATGAGTCGGCCAAAACTTTCCTTGTGATAGAAAATACTCTTCGTTGTCGGCTGGATTTTTGAGGTATGAATAGAGCCCTTCCTTGAAGATTTTTTTCGTATTTGGGTGGTTAATAGTGAGGGTATTTTCTTTTCCCTTTAAGATAATCTTGTAAGGAAGATCACCCATCTTTTTTCTGTCATGGGTAGGTGGATCTTTCCACACCATCCAACCATTGAAGTCTCACAAATAACTCAAGAAATATTGAGGATTTTCGGAGAGAAATGGGAGATATAGGCTCTCAGTAAGTCGAAATGAAATCTAACAGTGAAAGAAGAATGGTAGATGAAATGGAAAGAAGAGTGAAATGGCTATCTCAAAGTTGAGATCGCAGAGTCAATAAACAATTTGCGGAATGTGCCAAGATCATCGCCACTCTTGAACTTAACAGCGAGTGTGACGAGCGAGTCAGGGGCAGGTGATGGTTCGTTGTCCTTCTCTCCGCTCGCAGGCGCAAAAAACCCAATTTCAAAAACAGGGCGACTGCGGTCGGTGGAGAAGGAGACATACACAACAGAATCCATTGAGGCGAGCCGGACCAGGGGAGGGGAATCAGCCTCACCCAGTCTCTCGAAAATAAGAGTGTCATTGAGAGTGTGAAGAAGTGATGGGAGCGACACTTTCTGTGCAGTGGCTTCCTTTCGTGCGACTGCAAAGGCGTCCTGCCGTTGCTTCCAAAGACCAGCGACGTCAGCCTTTTGGAGTGAGTTGAGTCGGGTGGTGTACGAGGGAGGGGGATCTCGAGTCATGGTGTTTAGGCTGACGAGCATTTTCTTCTTCTCTTCTTCACTCGACGCAGCGTATGAGCGGGTCCAGTGCGAGAAAATAGTGCCGCTGTCGAGGTCGATGGCGGGGACGATGGGACTGGTGGTGACTGCAAGCTCTTCAACCTCATCCGTCCTCAGAAGCATCCGTGTTGCTGTCAGGAGACGATCAGACCACGGCGGTCTCTTCAGGCGAACGAAAAGCTTGGTGAGATCGTTTTTCCGTGTAAAAATCTCGGTGGATCGGTTGACAGCTTCCACAACGGCATCGACCTTTTTCTTTGCTTTTTCAAAGTCTTCGCGCTCTGGGTCATCAGTGGGGGTGCTTTCATACATAGAATAAAGCACTGCTGGATACATGTGAAGCCTGGTGACCGGTGCATCAAGTAATTCGTCCAGTGTCATCCCAAGTTTGGAATTAGCGTCTGTTTCTGTGATGAATTTCCTGAATCCATCATTTTGTTCCATTAATTGATGCAATTTTTCTTTTCGTTCTGGTAGCTTAGGCGTGAAGAGCTTGTAAATGTTGAACACATCTGCCAGTTTCAGAAAGACCTGTCCGAGGTTGATGGGCGTCTTACCTGTCGAATCACCTTTGAGTGACGAAAGAAAGAATGAGTGTGTTTTGAAGAGAGTATCAATCTCTCCAAAAATGCCGTTAACTTCTTGGGGGTTCAGTTTGAAGCTGGCAATCAATGAAGAATTCGATAGACCTGCAAATCCATGGGGACGATCATTGAGTGGACGAAGGTAATCGTCCAATATTGCCCGCAACTGGTCAACAAAATGATCTTCTTCAGCCACAAAACGCTCCAAGTTCGCCTCCTTCATGTGAGTTGGAGATTCTGTTGGAACTGGAGATATAACGTTGGTATCTGTTCGATCAAGAATATCACCGAAATCATAATTATCATCGCTGTCCTCCTGCGGTGGGGGAGATGACGTCGGGCCAATAATTTCGTGTGTCTGGCTTAATGACTGGCGGATGAATGTGCGACGAGCTTTTTTCATTTCTTGGACAGCCTCAGAAAGATGATTTAGCATGTCCATGAGAGTAGTTTTGTCAGCGAACCCAAATGTGAGTGTTTTGATTTCACAATTTTCTTCGTCTTCAGCAGGCATCTGAAGGAGCGATTGGAAAGCAGTTTCTCCTCCAGGGTGAACAGGGTCATATTTATTGGGAACTTTGAACGAAATAGAAATGCCCGAAACTTCCGTTTTGGCTAGTTGAAGAGTAGTGACTTGGTGAGTGCAATCCAGATGAAGCGGATAGAGGCCCCCAAAATAGAGTCGTTTCTGTTTGCAGACTTGGTAGAAGACGGAATCATTGAAAAGAATAAAGTGGATGGATGTTTGTTGCTTGACTATTTTTCCGTCTTGGAGATCGTAAAGAGTTGACGGTGATTCGAACAAGAGACGACGAGAGGGTAAAATAAGGGATTGTGTTTTTGGATCGAGTTGGTATGTAGAATCTTGGATAGAAATAAGGCGCTGTTTCTGAGAGGACTGGGTTTTAGCTTGATTGACGATAATGCAGATTGCTTTCACTTTGAGGAGAGCATTCTCTAAATCGGCCTTTTCAGGATCTCCATCCTCTGTGAACTTGAGAACTTGTTGGAGAAGCAATTCATAGCGAGGGATTCGCTGGACAGGTAAAACCAAGTACGTCGGAAGTTTATAACCTTTGCTTCGAGGATCATCCTCCTGTTTAGTACAAAATTCTTTGAACTGCTTGTTCTTAGTCATTAGATTCGTGGTAAGCTCCTGGATTTGAGTGAGGTTGCTCACATATGGCGTGTAACATTTGAGGAAATCCGACAAGATGAGGAAGATTTGGCCAATCCCTTTTCCTTCTTTTTGTTGGCAAGCTGCAAAACGTTCACATAGCATTGAATTTGTGTTGAGGATTGACGTCAAATTAGAGAAGAGCATGTGTGTTTCTCGTGCAGTGAGGCCAAGTCCCTTCTTGTTTGTTGGCTTTAAACCAAATTCAGGATCATTCATGGGTCGAATATACAGCTAAATGAACGGTGATCTTGAACAGTTGTGCAAACATCAGAAAGAGCTTGAAGCTGTGAAACGTAGGTTCGTTCAGTGTCGAGTATTTCCTTGATGACAAGCCCACGATGACGTTTTTTCTTTTGAGCTGGGGTTTCTTCCGAAGTACTTGACGAATGGATGCTTGTAAGTGTGACTGATCCCGAAGGTTGGGGGCGATGTGCCGCGTTCGATTTGGGGCTTGAGATGTGGTTTAAAAAGGGCAAAACACGCAAAGATCCTGAAGGTGAAAATTAGAAAAGCACATATCAGACCTGAAGGATTCATCAAAAAGTAAAATTAATCAGCAGATATCCTGGACGATGAGAAAAAAAAAGAATGCATTGATCGATCCCCATGTCGAATTCGGATATACACGTCTTGATTAAGAGATGAATCGATGCCAGGATACCAGAGAAGTACATTGATACAGATTATACACACATTTCCGGATTTGATTCCATGATCTCTCCCATTGTTTTGTCGGAAGAGTCAGAATGACGGGATTAGACAACACTTACTATACGGATCTCTCTCCATCGAAGGTCTAGTCTCACTGTTATCTCATTTTGTCGTTCTTGTTACATTTCTTTGTCAGGTCTCTGAGATTAAGTTCCTCCTCGACTCTCTTGAACCAATGAAGGAATTTGAGGCATTGAAGCGACTCTGCGCTTTTTCATCAAAAGGATTCGATGTTTCAGAGTTTTTCCCGCAGGTGGTGAAGGCAATTATTACTCAAAACCTCGATGTAAAAAGATTGATCTACCAATTCATTATCATCAACTCCAAAAAGCAACCTGATCTTGTTCTCCTTTGTGTCGATAAACTGCACAAGGATGCAACAGAAAACAACAACCCACTTATTCGTGGTCTTGCTCTCCGCACGCTCTCATCACTCAATGCTCCGGAAATCATCCAAGTTCTAGCACACGATATCAGCAAAGGAGCACATGACCCATCACCATTTGTGAAGAAAGCAGCAGCACTGGCCATTCCAAAGCTTGTTACCCTTGATGAATCGCTACGTGACACAATGATTGAACTCATTGGCGAAATGCTGGCTGAACGAAGCACAATCGTTCTGGGGCCTGTTCTTGCAGCCTTTAACATTGTCTGCCCGTCTGAATTCAGATTACTCCACAAACACTTCCGGAACATCGTTCATGTGATTGTTGACCTCGATCAATGGTCACAAATTATTGCCCTCAAAATTTTCCTCAATTATGCCCGCAACCAGTTTCCCTCACCTTTTATCCAACGCGAAGAACCTGCCAAGAAAAGCGAGAAAAAGGGCGATGATTCATCTGAAAGTGAAGAAAGTGACAATTTCGAGAACTTTCTCAGCAAAAAACACTCTAACGACCGAAACATTCTTCAAGGAATTTCTAATGTTGATCCTGATCTTCGTTTCCTCCTTACTTCCGTTCAAACACTCCTGATGTCTGCCAATCCTGGTGTTGTCCTCGGAGTCGTTGCTCTCTACTACTACTGTGCCCCAGAAACAGAATTTATTCCTGCCGCACGAGCTGTTACACGTCTTGTTTTTGACAATACTCCATCTGCGGATCTTGCCTTGAAGGCTGTGGCATCAATGGCTATCGCACGCCCTCATCTTTTCAGCGCTGTTTACAAAGATTTCTTTGTTTTTAATGAATGCTCACTCGAAGGGAAGAAAATGAGATTGAATATTCTGAGTCATATTGCCACAGACACGAACGCACGCGCAATCCTGTCAGAATTCGAGGTTTGTTCCAAACAATCACGATGATCATTTTTCTCTTCATTGATTGCCCTCTATGTATCCCCATTCATTCTCTTGTTTATTTTTCTTTCAGTACTATGTTCATTCTAAAAACAAGGAATTTGTCTGTGCCACAATCCGTGCCATCTACGGTGTGGCTGTCCACGTCCCATCTGTCATTGCTGATTGCATGCGCGGTGTTATGGGTCTTCTGTGTTCGTCTGATGAAGCGGTCGTCTCCGAAGCTGTGATGTGCGTCAAGAACTTGATTCAACAACAAACCAGTGGCAGCTTGGGAGGAACAGAAGAAAATAGAGAAAAAGAGGAAGAGATGCCATCGTGGATGAAGGATACAGATGATAAAAAGAAAAAGAAGGGGAAAAAGGCAAAGAAAGAGCCGACGCCTGAAGAAGAAAGAGCCGAATCCATCCGAAATGTCCTTCTCTCTCTCATCTCCCTTCTCCCCTCAATCCGCGTCCCCCTTGCTCGCTCTTCAATTGTTTGGATGATTGGAACATATTGCCATCTTGTTCCACACCATTCACCCGACGTTCTCCGTCGCCTCGTATCCACTTTCAAAGAAGAAGACACCGAGACCAAACTCCAAATTCTCACACTCGCAGCCAAAATCTATCTTCACACGTTGGATCTGACAGAATACGGCAAGCCAGACCACAAACGAGTGTTCTCTGAAAACGTGTGCGACGTTCTGTCCCAACTGTTCTCCCACGTTCACAACTTGGCTCGTTTTGATCGTAACACCGAAGTTCGAGAGAAGGCCAGATTCTACCGCCCACTGCTCACGTCACCATCTGCACTCTTCACTCAGTGCCTCCTCAACGACAAGCCAGTCCCAACATCTCACAACGAGACCGACATTGCTCTCACCACTTTCGTCGTTGGAACACTCTCACACGCCGTCGAGCTCCCATGCCCAGGCTACCACTCACTTGAGCAATTCCCACAAGATGTGGACGAAGAGGCAGCGAAGGATCGACTTCCCCCACCCACCACACTCATCCCTGTGAACGTGCTGGGAGGAGATGACACTCGCCGAAAGGGGAAGAAGGGCTTCTACGAGTCAGATGACTCAGACGAGAGCACTTCAGAGGAGACAGACAGCGATTCATACGACACGACTTCAAGTGATGAGTCCTCAACTGAAACCTCGTCAGATGAATCAGAATCAACACCGCCAAAGAAACGAGCACCACCAAAGAAGAAGGGGAAGAAGCAGGAGAGTTCGAGTGAGGAGAGCACAGAGGAGTCGAGCAGTGAGTCTTCCTCGGAACCAACACCTCCTCCAAAGAAATCGAAGAAGGCAGCCGAGAAAGAGAAGCCGGCCAAAAAGACAAAGAAGGAGGAGTCCCGCAAGCCTGCTCAAAGCGATGATCTTCTTCTCCAGCTCACTCAAGTTGCCTTCAACTCCCCTTCCGCTCCATCCACTTCAGCTTTTATCACCGCACAAACCAATCCAGCCGCTTTTTCACCACTTGCTGCTCTCTTCGCAGAGGTTACCAACAAGCCACTCTTCCATCTCACCAAAGTTGCATCGACGAGCAAGACAGCAAACAGCAACCTCTCCATCGACGTCGGGTTTACTCGAAAGGCGTCAGTCTTCGACTCGGAGATGCAGGCAGTGAAGCTGTTCTTCCTCAACGAAGGGAAGGACACAGTCGAGACAGTCAGCCTGAGTGGAGAAGTGTCTGAACCACGCTCCATCCGCACCATCCCTCCAATCTCTTTCATCCCCGCACAGTCCACCGCTGAGGCCACACTGGCCGTGAACTTCGCCGACTCCACTTCAGAACTCGTCCTCTCTCTCACAGCCGACGACAAAACATTCACCATTTCCTTCTCACCGCCGTCTGGTGAACTCCTCCACCCACTCCAACTAACCAAGGAAGAATTCTTCACATACAAAGCCCAATTGAGTGGAATGATGATGCACAAGATTTCTTTCACCCTCCCCGTTAGCGAGCCAGACAGAGTTATTCTGGAGGCAGTCACGAAGACAGCAAATGTGGGATTGGTCGTCTCCGATGATCCGAATGTGATACTGTTCGCCGGAGCAGGAACGAAGGATATCAAAAAGGTATTGATTGAAGTGAACAAGGAAGCACAGACATTAGCAGTTCACGCTGAGGACCTCCTTGTTGGAGAAGATATTGTTGATGAAATTCACAGAGCCATTCAGGAGTCATTTTAACCCTGTCGATTCATTCCACAGTATTTATTCCACCAATGCGGTGATTCTGTCAGACTTTTTTCAATAATTCATCTCAATTCTGGAGTCTCGATGAGGTGAAGTGGGAATGAAGAAAAAAGCAAGATCAAAGGATGCTTGAATCACCCTGCATGGTTTCCTTAACACGGAGCAACATTTGGACTTTCCATGGGTCGAGCCGATGGAGATTATCGTACTCTGCGACGTGGTCTGAATACTTTTCCTCATCACCATTGGCGATTGCATCACAGATATTCTGGCGACCAATGAAAAGAAAAAAAGAGGACCATGATCAATCTTTGTTCAAAAGAGTCATTCAATGTCGGATCGATGGTGGCATATTCAGAGAACTTTTCTTTGACTGATTCTGTGTCAGAATCCTGAGATAAATCACCATGAAAAGAATTGGAAAGAAGGAATATGCACACCTCCAAACCAGCAAGACGACATATTGCAGCACGGAAGAAGCAATCTTTGGCAGAAAATTTGGTGAGGTTATTATCCATGTACGCACGCTTTCAACAATAAAATGAAGAGAGGAATACTGCAAGTTCTTCATAAAGAGTTGCTGCCTTTTTGTAATCTTTTTTATGAAGAGATTGGATGTTGGCCAATGCAAGTTTGCATTGTTGAGCAGTGCTTTATAGAAAATGAAAAGTCACCGGAAAAATGGACCAATAATAGCAAAAGAAGATACCTTTTCACATCATCAATTTCAAAGAACTCCATCGCTCGTTGGTAGTGAGATATAGCTGCGTCGTAGTCTGAATTGCCTTCTGCTGCCTCGGCTGCAGTTTTGAGATGCGGTGCTGCACGTTTTATCTGTCCCTCTGCTATGTAGAGATTAATGGCTCGTTCTTCACATCTCATATAATCTTGGAAATGAAGAAGAGTCGATGAAACCTTGATATGAGCTGGCCTTGTAGACTTTAGCTGCCTCTATGAAAGCTGCCGCAATTTCAAAAGAAGCTCCGTTTGCTTTTTCAAGTGCGCCAGCTGACTTTTCAAAGACACGTCCAGCTTCCTGAAATTGACGATTAATTTTGTACATGTTTCCGGCTTTTTGATAAAGTTCTGCAGCTTCTTCTGCTTTTGCTTGCTTTCTAAAAATGGCTGTGAGGTTTTTGTCAGCCTCAGCTTCAATCATTTCGGGTGTCTTCCCGGACATTTCGTCAATTGTAGAAAATGACGGTTTGATCTCGATGTTTCGTCCATCGATGGAGTGATCTGAAGCACAAATTGAAAATTATACGAGATACATTGTCAGTGATGTGTGTTGTCGAACTGAAATAGAATGAGATGACTCATGAAGGATGAAGACTTTATAATAAAGGGGGAGAGACAATGACATCATCGCAACAAATTAACCAATTTGCACAGCAATTGGAGCAAATCTATCCATTTGTTGCATCGCTTGAGCTTCTTCAGAATATGTACAATAAAGAAAGAGTCACCGATAAGATGTTTCTCAACCATTTTTCTCTTCACATTCGCCAGATACTATGAGACAGCCACTGACTATATGTCACGAATAACCTTTAACATTGGTGTCCAACATCTTTCCATTAGTCAATTAGAAACGGCTCTCAATACATTACAGGTCTGTTTTCTGTTCTTCAAGAAAAGCCTCTTTCACTCAACTCAACATCGCACCAATCGTCACCGCCCATTTTATGTAGCTATCATGCCCATACGCAATGGCACTCCTCAAAAACGGAATCCCTCAAGAACTGGTGAAGAAGCTCAAACCTCAACAACATATGACTCTTGTGGATGCTGTTTGCACTGTTTTTCTGTATATCACTATTCAGGTCTCGACAGTGAATAACGTTAAGCATGCTCTTGGGCTTGAATCCTACAATCCACAAACCATCGGAAATGAAATGCTGAGAATTTCTGGATACCTCAGAGAGATTGCATTCTCATCTCAGACAGGATATGCCCAAAGCCTGGAACTTATCCAGCAATTGAATGAATGGTTTGTCATGTTCTTCTGTAGTGTCTTTAGGAGCGACAAACTGAGGCCAATGTCACCAAACGCGTTGATTGATGATGAAGACACGATAAAAATGGATGAATTGCTAGATAAAGTTCTCACATTGCTTGGAAATCCATAAATGTTCCTCATATTATATCTTTCTTCGTTCAATTCACGTTTTCTTCATTTTTCGTCTCACCCACCCAACAGCGATCTTCTGCATACTCTCTTCTAACAGTGATACTTGATAATCGTTTTTAAGGGAAAAATGAGATGGGGACATCCACCAATCACTATTATATCGTTTAAGGGATTCATCTTCATTTTTCTGAGCATAAATGAATGTCACTGGATATATCGATGATAGTGATATTTATATCTACAATAAACCAACATTGCCACTAACATCGCTTCTTTCTGCAACCAGTGCAACTTTTTTCCCGTCTCATCAAGAACCTTCATTTTCACACGGAGACAGCTTTAAATTGTCCCATTCATCACAGCCAATCCAAAAGGATGAGCTTCGTGAAGCGATTGATCGAATTGATTCTCTGTCACACCAAATCGATTCACTTCTTGTCAGGTCTCTGACGCCATTTGTCTCTTTTGAAGAAAAGTCTATGGCAGTCGATCTACTTACTGGCTCGCATGGAGTACTATTTTGTGACTCTTTCAATATTCAGCGTCGTTTTCTTGCAGATATTCAAACAAAAGCTTGGAAACAGCTTCAATCAATCTTTCACATATTTCTACAATCAATCAACAGATTTATCTTGTCATATAATAATCCAACTAAATCACACTTTTACTCACGATCATCGCTGCCATCAATGACGAGCACTTCTTCTATATTGGATGCATCTCAACACACACCTTCCATCTCTCCTGATGGCCTATTTCAGATGAATCAGACATCCTATGCAAACCAAAGCAAAATATGTTTTGTTTCAGAATCATTTTTCGCAGTTTTAAAGACGCGATTGCACTCAGTAGTCACTTTTTATAACTCATTATTTCCATCGCTCTCTCACGAACAATTTCTGATCGTTCTTCGAGCTCATTCCCATTCATTCATTCATGTTGCTGAAACAAACCGAAAAGCCATTCTTGGTCATGCAACTCCAACATTTAACAGAGCCTCGACAATCATTCATATGACGAATGAAGAAGGCAAATACTCTTTAAATCCATCATTTGATGACATTCAACAACAATTTAACGAAGAAATGAAACAGTATTTTCACTCTTCTGATGAAATTGAGCAATGGAACCTGGATTCTCTCCTCGGAAAATGGAAAAGTTTTGATCCTCATACCAGCCCTCGTACAAACCTTCCACCAAATTTCATCCAACAGGTTCTGTATATGCAGCAGTCGTTGGATGAACTTATTCCACGTCTTGAAGTGGAGTCACTTCAGCTCTCAACGGAAATGAACGCTTCCGCCTTGGATGATGAACAACGCTTTCGACTGCTCTCATCAAAACCATTGCGAACCGAGTTCCTGATTCATTCCGTCTCTTATCAGATGTACAACAAGGTCCTCAGTTCGTTTAAAACGAGATTTGAATCGATTCTTCCCGATATCTCAGTTTCTCCGACGAGTCTCATTGTTCTGATTCGTACGGCGAAAACACGATCTTGCATTCCTCACAAACTTTCAGACTTTTCGCTTCCGAAATCGTTCGAATTACGGGATCCGGAATCAATGAAGGCTATTGAACGTTTTGATCTCACGCAATGGAGCGACAGACTCGCTTTTTTCGACATCTTCGTGTCAACAACAACATCAAGATATCACATCCCAAACAATGATCAGACTCTCAAACGGATGGTGTATTCTGATACACCCTTTTTCTGCGAAGGCTGCCATGAAATCTATTCCGATTTCTTGGCCTTTGCATCGCACATCCTGACGTGTCCAGAAACACTCCCGCCACAACGACAATCGATGTACATCCGTGGAAGAATGTCGTATTTGAAGGAATCGCTGAAGGACCTCCAGGAATGGATCTCATTGTTGGTGAATGTGAAGTACTCAGCCTCTGGAGACCAGGTTCCAACATTCATTCCACCACAACTCCCCAACACATCGGGTATCCAGCTCAACACAAAGAGTGAAGTCCGCCATCCAACCCTTCTGGCATTGTTGAAGGCAGCATTCGAGCCAGTGAGGCTGACAGATGAGATTGAGATCGATTTTACAACGCACCTTCTCCCACAGCTCCTCGATCGACTGAACAACGTCTACCAAACTTTCTTGGAGGCCTTTCTGAGCGTGACATCGGATTCTCTGACGACCTTTGAGGATCGGATTGATCATTATATGGACCAACTGTCCGAGTTGCTGCGTGTGGCAACTTTCGCGTCGAATCAGGACATTCAAACCACAGGCTCGTCGTACCAATCGGCCATCACCATCGCTGAACATCTTACAACTCCAGACGATATCCAGCATTTCAATGATGTGGTCGAGAACTTCAGTGAATCACTGTCACTGTTTGATTCCCTCTACTCAGAAATCCTTGACAATAACTCGTTCTACAAAAGTTTGACTGGGCAGCCGTTGAGTGAATCACTCCTCCAGCGAATGAAAAAGTGTCTGAAGAACAAAGATTTCTACAAATCAATCTCAGCAACGTTCAGTTCGTCGACGATCATTGTGGAGAAGTCGTTGTTTACAGATCATCTGAAAACTATCAAGGGATTCACCCTCGGCGTACAGATACTCCTACAGAGTGTGATAGAACTAAACAAGGAGGTCCAAAATGACACAACGAACCAGCTCAATCTCCTCACACTGCGAGCGGCTCAAATTGGTGTGTATCTGAAACACATCAACCAAATGGAAGATATAAAGAACAGACTTGATAACGACGAAGTCATCTTGACATCACATCTCCAATTTCGGAGCACCCAATATCAAACAGCATTCACCGATGAATCACTCCTCGCGTTGGAGGACTTGATTCAAGAGAAGAAGCAACTCGAGTATTACTCTCTTCTTTTCAACGTGTACATTGAAATCGACAAGCAGAAACAAAAAATACGAGCCCAACATTACGGGGAAGCTAATCTGGCCGACATCAGAGAGTGGATGGTGCAGTGTCGGAAGAAGATCGATAAGATCAAAGAGGCCTACGACAGAGCCGCACAGGTTGTGACAATGTCGGAGCACACAATCTCTAATCAGCTGAAACAAGAGTTTCAGAACATCCAGCTGCATTTCAACATCATTTTTGACACGTCTCACGTTCAGATGAAACTCAGACATTGGAAACTTCTCTCTGATAATCTCAATCAGCCCGCCATATATTTATCTGCCATCGACACCAACAACGAGACACAATCTCCTCTCTTCTCGACACTGATCGATGCGAATCTGAGTGACAACACAGATATCTATCGAAATGTTGTCAAGCGAGCTCTGGAAGAATTGTCCGTGGACAATGAATTCGCCAATCTTCAAAAAAAGTGGAAGGAGAAAATCGTGTTGAAACTCATCCCGTCGTCCTCATTTGCTTCATCAGATATTTCCGAGTCAACACACTTCCTTCATGATTCACTCACCGAAGAAGAAGTCAACCTTCTGAACCTGAAAATTCAAGAAAAGTCAATCCTGGACGCCCAATCTGAGGCAGAAAACGCTGTGCTGACGCTCGACACAATCATGAACATTCACAATGCACTCTCCACATTTCTTGATCTGCCTCTCTTCAAACAATCAGTGTCCAGACTCCCCCAGCTCCTTCAGCAACTGCTCGCCACACAAAACACGTGGCTCACTCTCCGCGGATTTCTCAGCTCGCGCTACAACCAGACTACTCTGAGCCATATTCTGCCGACTTTCACAACAGCGGAGGCAATCTGGGCGTCTCTGATCCTGAAAATCAAGAACGATCCACATCCTTACGAAACAATCGGTGTTTCTGAGCATTTTTCGACAATCTTGTCCATTTCTCAAGACAAGTTGAACGAATGCATGACGCAAGTTCGCCCGTTTGTGATGGCGATGCATCAATCATTCCCACTCTTCAATCTGATCACCGAAAAAGAGGTTTTTGAAGCACTTTCGTACGTCCCAAAGCCGGAACATCTGCTCCCAATCCTCCGGCGGATCTTTCCTGGACTCCTCTACCTGATCTACGACACACAACAACCTCGCAGGACAAGGCCGTATCATCATCAGTCAGATCATTTCATTGAGCACCCACTCTCCCAAAGTGATTCACACCAGAGCGATGTCAATGCCCAAAAACCAAGGCTCTTTGATTCATTCGATTTGGATTTGGATGTGTTCAATGAACTGCAGGATAAATCGGACGAACGAGAACCTTTGATCGACAAGGACACCACTCCTCTGTCGATCGACTCCAAACACACTGAAAATGAGGCATTGAAATCTCCGTCATTCACACAGATGACACATGAATACCCAACAGTGAACGAAGAGGACAGCAACCTGCTTGCGACCATTCAAGACAACGAGTCGTTTGGGGAACAATACCACATCTCCGGAATCACTGAACACTTTAAATTTTGTCAGGATGAAAATCCATTCCCAACATATTGCATTGTTGGAATCATTGGACCGCTCCAAGAAAATGTGATGCTCACACACAGTGTCTCTTTCACCCCACATCAAAACTCAATCCCTTTCTACATGGCATTGCATTCATCTTTGAAGCAGTCGATCCGCGCAAACCACCTCAAAACGGTGATCCGAATCTATCCAACCATGTTCGCGTTCTCGCGGTCTGAGCCTGATTCATCGGAGTCAATGAGCGATACTCCCGTTTCGAGTCTTCAGTTCGATCTTCAAACTCCAAAACCAAATCAGTTCATAGATCTCTCTTCACATAACGTGATCGACTTCATTCTCACCCTTCGCGATCATCCACGCTATCATTTTGAGTATTCTCGGGAAACTGCTGATGTTCCGAGCATGTTGTCGTCGTTCATGACGCAGTCCATCTATTTCTCTTTGTTCTCACTATCCATGTTCGAACTATATCGCATGCTGATGAACATTCTCTGCCGAATGTCAGCTGACGATTCTGAAGAGTGGACGAAGGCGTATCTCCAAATTCATGATCTAAATGGCTTTGATTTTGCCCCCCTACACTCGCTCTTGGGACGACATGACACTGCCTCATACAGAGGAAATCAAAGTCTCCCCGAAATGGTATCTGGATTACAGTCTCTCAGAACAGAGTTCATTTCTCTCACCAGCACAATACAAAAAACGATTTCCCATCGAATTAGTCCTCTCCATCGCCAACGTATTGAACATGCTCTTGCAGCACTCTGGCCTGTCATTGCCATATTGAACACAATTACACCTCTCAGCATTGCGAAGAATCCTGCGTCTGTTCTCCGTGCACTTCATCGCTTCCGATCAATGCCAATCACGAACATCTCTCACACAACTGATTCGACGAGGATGATCCAAGAAACATTCTCGTCTCTTCTCTCGGATTCACAAAGATATCTCACCGAGAAGCCACTTCGAGATCTGAATGGATTAGGGACATACTACAATCCAATTCAACCACCCAACAATCTCGACAATGTTACAGAGTCAGATATCAACGTCTCATTCAAACATCTCTCCATTCCATATGGATTTGACTATCTTGCCCTGTCACTCTCGTCAGTGGACTCATTCCATATTTCAACACTCATGAATCCGATGCATGAAGCCTTCTCACCAGACCTGGGCGAGTCAGAATCGTATATTCTCGCAACCACTCACTTCTGGGAGTCTCTCGTGAGCAACATTGTGTCAGTGTTTCCTCCATCATTCCACACAACATCGAACAAAACGGACTCGATCAGGAATTGGTCGCCACACGAGAATCTCACACCCCATTTCACAGCCCTCCTCGGAGATTCGCCGTACACATTGTCAGATAGAATTGTTGAGTTGGGATGGATTCTTGGACGTCGTGTTGTTCAACTCACCCTTTCTCCAGAATCAACAATCAATGAGACACTCGTCCGCTTTTTGAAAGGTGTTGTCGAAGGGGGATTGTTCGGGTTTATTGATGGTGTCTCGATGCTCAAGCACTCAAATCTGATCGAACTTGCATCGATCCTTAATGCCATTTCTGAAGCTGTTTCAAAATCGAGATCTTCAACAATCCAGAACATCATCCAAATTCCTCAAAACCCAAATTTCTTCCATTTTTTCGTCTCCATTCTGAGAGGACTCGATCCTCCGCAACTTCCGCCTGAACTTCGTGCACAGTTTCGATTGGTATCCGTGAGCTCTACACCACCTCTCGCCAACAGTCTGATGCATCTTTATCTCAACAGATTTCAATATTCACAGGTTCTCTCCGTCAAAATCGATCATTTCTGCCAACAGTATTCTCTCATCACGGGACAATCGCCGAATGCACTTTTCGGTCTCCAGAATCACATCAGTCGTATTGCTACAGACTATTTGGATATTGTTATTGAGGATTTCTTCCTTCCAGTCTGCGACACCTCTCACAACATCACCTCCGTCACGTCATCACCACTCTTTAAACAGTACTTCCGATCGACGGACGGGAGTCGAACCGTCGAGATCAGACAAGACTCTTTCAAACGGACAGACGAGAATAAGAACAAGTTGCGATATCTTCTGGAGTCATTGAGTGTGTGCTACGGACTTGTCAATGACTTGATTCCTCTCATCAATGCAGATAATGTCTCTTCAGTGACCGAATTGCTCAATAACCTCTTTCCAGAAGTTGCTGATATTGTGATCGATACATTCAAGTTTGATTCTGTGAGCACTGAAGAGGATTCATTTGTGATGTCATTCAACCGTCCAATTGGTTCAGCTCTTGTCGAGTCCAATCGTATCACATCAATAAAACGACTCCGAAATGGATTGGAAACTTATCTCCTCTCACAGACATCTTTCTCTCTGCTTCAAAGTGACATCTACGATCAACTTGCAGACAATCTTGTCAGCATCAATCTTGCCACAATGAATCGGATGAGCAAACCAAATGTCAACCTTAGCCGGGTTGAACAGTTCATGATGATGATGAAGAAGACACCAGGGAGCTCACGTGATTATGATGGAGTCTCGAACCAGTCTTTCACTTCAGACTCGGAGAGGACACCACCACTCTACGACCGCCCTTCAGAATCCCCTCCCATAAAGAACCAAGTCCGAAATATCATCGCGAAAGTACAACAGCTGTATACCCTCCTTCATCCTCACGAAAATCTACCTGGAGCCGCAGCCGCTATTCCACAAATTGCTCCGGTTATCGTGGTCGGACCGCCTGGATCGGGGAAGACAACGATTATCATGCTTCTTGCACTGATTCAGACACAAATGAAGCGAAAAACACGTCTTCTCCATCTCAATCCAGGGTCCATCAGTATCGAACAACTTTTGGGATCGTACACATCGTCGATGAACCGAATCAACCCAGAGGCCTCCAGTCTCTCCGATCAAGAGGAGAACCTCATCCGCGAAATTCAGAAAGAGATGTCACATTCCAGTTCTCTCATCTCCATCTTCACTCAACTTTCATCCAACACAATCTTACAGGATCGTCCTGAGTTCCACATGGATACAGCGAAGGGTGCAAAATCACAAAACACAGTTTTCCGACCTGGTGTTGTCCCAACAATACTAAACACGATGACACAACTCTCCGCAACTGGCGCTGATTCTTCCATTCGTCATACAAACGAAAGTGATTCTCTCTTCGACGAGTTCTTCTTTGTGCTGGATACGTCATCGCCACTTTTTGCGTCTCCGAATGTCCTCGCCGATCAACTCCCATCCAGTCCCAACACACTCTCTCAATTTCAGCCAAGTGCCGGGTGGCTTCTTGAGACTCTCCAATGGATTCGAACCTTCAGTCCATTCTTCAGAACAACGTCTCGACTTCACAACTCAGTGTCGACATCCCTCATTCGAAGTCATCTATACTCAGCCATCCATCAGAAATCAGAGAATAAGGGGGGTTCACTTGTCATCCCAGAGGTGGACATCGACCTTTCCATCGAAACTCTAATCAATCAGTTTCTCTGGGACGATGCTCAGAGCGATGACAAGAAAGATCCATCACTCTCCCATCGATCCTTCTCGCAGATTGAGCCAGAATCGAGCAAATATCAGCAATTCCTGCTCGATATCAACTACGCTGATTATCTTCTTCGGGCGCTCATCCTCCCCAACAACCAAGTTATTGTTTCTCCTCACAATGTTCACTACATCATTGAAACTGATTCATTAGCTTCTCTTCCGTCGTACGTGATCTCTAACTCACGAATCCTCTACGTTCCACCATCGCTCTTCACTTTCTATCAGTGTACACCAGCCTTCTACACGATCAAGCGGGAATCCATGTTCGCCGTTCTATACAACCACACAATCAAAACCCTTATCTCACACATCATTGTCCATCAGATCTCCTCACATTCTTTCCTTCACCAGGACGTCATCTTAAACCGGACGTATAGACTCCTCTCCAACGTCGCAAACAGACTCACCCACTACGTCCTCAAGGCGACTGAATTTGTGAGAGATTATTTTGACACAAATAAGCATCCTGAACGGTTTAAGAAGGTGACTCCACTGAATACACAAGAACGGCCACCACACATGTACAACTATACCTCTCGGTATTTTTTCAACAACGCACTCCGAGTATTTCTCTCACAGTTCAAGTACTTGGCCAATTTCATCATCTATTCGGTGATTTCAGCACAACAAAATATCTCCGAGCTGAAATCGCTCGATCAGATGACTGACAACTATCAACCTGCCGATGAACGCATCCTCGTTGCTCCTCAGCAGGGTCTGATGAATGCTCTCACATACTCTCTGTTTTGGGGTATCGGTGCTTCGAATTTCGATCACGAGGATTTCAAATATGATTATTCTTTCTTTCTCTGCAATCTCACCAAATCAGGTCCTCCTGGAGTGTCTCTCCACAACAAAACTGCCATCACGCCAACCCCCCGCAATTCAATTGCCGCACAGGACATTGGCTTATTCATCGCCAACACAACAAAATCAACCGAGTTTGAGATGACAGAAACCCTCTTTGATTACTTTGTGAACCTCAGAACAGGAACCTGGGAGCATCTTGTCAATTACTACAAAGAATACCAGAACCAACTCGCCATCCATCGTCAGAAGAAGAACCAAATCCGTAGACAACGAAAAGATGGACCTGGACTCGTCCGTCAGAACATGAATTCGCCTCGGTCAACCTTCTTGGATCCATTTGATGGGTTATCCATGAGTTTTGCCGTTTCTGATGGTACGTTGTCCACATCACCACCTGGTTCACAAATGCATGAGTTTACCCAACCATCCTCATCTGGTGATGCATACACAGATAAAAAGGTGAAGGTACAAATTCCACAAAGTATTCTTTATCGGCTGCCGTACATCCACCTCTTCTCTCTCTTTATCCAGGACGACAGACCATTCATTGCTGCGTTTCATCTCAACACTGATGTGATGGATGTTCTTCGATCGATTCCAGGTGTCCCTATGTCGGTCTATCCAATCACTACCACTGTTCCGTTCGTTGCAACGATGGATTTCCCTTTCTTTGCACACACAACTTCGTACACTGTCGCACGAGCATTCTCTCTCTTCAACACAATAGACACAAACGTCACAACTCAATTTAGACCAAAACCTGGGAAAAGCTCACCATCTCAATCGCAACCAGAACCGTACCCAGAAAACTTCGACGGTATGATGGATGTCGGAGATACCATCCACTCGAGCAGTATGTACGATGACATGCATTCCAACTCCTCACCTGGGTCGTTTGGTGGAGGAAGCACTTACTCTGCCCGTGATATCGATTTCCAGGACGAATCTCTCTATTACGAACACATGTCTGACAATGAGGACGGGAAACCAGCGAATAACAACCAGACGTCGGTATTCGAGAATAAGTGTATGCTCGGCATCTTCCATTACATCCCTCCCGTGCCAAGTGCAACGATTGATCAGCTGAGGGCTTATCTTGAACGTCGGCAATTCATCCTTGAAAATGAACACAGTTCGGTTGTTGAAAGACGAAGTGAGCATGTTCGAATTGCTCTCTCGATCCAAAACCCTTTTGCCCATACACTTTCTCCACGTCTCGGTCGCCATTTCCAAGTTGTCGCTCTGAACGACATCTCCCTTCTGCACATGTCGCAGTATTTGTTCACCTTATTCACACACGAGTTACACAAAGACTACGACTACATTACTCCTCTTGACTCTCAAATTGCATCACTCTCGCCTGCTGATTTTGCACTCTGCCGTGTCCCATCCATTACACACATTTTGTTACTCCTTTTCTCGGGATCAATCTCGACAATCGAGTACAAACCGGACGCTCTGAAGACGAGAGCAAAGCTTCGAGAGCTCTGCCCAACGTTTCAGGTCTTCCCACTCACACTGAATGATTGTGTCACTGTGTTTCACCGTATGTTCATCCAGTTCAATAAAAACCGCAAAATTGAGACGGATTCGTTTCAGATTGCTCTCACATGGATCACCGAAGCAAGACGTGTGTTTTGCATGCGACTTCCTCCTCGGGAACGAATTAGTTTTGATGCTCTCGCCACCACACTCGCATCGTATCTCCTCCACCAAGGCCAGATTGATTTTGACCGACTCGGTCATATTGTGGACTGTTTACCATTCGTCAACGAAGATGAATGCATTCGACAATTTCTCGCCGAAGAGCTCAATTCAGAGCAGGCCAGGTTTTTTATCAATCAAGCTGAAGATCCGGAAAGCAGCCTGGGAAAGTACCTTTCACAGTCTCTTCCAACAATCATGCGAGATGGGCTTTTCTACCTCCAGGGAGTTCGAAATCAACGAGTCGCAGAACGTCTTGAAAAGAGCCATGTCGCGATCATATCTGATCCAATATCTTTCCAACTTGAGGATCTGGAAATTGTGACGAAGCTGATGAAAGCGTCGCACATCTACCTTTCCATCACTCCGTCTCATGACCATTTTATAAGGCAGCTCCGACAGTTGTGTGTGAAGGTTTTCAGAAACGACGATGAAAAGGTTGTTGCGGCGATTAATGTCTCTGAAGTTTTGACATTAATCAACACAACCTCTCTGTTTCATGTTCAAGAGAATCAGACTGTCCCCCTTGTCGATGGATCAACCGTTCCTCTTGGAACAGACGTGGCTGGCAATTCAGTCGATGACTACACATTCATGCCGAAAACTCACCCTCCGATGAATATTTGTGATTTCAATCCTCTGACGATGTTTTTGCCATCATCCGCTCGTGTTGGTGACGAGCTGACTCCAACAGACGTGTCGATCTATCTTCAACTCATCATCACGACCCCATCCTGGCTTCTGTACCTTCTCACTGACCAGGATCGGAATATTATCATGTCAAATTGGATGACAACATCCAATCGTCAGGAAATCATAGAAAAAATCAGACGAAAACTTCGTGTCGTCTTTGTGTTCACAGATTACCGTGGTCGAGACGATCCAACATCTTCAACGCGTGACGCGGAGGTTTATTTACAGCGGAGACTCCATCAATACAATCTGTTCACAGAATCGGTGGAGCAGGTTCTCCCTGCCTCGAACATCTTGTCCACTTTCGCAGGACAAGTTCCTCGCTTTGACACCTCCAATACGGCCACTCTCACCAATAACCCAATTATCACGCACATAATTGTTCCTGGACTGTCGTTTTTCTGCTGGGCGCTACCTCTCTGCCAATATGAATATTACGAAACGACCCCAGCATGCGTCCTGGAATCACTCGGCCCGCTGTATATCGTCCCAACGATGGTTGAGACAATTCACACGAACTCCCACAATGCAAAAGCACTCATTTGTGAGAAGACTATCAACAGGTCCATTAGGCCACACAATCTTCTCACCAAGATTCTACGCGATGATCCAACATTCTCACTCGAACTCTGTCGTAGCTTCATCAACATTCGAGAGACATATTCATTCAACGAAGATGAAGATGGCACATCTCACGTTCATGACAAAACACATTTCTCAACAATCTTCTCAACACGTCCACCCCCTCAACCAAAACCAACTTATCCTCCTCCGCCTCTTTTGAATTCAGTTTTTGTTGTCGGTGTCGGGATTCCTCGGATGCACCGGCACAAAACAGCTGCTTTCTCGACACCTGTTGAACCCGAGAGCTTTTTCTCACTGAACCCAGATTCGGATGAACAAATTGATCAGAGTCTTCTCTCTGACAGCCCACATACTCACTGGTCATCGGGAACGGCGAATGATGATTCAATGGTTTTTGATCCAGATCATTTAGCTGTACCAAATGGTCCCTATCAACAACTTAAACCTGGTGTTGTTGTTCATCCTGCAGTCTTGCATGCACTGGAACGGCAGGAAGAAAGACGAAGCATCTTTCTGACGGAACAACATCCGCAAAGGCCACAAATTCTACGCCATTCTGTCGAACAACGCCCGAATCTATTACACCGCTTTCCATCGCAATCAACCATTACGACGATGACATCAGGAGAGATCATAACCACTCGTCTCTCAACTGGATTACGCCTTGGAGCAGACAACCACAGAGAGCACTTAGCAGCTGGAAAGAAACAGCCATGGATGAACGAGGTCGAAAGACTCGAAAAAGTGTTCCTTGACCAAGTCATGCGAGTTTTTGTTCCAAACGACAGCTCCAGATCGTCGTTGGTTACTCAAGCTATTCATGGTCTCCGTGTGGAGCGACAAAAACTCTATGTTTCAGTTCTCATCGCTATTTTCGTCCATGTTCGCGATTCATTCCACTTCTACTCTCGCATCCATGCATCAACAGAATGGGTCAAGCACAGACTTCTCCTTCTGAATCCGTCGTTGTTCCGGAAATTTCTTCAAACCTTCACGTCCATCTATTTCAAACGAATGGAAGTCCTTGATCAATACCACAGAACGGTCTCGACATGTTCAGATCAGCTCGCCGTCATCTTAACACGAACGGAGCCCATCTCCAATCTCATTCCTCGAATTCTGAACGGTTCTTTTGAATACGCAACTCAACACGGGACGCTTGTTCAATGCATCCATCTCTGTCAGCATCTCATGGGGAAGATTCGTGAGCTCCAACCAATTACACAACAACAACGAGTACGTCTGTCTGAAGAATTGAAACAAAAAATGGGAGAAAGAGAAGCCCTCCATTCAGAAATTATCGTCCAGACACATATCATTGATCTCGAGGCAATCAGGCAGCAAATTGAATCGGGTCGGCCCTTAATGACTCGTAATGTCCTCTCGTTTCATCAGTACGCCAGATATGTCCTCGACATGTGCCTCATTCTCCTCCACAAACCTCTCAAGCCAACCGAACTCTTCTATATTCGTCAAAAACGCACAAATTCTGGTTCGTCCGTCAGGCAATCATCGATAGTCTTCATCAGAGACACTGTCAGCCAGGATCAACGCTATGTTGTTCAATCATCTTTCATTCATGATGTTCTGTCAGCCAAAACACGCACAATCACCGACGAACAAGCCGAGTTAGTCGAGCCGTACATTGATTTCCTCACAAATCGCATCGACGAATTATCTGAGAATGAACAGATTGTCGACATTTTCACGTACGTCGTGAAACTCCTCCAATGTCGATTCAAAGTCGATACAGCCAAGTTTCAGCTATCCAAAACAGAACACATGAGAAAATCTCTCGAAGGCAATATTCATACAATGGGAGAGTTAACGCGTGAACTCTCAAACTATCAAATTCTTCTCTCCACGACAATACACTTCCTAGCACAGGCAGCATGCCTCGAACGACATGGCACCGAGTTTGACTCTATTCATCCAAGTCATTCTATTGACTCACCAAATGAACCTACGCCAGCGCTCAGTCGGCAATCTGAGGATGATTTAAGCGCTCGCTCGGAGTATAGCTTCTCGTCCAATCTGTCAGACATCGAATCTGAGGATTCTTCCATACCAGATCACTTCTCACCTGTCAATCCATCGCTGTCTACGACACCAACTCCAAGTTCGATGAATATGGAAGTCTCGTCATATCTCGTTGAGTACTGGAAATTTCAGCTCACAAACATCAGAAAGAACATCATCAACGCTGCAGGTGACTCCATCCTTGCTGCTGCTTTCTCAGTTTTCCAGTCGGCCATTCCATTTGAAGAATTGGAATGGTGCATCAGAGAATGGCAGAAAATTCTGGAGATGGCTGGGATTGAATACTCTGACGAAGAAACCAAAGATCCTTCTCAGACTCTCCAAGAACTGTCGAGTGAATCACTTCTCTCAACGCCACCTCATTTGAGTACCATTGACATCGGATATGGCGATGGCGTTCTCCTCTATCCTCAGCCACTCTGGGTTGCCTCGAACTTCATCCGGCCCCTGTTTCGCCCTCTCTGGAAGATCCTACATGGTCCATCGTCATTTTGGAAGCATCAAGCAGATGGCCTCCCTCCGGATGAGCAGTCTGTTTTGAATGGATGCCTGACAGCAAATGTTGAAGGTGTCCATCCCATCATTTTTGTAGACCCACTTCATGTTGCACAGGAGTGGATGATGAAACGATACCGCAGAATCTCTCCGATCATCGTCACACACATCCTCGAAAAGTCGTTCTTCCAAAACTGTCTTGATGCACTGTTTTCTGGATATCCACTCTTCATTGAGGTTGTTTCTCCAGAGGGAATCGCTGATCCCGAGCGCATCGTAAATATCGCTCACATGATGTCCACGCTAGTATCGTGTGCAGTCATGTCCCCAACACGAAGCATCATGATCTATGACCAAGAAATTAAACTCAAGGAAGGATTCCGGTTGTTCATTTTCCTTCAAGATGAGACTTCTCTCCTCCCATCACCGTTCGGTCTCATGTTCTCCTCTACAGCTCAAAGTGAGTTGACTGTCATCAATTGGTCCCCGATTTCATATTCAACGAGCTTCGACACTCAGCTCCTTCACACAATCATCATTCCCCGACTCTTCCCGTCTCTCTATGAACAGTCTATGAAGACCCTCGCTCAAATTCAGAAGCTTGACAACAATGAACAAACTGAATCCGCCCAATTTACACAGTCTTTGTACCAGAAGAGGGAATATCCAACAAAAGTGTACATCCACAGCATCAACACCTCATTTGCTGGTGTAACTCGATCTGCTGAACAACGGGTCGAGCTGATTAGGGAGGCAGATGCCTTTCGAAAAATTTTCAAGATTGGCGGGTATCTCTCATCGTATGCCAGAGATATCTGGACAGTGTGCGAGGCAACCTCTCGCTTTGAGCCGTACCAACTCCTGCCATATTCATCTCTCAAGACAATCATCACTTCTGCGACTTGTGTGCATGGCATCCCATCAATTGTCCAATTTCTCTCTTTTCTTCAAGAAGCAATCACAACCACACTCGGAACAGTTGCAATCCAAGAAAACAAGAGACATTTTCAACAATTTCTTGACAAACAATCGAAGAATTTTCCTCAGGATTCGCTTCAATCGTTTGAACCCGTTGATGATTCGACATGGGAAACTGTGAATACTCTCTCTCCGGATGATCTTCAAAAGATCTCGACACTTTCACAGACCATTCAAAACGAAGTCGCAGCCGGTCCACATTTGATGATGGAGACAGTGAAATCTCTCATCAGTCGAATCATTCACTCCATTCGACTATACTCGCCTGATCACAACGGAAATATTCGACTCGAACAGCATCCGTACAGCATTCTGCTCAGTCTCTCGTTGACTCGAAATCTTCGAGAACGAATCACAAGGAAGCAAGTCAAGAGCAATGAGAAGACTGGCAACCATTGGATCTCACAATCGCTCCTGAGTGTTGTCTCTTTCCGAGATGTTCGAATTCCACGACCGTACAAAGACGCAATCCGCTTGAACGATGCTCGAGAAGAGGCAAAGCTTATGTTGGAAGGTCTCTTTGCCCCAATCAACATCGAGAGGACCATCGACACACAGACCATTCCTCACACTCCAGACGACGAATTTGTGAAGATAGGAGATTCATACATCCCCAAATCAGCCATCCAGTCGCATGTTGAGGATTGTGGACAAACACTGGATGCAAATTCAACTCATGAAACTGCAACATACACACAGTTCAAGGAAAGTGAGTTTCCACTCGTGAATGGGACCACACCGTGGGAGAGTTTCAAACGTTTCCAGCGGATCTATCCACAGCGCAGTCTCTTCTTCGTGGAAAGGCTCGTTTCATTGTCAACGAATGTGAAACTCAAGCCAACGATTCCAGTGGAGTGGCTGATTCACAAACTATTGGGACTGTCAAATGTTAATATGCCAACGATCTCAACAACATCTTTCTCTTTTTCGATTGAACCGTACCTCACCAAATATGCTCTTTCTCAAGTCCCTGCCGTGTATTCGAATCCTCTTTCCATCTCCCTCTCGCTCCCCCCGTTTGCTATCGTCAAGTATGAACCAGGAACCTCAGAAAAGAAGAAGAATGTCGCTGAACAGCAACTCTTCAGGACGTTCACATTTCTCACTTCTCTCTGGATGACCATTCCACAATCTGAAGTCACAAAAGCAAAGATTACACTGAATGATAACACCATCGTGTCCCATCCCGTTTTTGGGCATCTTCCAAAGCAGTTCTTGAAGACATTCTATCAAAGCTCCATTCCACTTAAAACCAAGCCACTCTGGTCACAGATACTCCAAACGAAAGAACTCCAAAAGTTCATCCACCACGTCAAACAAATGCCTTCGTTCGTCCAGAATCTCTCGCTATCACCGCCTCTCTTTGTCGCCACCCCGACCATCGACAGAATGGTCCATCTTTACCAGGATGGCGAATCCCCGTTCTTTCAGTCGACATCAAAGTCTTCGTTCACCCTTCCGCCACTCCAGTCAGATTATGCGTCTCTACTTGCTGCCTCAGATCTCCGGCGAAAAACAAAGAAAGCCTTGGAGGAAACAATTACAGACTCTGATCGGCACCGGTGGAAGTTGTTTATCCACGATGGAGTTTTGAACGAAAATCATCGATATCGTCAGCTCACAACCACGTTTCCGTTCACACTCTATCCACATCGACCAATCAACTTCACCAAGTCATTTGTTCTCCCACCGTCAGATGCTGTTGGCCTCTCACTAATCACACCTTCGGCCACAACATCTCTCAACTTGGAAATCGACTCCATTGACATGTCTTTCAAAACGGCCATCCTTCGATTCGTCTCGTGGATCCCCCCAGACATCTATCATGCACCGGGCATCGAAGGGTGGAGCATTCTCCTCTTCTGCTGTTGCGTGGTGCACGCTCTCCTCAGCATACGACAGGCGTACCACACCAGCTTGTACGGATCGATTCTCAGCGATCCAACAACATACCCCTCTGCTGATTTGACCATTCGTGGGATGGTCCCCGTCGATCACTGGTCACAGGTGAAGTTTGTGGGAGTTGTGAACCAATTTCATGCACTCATGCAAAGCACTGTCGAAACCATCTCAAAACATCCTTTAAAGGCACAACCAGGAAATTCTCCGGAAAACATATGGTCAGTGGCTTGTCAGCTATCAATCACATTCACTGTTCGCAACTTCATCACCGAACAAGTCAGCGATAGCATCATCGCTCGTCCCGAGAATCTCGCCTTCCTCAACCGTGTTGTCGCGATGTATGTGTGCAAGGACATTTGGACACCAAGCTTTGATTACGTGAACCCTCCACAGCTCTTCAAGGACCCTCTCGTCACGAATCGCGATTCCTCTCAAATTGGGTCGTACAACTTTCCGATGAGACTGAAGGGCCCTTTCTTCAATAAAGAAGCTATCATGAAGGACGTTTCTCAGAAGTTCCCGGAAAACAGTGCTGTTCATCAGATTATTGGAATTGCACCATCACACACATATTCAGCAGCGAATTCATCATTCAAGTCAATTCAGGTTATGATGAATCATATGTGCCGACCTCAACATGCATATCAACAACTAATGGAGGAAACACAGACACGCATCACGGATGACCTCCTCCACACGAAGGAAGAACTTGAGGCTCTACAGCCGAAGAATGTTCCCCAAAGAAGGAAGAAAATCCGAACACTTGTGGAGTACACAGCCTATGTTCCGTCGGAAGAGGTCGATCCGTTCGATGACAACGATATCATCGCGTCCTTCTGCACATTCATCCACGATGTCACTCGCCGCATGCCTCTTCCGTACCAATACAAGGGAGCCATCCCCGGCCTCCTCAAACCTGGGCGATCATCACATCCTCTCCTCACTCAGATCATGCGCAAAGAACTCTACAGACATCAGGTGTCATGTATGTCATGGTGTTGCCACAAAGTCCACGCTGTTCAATTCTTGGCCCCGCCCGCCACACTCACTCCTTCGATCCTCTCATACACACACATCTTCTCGCCTCATCACACTCGGACAATGGACTTCTTTGCGAAGGAGGCGATGGTCATTCTTCCTCTGCCAGCTCACGTTCCGCTTCATGGCCATGCCATCCCACATTGGTTTTCACTCAGTCATGATTCGATCATCACAATCATGCAACAACTGCAGGATCAGCAAATTCTCGTTTTCCCCCTCTCCCTCCTGTACGATCCTGCTGTCCTCCTCGCTTCGATCACACAAGACCTCTTCTCCACTTTTCGTAAGTTTCTGGTCACTCTCACAACTTTCTCGACATCGCTGGACACAATGCAGACTGACTTCCTGAACACAACAGATCCACAGCAAGCGTATGTCATCCCTCGCTTCTTTCGGTCGCCGTTTGTCCCTGAAAGCCTTCCGTTCAATGCCCCATCCAACCCATCAGCCTTCATTTTCGAGCATGCCATGATGTCGTTCTCCTTCATCCCTATCGACCCAAACACATCGTCCTCTGAGCTATTTTTCACTTTTCCAGACCTTCGACAAAGCAGAGGCCAAATATTCACTGGTGTGTCGATGTCTGGGTTTGCATATAACTACGAAACAGACTCGTTCATCCACAGCTCAAACCATTCGTTTCTGCCTCCAAAAACAACCAAAAAGCCTCTCATCTGGGTCTCCCAAGCATTTGTCTCGACTTCATCAGTTCATCAAGCCATCTTTGATCCTGTTTCAAGGACTCCAACAGCATCGTTGGAAGTTTTTTCTCCCTTCTTTCAACCAACCCACACCCCACCTCGTGTTCTTCCGTCAAAGTCGGCAAAGACAATGTTTTTTACCCCTGCTCCCTTATTCAGTTCTTTCTGGAAGCATTCAGTCCTGCGAACAGTCCTTGTTGTCCATCCGCATTTCTCTTCTTTTGGATTGACTGGATGTTTTCTTTACGTTGACTTCGACGGTTCTCTCAACAGAACATTCATTTCACACAAATAAATTATTTAACCATTTTCATGATGCGTTCTATTTAATATTTTTCTCAATCGTTTTCGAGAATTAAGAGGTATGGGTTAGAGATCGTCACCGTCTTGTTTGACACTTTCTAGTTGTCCTCTCCCATCTTTCGGATGGAGGGACTTCCTGCTTATGTTGATTTTCACTCAGGAGACATTGTTGCGAAGAAATATGTCCTGAAAGACAGAATCGGAACTGGTGCATTTGGTGACCTCTTTCATGCAACAGTACTCTGTCACGGAAACTCCCAATCTGTTGCCATCAAATTTGAAAGGAAAACCAAGTCACGAACGTACCTCCTTGGCGATTATTACTCACTTCGCAAACTGGCAGGTCTGAACTCCGTGTATATTCAATTATCACAATAGGGAACCGCCATTTTCCCCAGATTTACGATTTTGGATGTGAAAATGATATTTATTACCTCGTAGTGGAATTACTTGGCCCATCTCTCCTGTTTGTTTCACTCAATTCATTTACTCTCCAGGAGCCTGGTGAATAAACAACGGAACTATCATTTTTCTCTTCCAACAATCCTAATGATCGGCATTCAAGGTGTAGAAGCTCTTGCCAGTGTCCACGAAAAGGGTCTCATCCACCGTGATGTAAAGCCGGTTTGTTTTGCTCATTCTGACCCCTATCCGTTTTTCATTGATACCTTTTAATTTCAATTGTGAAATGATTTCCCTCAGGCGAATTTTCTTGTTTCTCGCTTCCCACACGAACAACATGAGCTCTATCTCATTGATTTTGGACTTGTGAAGCAAATGCTCACAAAAGAAGAAATGAGCAAACCAGTATCTCAAAACAACCTCCCCATTCTCACCTTATTTTCCTATTATCCTCGTACCACTAGGTTCATCAAAATGTTCATTTTCGTGGCACATACCGCTATTGTTCAGTGAACGGCCACCTAAACAAAGAACTGGGGAGGCGCGATGACTTAATTTCGTTAATTTATGTCATGATCGAATTGAGAAGTGGAGGTCTCGCCTGGTCTCAAACTAAAAATGAGGTTTGTAACATTCGTCTCTGAACCCTATTTTCTCACAATAAATTGTTTGTTTATAGTCCGAGGTTCATCGACTCAAGCAGACCTCTGCCGAGAGTGGTATTCTGTTTCAAGGGTTCCCCCCAGAATTGAAAGAAGCGTATCATTATTTGATGTCGCTCAATTATTTTGATGACATCGATTATGACAAAATTGTGTGCCTATTCCGGAGCGCGCTTAGTTGTTGCACTAATGATTTAGATCCTCCATTTGATTGGGAACAAACGAACTCAACGAGTGTTTCAGTTCTCCATCAAACAACGGATGCTCTTTCTTTCAATTCTCCTCTGGCATCCAAGCGTCAACATTTTAGTTCGCCAACTGAAAGTCAGGACTATAACCTTCCTTCAATTCCGAATTCATCTGTTGGCACTCCATCAAACAAAGTGTTCACTCGACTGAAAGACACTGCCCGGTTCGCATTCACCCCAGATACGTATCAATCCCAGATCCTACCTTCTCCCACATTTTCCCCTTTCCAATTATCACCACATTTCCTCCCAATGAACAACATTATCAATCCGTCGTTCAATCGGAGTTATACAACCATAAATTACACCGAAAACTCCACTCCATCCACACATATATTGCATTCATCCTGTTTCTCTCCAAAATCCACACGTACACACTGTCATGACCGTCGCCCAAATAAGACGGAATCACTTGACGTTTCACAAGCACAACTGAGCTCTACCCCATATCTGAAGTCAGCGAACAAACCCCCACTCTATTCATCCACCCCTTTTTTAGCAGAACCTCCCCTAACACTAGCAAACTCAGAGATGAGTTTCTCTCAACTACCGTACACCCAACAGGATGATGCGATAAATCCAGAATCCACCATTAGTCAGATGCGATATATGACATCTCCGTATTCATCACAGGACAGTCGAGTGTTCCCTTCACAAGTTGTGGACCAGGTACGCCTCTCAAACCACAAGATTGGACTGAACTATGCAAAATCACATACACAAGGGACGTTGGATTCCATAGGATCTGTATCTGTTGACAATGTCACTTCACAGATGTGTCCGGACTTGAGTGAGCAGCAGCAAGTGTTTGTTGTTCACGTCACAACTGACACCTCACCGAAGGACTCAAGTGGCCCTGCCCATTGTCCACCCTGTCAACCCTGTCCACCCTGCCAACACTCCCAAGTTTTTGCGCCAGTCCCATCATCATTTTCTCCAGCGTATTCACCCGCCGATGCCTGCTCATGTCAGCTTTTCTAACTTCGCCCTGAATCTTCTCTTCGATCCTTTTTCCTGCTCTTCGTTTCCGTATTTTCAGACTATTATGTTGTTCTACTACCAGTCCTTTATGTATAGTCGTCTTTTTAAGAGGATTTCTTTTTTGCAGAATCACTTTTTTGCATTGATCCAACTCAGCTTGAATGACTGATCGGCCCCTTTTCTTATTCAAACACCAATTCGCCCTCTCACGAAATTGACCTGTAACAACTTAGAATAAGTGTTTACCAGAGTATGAGTCATCCAGACGACATTTTATCTCCTGTACTGAATGATTTAAAGGTTTGTTCGACGATCCATAAAGGTTCAATCGTCATGCTCCTTTTTAGCTCGTATCACAGACGAAAAATCAACATAGAGCAGACCAATCACGAGAATATACAATGGACCTCCTTGCCTCTCGAAATCAGCAATTAATCAATCAGGTATTCCATGTTCTCAGCAGTTCACTCACTAAACCAACTCGTTCTGTTCATCAACAGGTAAATGATCTTCAAGACCGTCTCAACAAGTACAAAAATACTCTGAACACCAGAACATCCACGTTAACGTCTGCCATTTTTGACATTCATTCGAATAAACAATTGTCTCTTTTTATTCGAAATTTATTCAAAAACGTAATATTTTCTCTCATGAACATCGCCATAAACATCACCCCTTGCTGATTTTTCCACAACTCATCACTTTCTAGACAATCCCTCCATGAATCGCTCGACCAAATCAACAAACTCACACATGACTGTGAGGAAGTGAAAATTCAACGAGACAACCTAAAAGCAATAATAAATGGAAAAGATGATCAAATTGCTCATTTGCAGGGGATGATCGTTGAACTTAGGAAGGTTCAACGGCATCAAAAACAGCCAAGCTCTCTCTCATCAAATACAGAAAGATCACAACAGTTTGAAGCATATCTTTCTTCAAGCTTCATCCCAATTTTTCTCTCAAGAATCTTGGAATCATTGGCAATTGACTCAGAATCTGTTCCCTTTCAAACAGAAAGACTTCAGCGTATTTCAGATTCACCAGTTCAACGAGGTCGATCATGTTCACCTTCCTCAAGAAGACAAAGACCAATGCCAAAGGGGACTCGAGGACAGCTCCCTCTCCAACCAAAGAACGAGGGACTGTATCAGTTCCAAGAATTAGAACAGCGAAGGATGGAATTCGGAAGACTTGAGAGAGTTTGACCTATTTTTCATTGTAATACAACAACTTGGATAGGAAATAAAGAAACGTGACGACAAAATTGAGCAGCTCAGGGAAGAAAACGAGAAAGTTAGGCAGGAGAAGAGGGATTTGTTGATGGAGATGAATGTATCGCATTTTTCTTGATCATACAACCCAGAGAAACCACCAAAAAAGAAATTTGAAGGAAGAACAATTGCTTCGGAGGGTTTCCGGCCTAGACGAGACAAACAAAAAAGTTCAAGCGACTTTAGCACAAAAGAACGGGTATATACGAGTCCTGGAAGATGCTGTATTGTCTCTTCAACAAAAATTAGATCGAGAAAAACAAAAGAATGCAGGGGCAAAAGGAAATAAAGGAAAAGTTCATCAGAAACAGAGTCGAAGTCGTTCGAAGGAGAATAAACGACTCCAAGAAGCCTCGTCTCTTGAAATGAACGGTGGAGATGCATTTGATAGTGTGATGGGAAGATTGGAGATGGAAAAGAAGACTTGGAATGGGGATCTGAATGGAACAACAAATCAATGGGTGAAACAAAACACACCCCAACTAAATGTACATGAACAGAATATGCACACATCACAACATCTCTCTGACATACAAGCAGATGAATCGAGCAGATGGAATCTCGGAGAGATAAATGCCCAACCCCCCGCATTCACATCATCAAGCACCACTGTACACCCACAGAATCAATTTATCACAACATACGCAGCTACACAGTTCACTAGTCATATCGATTCGCATGATATCGATGATAGTTTAAATCAAGGCAATTCAACGGACGAACTTCTCAATGGAAAAGAAACCACAAGCGTGGACATCGAAATCGCAAGGATTCTAAATGAAGATCTCTCAGACCGCCCTCCCACACCAGATGATTTTGTTCTTATGAAAGGCAGTCAAAATCACTTCGTAGATACCCTCCAAAGCAGCTCACAACAATCCACTCACCACACCCAGATTGGAGTTCTAGAACAAGCCGTCCGAAAGGACATCCTCACCGATGTATCTTCAGAATTATCGAGCATCCTCGTTGAGGAGGTTCCCGAGACATCACAGCTCACAACAACCACTCCAAACAAATCTGATCAACAAGAACGCTCTCGCAGAACACACTTTACTGACGATAACCCCCAACTTCAGTCAGACAATCTTCGGCAAACTCTACCCAAAAATAAGGAAACCTGTGATAAAGACGAAGACTCGGACTTGATTCAATCAATTCTTCGGAAAAGAAACAGAAATGAAACTGACAAAACAATATCAGATAAACCACCTCCTAAATATCTATCTGTACTCCGTACTTCGAAGTTAGATAAGGATTCACAGCAACAGCAGAACGACAAACATGAATCTCTCGAAAGAAGAAAACAATATGATCGTCACACACAGCTTGAAATGAAAGCAAAACAAGAACGATCGAAGACATCCGGTGAGAAGAAATCTCGACCTGGAACTGGTTCTCCAACCAAAAAGTCGAACCCTCGCAAAGAACAACACGCCCCCTCAATTTCAAGTGATCGGAGCAAAATACAGGGCACTGTTGTGTCTGACCAAACAAACCATTCCGAGAGGTTGAAGAAATCTGAAGGCAAGGATGGGTCGACGAAAAGGACGATGGATGGTCTGTCTTCTGTGCACTTTCTTGATTCTTCTCAGATTTTTTGAAAGAATTAACAGGAGGATGATTTAGCTTTTTATGATGGATTCATTTGCACGGGCAGCTCATATTCATGGTCTGATAGTAATCAGAACCAGAATCTCGTTGAATGGTTCATTTGAGAACCAATGAAAACAATCTGGTCCTCAATCTTCTGGTCTTCTTTTCAAACCCCGTTTGTTCTTTTCAGACATGTTTTCTATCGCGATATCTCATATGAGATGAAACATGAACTCAGACAATGAAGAATGGTAAATTGGAAAGGAAAGACTAAAGAGACCTGGGTGAAAATGATCAATCGGGAGAACAATATCGTAGAGATATTGTGGGTGTTGGAACCTTAGTGGGGAAGGCGATGGGAAGTCTGATGCGGATGAGAATGATGACACTGAATCTGTTTCTGATTCTTCAAGAAATTGGGATGTGTGTTTTGGTGAGAAGTTCTTGGGTGCGACATCGCCAAAAGAAAAGTGACGGTTCGTGCGTTGGACGTTCTTTTGGATGACGTAGAGACAAACTCGATTTTTGAGGAAGATTGTCGGAGTTATCGTTGGTTGTGTAAAGGCTTGATATAATTCAGAATAAAATATCCCAAAATCAGTGTTGTATTCTCGTCTGTCTTGTTTGGCTGGTTTTGTTTTCTTTCTTGCCTCTCGTTTGGAGTCCCTTCGTGTGGAAATCTTTCTATCTTTCATTTTTCGTGGATAATCGATATCAAATGAAAGGTCCCCTCTCTGTCTCGTTGGAGGTCTGTCATTTAGAGGTAAAATGGGCTGAAATGTTTGACGAGGACGATTCGGAGAGAAGTGGAGGCTTGGTGTGAAGAGTGAAAAGGAGAGGAGAGAGAGAATGCTTGTAGAACAGACAGATTCAATTGGTGTTGCATCAATCTCCGCGAAGTAGAGATTAAATGAGAGATGCGAGAGTATGTGAATCTGATCAGTGAAAAACTGGCCGAGTTCAACGTTGAAAAAAGATGCAAGTGAAGATAAATGAATTGTTTTATCGCTAAGTGCATTGGAAGCAATCAGCATGCAAATTGCGACAAAGTAGAGGAGTGTTTGTGAATCGTCAACTAACAGAAGAGAGCGATGCTTTGTTGTATATCGAGAAAAGATAATTGCACTGAGAAGAAGTGATTCTTCGTCAAGTTGAAGGAGTATATTGAGCTTTTTCATCGGGTAGAGGAGTTCAGTGGAGTGGAACGTTGTGATGGATGAAAGGTATGAAGCATAGCGCTCTGTGAATAGATCAAGTGGTGCATAAAACTCGGGGATATCTATTTCTTCGTGTTCAAACCACCATGTGAAGAAATGACTCTAAGGATGAGAAAAATGGTGAGAGAGATGGGAGCGAATGGATGGATACAGATTTTACAGGATTGCCTTTAAATTCTTTGAAAAAGAGAACAAGTGGAGTGTCTTCATAACCCTGCTGGCAATTGTTGTCACCAATGAGAATTTTCATGAAAAAAATGTATCCCATTAAGAAATCTCAGCAGCTCCAAATTCGACTTTTCATTGAAGACGATCTTCGAAGGCTTAGTCCTGCTTTGAAATATATCATGTCTCCCAGAAATAACTCGTTTTTCGTTCTAGAAACAAATGAACGCGAGCTCGGAAATTTGGGATGAAATGAAAACGCAAGACACAAATGAATACGAGAAGAGAGATCACAAAGAATCATCTCCCATCCTTGTCTGGAGCTGTTGTTCATCCAGGAACTGCTGATCGGTCTTGTTCCTGAGAGTGTCGATGAAGAACGTTTTGAGCTTCTCAACATCCTCAAAAGTGGTCAGATAGCCGAGACTCACTCGGATCGACCCGATCGGATGTCCAGACACAATATCCAGGCGCTCCCCACACGAATTGTGGTGGATGTGTGCAACTGTGTCTTTGATCAAAGTGGTTGGGACGTTCAGATAATCGTAGCAGGCACCAGGATTGCACGAGCACCCTGTTCGGATGTTGAGCCCTTTCTTTGCGGCAAGAGCGGATATTTCGAAGAACCCAAAATACTTTCCACTTGCATCGAGCATGTTGAAGTTCAGAATTGGTCCCTGCTCTCGGATGTTGTGGCGATCGTGATGGCCGTAAAACTCGGCCATTGGCTTGCCATTTTCGTGGGTTGCGGATGAGAGCTCACGATAGAAGTAATCTTGAAGGGCAAAAGTGTGGGCTGTAATGCCATCCATCGTTTTTTTCACGTCTTCCCAACTTGGATCACCACCGTTTGTTGGCCACTCGTCAGATTGAGTGGAGAGAAGAGCATCGAAACCATATTTCAAAGCAGCAATGTTGAGGAAGGGGAGAGTTCCGTCTTCAAAGCGAGAACACATTTCTGGCATCCATTGGATGAAATCGTCGTCAGCGATTGAGAGAGAGACTGTTCCACCACTGAAGAACGATTTGTGGAGAATATTGGCTGCAGCTGAGAGAAAAGTCATGGAAAAGGGAAAAAAGCATACAATTCTTGGCTATCAAAGCTCCAAGTCCACTTGGATAGCCAAACATTTTGTAGAAAGAAACTGTGACGAAATCTGGCTTGTACTTCGACAAATCAAGCTTAGATGTTGGGACAAAGGCTGCAGCATCGAGAAGAACATAATATTTTCCTTTCTTCATTCCTAGCGATCCATTTTTGAACTTTTCGATCAAGTCGAGTGGATATTTTTCCCCAGAATAATTGCATTCTGCTGGGAACGCGAAAAGATGATTTGTTTCATCGGTCCCTCCAGATTTTGGAAGCCCTTGAGAAGATCGGACATCGAACTCGGATTTGAGGGAGTCTAGGTCGATGCACTCAAATGTCGCACCCTTGTCGAGTGCATATTCTCGCACACCAAGAACAGAGTTATGATTACTGCGGGTGTACAGGAAGGTTGATTCTGTTGACCAAGGAAAAGTTTCGCCGACGATCTTGATGGCGCCGGTGGTTCCAGGGGTGAAAATGACGGTGTATTCCTTGGGGTCTGCGTTGAACCACTTCAAAACGGCATTCCGAGCTTCCTGTATGGTACGATCAGAGTTTTTTGCGGATGGATTAATGCTGTGGGCATTTCCATAGAGGTTACTCTCCAAATTCTTCATGACAGCTTCGATCTGTCGTTTTTGATATACACCTGAGCCTGCATAATCGGCATATGTTTGGTCTTTCATGTGTGGAAGTTGTGTCGCAGCGATATGATCAATCCGACCATTATATCCATAAAGGCCCTTGTTCTGGGCGAGAAACTTTGCTTTTGATTCGGTGAGTTGTGAAAACTCTCCCAATTTTGGAATTGCAGTTTTTATTCGTTCAGGTCCGTTTGTTGATTGGTAAAGGAGGAACGAGAGAAAGCAAAGAAGACCAATAGTCAAGATTAGGAGTACAGTGAGTAAGCATTTCTCCAAACCAGTACGCCCACGTTTTTGAGGGACTGAGCGGGGTTGAGATGTGGATGATGGAACCGGAGTGTCCAATGGTTGAGAGCGAGCCCGTTGAGTCATGAATAATGGAACTGAATCACGTCAAGATGAAATATAAAAGTATGGGGTGGATTGGCGATGATGAACCAGAACGATTAGTGAAATATCATCTGATCTGATGTTAATCTATGAGAAGTCCAATGAAGTCATGACTCCACTCTGTCGATCCATTGTGGAACTGTGAACACAGTTCAGGTGGAATCGACATCATCACGAGGTACTGGTATCAGAAGTGGCCCGGAGATCTTTTCCAAAACGATTGATCTCTATAGCCTGGAACCACCAGAATAACATTGTTCACGACATTTCAGGTCCACTTTTCGCTTCATTCAGAAAGATTCGAAGCTTGTCGAAAATAAAGCCACCAGACATGATTAGGATGGCTCGAAATGGTCCAACCATCATCATCAAAACAAATGAATGTGTTAAAGTGAGATCGAGTCGATTCGTGTCTTCACATAGCTCTTATTGTTTTCTTGTGGTTTGGATCAAGTCTAAAACAGCGATGCTCATTAAGGTGAAGGTTTGCTCACACTTTTTGACATATGTCCCAATATTGTCATTTTTCGTTCATTTAGGCATTAACTGGTCGCGAAATTGATTTTGAGGTGAGCACCACCGAAAAAGTTTCACACCATTCTGTTTTCTTCAACTTTCAATTTCCCTCAGGTTTTCATCCTTAAAAGCAAAATTGAAGAAAAATTAGCCATTTCACCCGCCCAACAACGTCTACTTTTCAATGGGAGACCACTCAAAGATGAGCAAACATTCCAAGAACAACACGTCGAAGCTGGCGCAATCATTCACCTTGTCCTTCAACTCCGTGGAGGACAATGATCCACAGTTCATCTTTGCATTGATTTTTGCATGATTTCATCATTTCTGAGAAATCATTCACATCTCACAACACATTCGATGCCTTTGCGAAATAGGCCAATAAACAAGCGGAATGTGGTCCATGCACAGTTAGAGGGACACCAAATGTTTGTGATATATTTATTCACAACAGAATCAGTGCGTTCAGAACTCGGAGACGAGCTGTTTTTGGTGGGTGTTCTGGAATTCACATTGATTTAAATGGAATTAAAATCATAACAGGAGTAAAAGAGATCAATTAAGAGAAAGAATTGATTTTTCCCCTTTTGGTTCAATCATTAAATTGTACAATGGGCCCTTTCAAGTTCACTTCATTCGGCGGGGTATCTAAGCTTTTCTTTTCACTATCTTGTCAATATATGTAGTGTTCATTTCTCCTCTTATGAACCTTTCCGCAACTTTTCCTCGTACATGCCATCTCCCTTCACAACATTTTGCTTCCACTCTCCCAACTAATCCTTCTTCACCTGCCCATATCTTCACTGAAACCCACGCTAAACATGATTTTAGTCATACTATATCTTTTCCAAGCAGTTCTATCCCTGTTTCTGATTATATTCCGCCTGTTCGAGATCTCGACACGAAACCATCACCAATGCTCTTCAGAACAACACAGCCAAGTCCCCTCCTCGAAGATGTTGGTGATAATGTCGCATATGGCAACATTAATCCAAAATCACCTTCAATTTTCTCGAATGCCACACGTGGGACTTTTGTAACCCTTCCACGTTCACCAACAGGGAAACCACTTATGTATCTTCCAGCTCGGAGAGTAACTCCTCGAAAAGTTAATAATCGATCACTAGCATCAACCCAAAAAAGAAATACCACTCACACACCTGAAAGTCGAACTCCAGCCTCATCGCATTCACAACGTCAAAATTCAGGCACCCCACAAGGTGCCAGCCCGTTGTCTTCTCGAAGTGCTCATGTTGGGATTATCATCCCACCTTTCCCAAGTGACAGCGATGTCCAGCAATCAGCACTTACAACACCTCAAACGGCCACCCATCGTAAGGTCCAGTTCGCTGACCACCCACAACAAACAAAAGAACCATATCAGGACCTCCCCCCTCAACCCAAAACTCCCCCCATTCTTTCTGTCCTGCAGGAACAGGAAAAGGCCATGAAGAATATTCGAGAGGACAGACGAAAGACACCACAAAGAGAGCGACGGCGAGCGGACAGGGAGCACGACGAATCAAGCAGTGACAGTGCGAGTGATTGGGAACAACCCAATCCATATTGCATGCTGATTGAAGAAGTCGTGTCTGTCGAACCTCCTTCATATTACCAGCGGGACACACGGACAAACAGAGAGTTGAGAGAAAGAGAAAAGATGAGGAGGTTTGCAGGGAAGCAAGCGGAGAAAGAATGGGATGACGAGGAAGGGCTTGAGAGGGAGTTGGATCCGGACAGCGAGTTGCACTCGCAGCATCTCTCTGAACACAACACATTCACTCCACAGTCACAAAGTCAACCAAAACCACCCGCTTCTCCGCTCTCTCTTCCTCCTCCGCCTCCACCCCCGCTTCATTTGAGGCAATCTCAGAGCCGGACTGACACTCCTCGAACAGCCAACCGCTCGTCAAACGATCGTCAGACACCACGATCATCACTCGGGGACAACAGGTCAGCTCTCACTCCGAACAATGATGGCAGAGATGGGGAGATAACGGAGAGAATGGAAAGGAGTGGAATGAGTGAGAGGACGACACGTACGAGAAACACACGACATTCCACGATTATGGCGAGAAATATGCTAATTCTTCCTTCGAGTGCGAGAGATCCGGACGAATCTTTTTAATTTTTGTGACATTTTATCATCTGAATCATTTCAAATCTTGGTTTTTATTGCTTTTTCTCAAAACCACAAAAAAGATTCCCTTCTCTTGCAAGTTGAGAAAGAATCATCAGAAAATTGAGTCAAAATGGCATCACATTCCCTCTCCTTGCATGTCATAATTCTCGTCCTTCCTCCAGACCACGTCGACTTCATCTGTCCTGAACCGTTGTCTGATGATGGTTTCCTCGATTGGAGTCGGAGGAACACCAGACAGATACATCAACAATCCTGTCTGTGCAATCATGGCACCATTGTCGATGCAATATCGATCGTCCATCGCACAAATTCGCCCACCTCTTTGAGTCACCATTTCACTCATCATGTCCTGTAATCTGAGATTGCCTGTGAATTAACGACAAGAAAATGGTTCAAAAAAAGAAAAAAATCAAACATCCAACACCACCAACAATCAGAGCATCAGTTGCTCCCACATGAGCCATAGCTCGTTCTGTGACCTCAATCAACATAGCAAACACTGTTTCCTGGAGAGAAAAACACAGATCTTCCTTTGAATATTCTCCGGTTTCGAGATGTTTCTTGAGATCCTTCTCCAAAAAGGAGAGAAGGCCAGAAAATGACACATCCATTCCTTTCACGACGTAAGGGAGGGCTAAATACTTGCTACCCCTAGAAATGACAAAAAATGAGTTTATGTCAACGAGAAGAAACGTGAAGACAGGTTTGAGAAAACTCACACTTTTTTGCAAGTTGTTCAATATTGTAGCCAGGTGATGGATCATTCGATAAATGGATATCCCTCGCAAACCGATCAAAACAATTTCCAACAGCTATGTCAATAGTTTCACCAAATATTCGATATCTAAGGAGAAGAATTAGTTTTAAGTTCGGTCAGTGATGGAGAATCTCAAACTTGCCCTCAGCAAATGCAATAACTTGTGTGTTTCCACCACTCACATACAACACAACAGGATTCTCCGATTTAGTGACTAATCGCCCCATTTCGATGTCTATATAGACGACAGGAGATAGTTGACGACATTGAGAGACAGACGGGAGACACAATGGTTAACCGCTATGATTGGAAGTTTCCACATCTGTGCAAGAGTTCGCACAAAGACAGCAACCGTTATTAGAGGCATCGCAATTCCAGGACCTAATGAACGAAGAAGAGTGAATCAAAAGGTGAAATAAACCTTTTGTGTAACACAAGCAGGTTAAATCACTTGGTTTGAGCTTTGCCTCTTCAAGGGCTAGTTTTGTAAGTCGATATAAGTGCTGATTGTGGTGAAGTGCTGTCTCCCTTGGGAGGAACCCTGTCCCAGGTGGAGTTATGAATGTATCGCGAACATTTGCCAGTATATCTCCATCTTCAGTGATAATTCCAATCCCCAACTTGTTAGCAGAACCCTCAAATCCTATGGCTATTCGTTTTGTCATGATCGACCCATCTCACACTATCCAGTACGTTGAGACTGTTTTGGAGTCAACATACCCCAAGTGTGTTGTTCTTAATGGGCCTAAACACCACATTTTGTACGGATAATCTCAAAAAGGATTCACTAATTGCATTCATCACCTCCTGGAGTGATCCAACCAACAATTCAAATCAAAATGTCACGTTGTCTCAACTTGTCGACGTTTTGGAAGCATGCAAACTTTGAAGGTCATATAAGCAAACGATATCTCATCCCAGCATTTATAGAATATGCGATTGTTTGAACTGCGTCTCATTCTCCTTCACTCTCTCTGAATACTTCTTTAGGTCATCGGTATCACAACTGCGCTCTCGTTTGTCCTGGACTCAACTCTTGGAACCAAGTCAACAGATGATATCTCGGCTAAATGTTTCTCTCACTTTCCTCATCATCATCAATCATTCTATCACTTTCTTCTTTCCTAGGGACAATCGACACTTTTGTAATGTTGTTTACTGGGTTTATCCCCAACTTTGTGATCACCTTGACAGGAAAGTCCATCGGAACAAGTCTTCTTTTTCGAATTATCGTCATTTTTCCCAGAGAACCCGCGGATCGTGGGAAATAGCCTCTTAATTCACTGCGGAATCGCTCTAGCTTTTTCAGTTCTCCTTATGTATGCACTTTTAATTCACTGTCTCATTTATCTCAAGTGTTCTCGCGTTGCCACTTCGCGTTCCTTGCTGTCGCCTTCTGGGCATGAGCAATGAACTGATTTCAAAAACCAAATGGTACTATATCATTGAATTCTGTCTGATGTTTTTCGTTCCGTCATCTCTCTTCTCGCCCCAGGTATCACCCCTCTCACATTCATCGCTGCCACCCTGAATTCTGTGATGACATCGTATTGGTGGTTTGCATTTGCCCTTGGAAAGGATCTCTTGAACATGTTGGTCACATGGGTGACATTCTATCTCTGCCACGTACGATTTCACTTGGGTCTGACTGGAGCTGCTCTTGTCACTGCTGTCCCTGTTATTGTCACTGGTATCTCTCATCATTCATTTATCTTGTCAGTTCCAATCATGATTGTGTATATTCTCTGCCGGAAGCCAGAAAGACCACTTTATACCTTCCCATGGCAAAAACAAACAAAAGAACCAGAATCTGCCTCTCTCCTCAATTTTTCGGAATCGAATTTAAGAGCATCAGTGGTTGGCGCTGAACTTCACACCATTAACCCAACTGTCGCCCGCATCTCCTCACCCAACACTCAAAAGCGAGAAAAGCAAAAATACGCACGACTCTATGCAAAGGCGTTTCTTATCCTCTTTTCAACGTCTGTAACACTCACTGTTGGCCGAATGATTTCCAATTCGTTCGCTTTGAAGGCTCCCTCAGAGTACGGGAACCTCAAATCAACAACCCCAGGACTCCAATCCTATGCAATCATGATCATGAACAACATCGTTTCTATTCCGATGACTGCGTCTGGAATTATCTCTTCCCTTTGTCTCGCTATCGCAACCCCTCTACTCTCCAAAAATTCACTAAAATCAACAAAATATGTTCAGAGAATGTATTTTGTATTAACTATCCTGGTTTGTTCAAACTTTCGATTATTTATCTCTATTTTCAAATAGTCATTCGCAATTGGAGTCATTTGTGCGATTGTCTACGCCTGTTTGGGCTACACCAGATTCATCTCATCATTCATTCAACCCGCTGACGTTCCGCTCGTTTCAGCCTTTTCAAAATTGATTTGGCCCTTCGGCATGGCCATTTCTGTTATGTGGTGCCTTCTGGGAGTCTTCCGTGCGTTTACCCTGAGCTCCACGTCATTCAAGTCTTTCTTCCTTGCTGAGGTGATTTCTCTTATTATTTTCTACCCCATGGTTCTGGTTGGTGGAACTACAAGATTTGGGTCAGTTCTGCCCGTTTGCTTTTGGCTTGCTCTTGCTGAAACAGTACGCGTTTTCTCGCTCACCGCTGGCCATCTCACAATCACGCTGAGGAACGTGAAAAACACTCGGAAATGATAATCTAGCATTTGCACTCCATTTTTTTTAGATTTTGCGATCATTTTTCGATGAATAGCCAACAATGAAGACAAAAGAAGAATTCTCACTGTTGATTCTTTTAACCCATTCTTTCTTAAATGTCATTACCTCCCATCTACACCCTCATAGTGACACGCTATGACACTGATTCGTCTCGGCGTGAAGTCTTATGTACGTATCATCACAAAAAAATCGCTAAAAAAAGTGACTACTTCGAGGATGTCTGTGCAAAGCTCATAGGAAATGACGACTTCGTCCAGAACATGTTCTTCATGTTAGATGATGCTGACTCACAGTCCCTCATCTTTTATTCCAGAGATAACACGATGATGTATTTTGCATTCACGGAACCGCGCTTTCCACACAATGTCGCTCAGGAGATGCTGGCAGAAATGAAATCTTCGTTCACAGCTCGATTCAACCCAATTGCAATTAAAAACGTTGCTAAAAATGGATTAAATCAAGAAGCTGTAACGATATTCCAGCGAATTGCAAAGACCTATTGCGAAAAAGGTGTCGATCGCATCAAGAGAGTATTCTCCATTCTTTCTCATGAATTCTTCTCATTATTTGATCATAATTAGGCACAAGCAGATGTTGATGAAGTAAAGGGAATTATGGAGAGTAATATTGAGAAGGTTCTTGATAATACGGTATGATCATCTTTTCATCATCGTTTGCATCTTCAGGAACGGCTAGAAGTTGTGGCTGATGATGCAGGTGAATCATTCACATTTTTCTTTCATTTTTCTTTTTTTGTAGAGGAACTGGATGATGCAGCTGGTCAGTTTGAATCAAAATCGAAAGATCTGAAAAACAAGACACTCTGCCAAAGATACGCTGTCTGCACACCTTCTTCATAAACTTATCTCACTTTTTTCAGCTCCTCTTTGCGATCATCATTATTGTTGCTGTGGTTGTGATCTATGTAATCATTGTTGTCGTCCCATCAGGCAAGAAAGACACCACAAAGGATTCAGGGACGCACATCGCTCGTTTTCGTTCACACTCTTCATTTTTGTCTTAATTTTTCGTTTCTGACATACATTCTTGATTCTCATCTTTGAACCCACTGTCATGATGTAGTTTTCTAGATTTTTCCAAAGATTTGGGATAATTCATGAATCGGGGATTTTAATGTGAGTGCTTTCTTTTCAGATTTGTTCTTTGGAAGTCCATTCCGATCCTGCCCATTTCAAGGACACAAACTTCCGCTCCCTCCTTTTTTTCTTTTCATTTGACTGAGTATCAATGTGGAATCTGGATACAGCAAGTGTACTTGCTCTCGTCAAGCTGTACGCAGTCGAGCAAGTCACACAGAATGATTCCAGTGGGCAACAACAGGAATCAAAGCACGAAGCCCTTATATTCAGCACTGACTATCATTTTCCATCTTTGCCATATTATCTTGATCTGTGTGCCTCTTTTTTCACTCGTTAATTTCGTCATTCTCACCTTCTGTCGTTTTTCACATTTTTCCCGACACAATTTTTTGGATAACAGATTAATGACACACATGAACTGCTCCCCATTTTGTTTTGTCCTCGCCCTTCTCTATATCAACAAACTCCACAACGAAGGAACCGTCCAATTTGTTTCAAGCACTGCTCACACACTTATCATCACAGCGTCTGCCATTTTTCCCTTCAGTCTTTTGTTTAATTGATTTCGCATTCCATTTGTAGTACTGTCATCGCTACCAAATATTTAGATGATCATTTCTTCTTCAACAACCATTACGCCCACCTTGTCGGAATTCCATGCACCGATTTCAACCTCATGGAGCGTTCATTCCTTTCACTCCTTCAATATACCGTCTTTATTAAGCCCTCACGTTGCGAGAGTTTTTTCACCACAATTCGAGATTCTGTTAACCCACCAAGCCCCGACTCCACTTTCTCCGTTTACTGCAATCAATATTCTCCTACACAAAACAACCTTCCTCAGAATGCAAATTCTCTTCCAAGTTTGATTTTGGTCTTGATTATTTTCTCATCTTAAAGGCCTTGATTCGACGAATTCAAACAAGTCAAACATAAACCCAAAATTTCTTTCATCTTCACTAAACATTCACTCCAAAGCATTCATCCCTGCGAGTCGGAGAATTGCTGAGGAAAATAAACGGCAAAAGCTGGCTGAACAGCGAGAGAGATTCCTCATGGGCTCGGAAGACTTCAATGCGATCGTTGCTCCACTCCTAACATATTCTGATAGTGCTGTATCCTATCCTCACTATGTCGGATCTGAATCTCAACTTTTTGAAGAATATTTTCAACAATTTACTGTGTCACAGTCGAACATTTACTCCTCCTCCCATTATTCTCAACAGGCATTCCAGATGTCACCACAGGACTTCCCAAACATCTCTCCGGATGCGACATCGATCCATTCAGATAGTGCACACTTCACTAACTCACTCTACTTCAGAGCGAACTCGTCAAATGGACCGCCAAAATCTCGTTCAGCTGCGACATCCCAACCATACAGCGTTTCCCACCTTCAAACAAACGAAACACGCCTCAAGCATGAATCCACTCTTGCATCTGCTATTCCTTCATCGTCAAACTCGGTCACTTCAGGGGACGATTCGCCAATCGTGTTCTCGGCTGGCCGTCCGTCACAATCACCTCCAGACAGTTCTGAACACCGTCACAGAACTACCCAATGGAGGAATCCACATGCAAGAGATCCACCTATTCTCAAACCAGCATCCTCAATCCCACATTCTGGTTCGGGGCCGATAACTATCACAGCCCGACCCCCAAAATCTGCAGCCATCTTCATTCAGCCTCCCACCCCAAAATTGTGTCCTCTCCTTGTTACACCGCCGCAGATCTCTCTTCAATGGGGCAAAAACGTGCCACAAACCACAAATTTTGTTGCGTCGATTGATCCATCTGGAGCCATCGTCTTTCACACCGTTCCCGAAAAGCAGAATCAAATTCCGTCGGAAAACACGCCCACAGAAAAGAGACTGAAGACTGTGTGGTATGCACGCAACGCTGACTCGACGCACCAACTCTCGCCTAACGACGGAAAGAGCGATGAGGAAAAGGTGAACCCAAACCGGTTTCCATTCGAAATTCACACTCCCCTTCACGAAAGGAAAGAAGACGACAGTTTCGAATCAGACGAGCCATTCTACCCCGCAAAGAGTGCACAAACTGAGAGCTTCGACATTGGCTTCATTCAGGAGGAACCCAGAGTCCCCCAACACTATCAAACAACTTACAATGGACAAAGTTCTCATGTGAAGGAAGAGTTCCAGAGGAGAGAAGTCGGGACGGAAGAAAACATGAACCACTTCAAAGAGGAGGCGAGAGGAGAGAGGATCCAAGAAGAGCCGAACAGACAAACGTTTGCCAGAACCTTTCCTCGCCAGATTCCACTGAAGAAAGTTTACATCCCCCAACGCTCTGTGTCAATCAATCGCCAGATTGAAGTTCGCGTCGCTTCGGAGGCAGCCGAACGAGAAAGGGAGCAAGAAGAGAAGAGGAAACAAGAAGAAATGAAACGAGAAGAACAGAAAAGAGAGGAAGAGAGAAGAATTGAAGAAGAGAGGAAAGAACAGGAGCGTCTCAAAAAAGAGGAAGAACAAAGAAAAGAAGAAGAGAGGAGGGAGCGAGAATGGATGGAACTCCGGAAGAGAGAAGAAGCCAAAGAAGAGACAAGAAAGAAGACGTGGAGAGAGAAAGTTGAAGAGCGCACGAAGGGCACCGATTCTACTCCGTCATCGTCACTCATCCCTCTCCTGTCTGGGCTTCTCTCCGCCTCGGCTCGTCACCAGCAACGAAGTTCGACTTCAGCGACCCCGTCGCCGTCTCCAGTTGGCCATCCTTCGTCATCTCCTCGGCAGTCACCGTCTTCAGCTCCTCTGTTGGTCTCGCCACACTCTCCGCTCCTCGCACAATCTCCGTCTGACATTATTATTCCTTCGTCCTCCCCAACACAATCACTCTCGTCCCCCCTCCTTCATTCACAACCAACAAGATCACTTCTTGGTCTTCCACCGACAACCCCCTCCCCACTCATCCACACTCCTCCCCATGCGTCGCCGCTCCTCCCAACATCGGCGAGTCTCACCCATTCGTCCTCCGCACTCCTCTCCCATCCAACAGCACGCTACCCTCCGTCCTCGTCCCAACGACGGAACAACTTCTCACATTCACAGCCATCGTATCACTCCTCGTCGCGCTCCGCTCACAACCACAACTCATACCATCCGACATCTTCCAACAATTATGCACACCAGCGCCACAATGACGTAACCGCTCGCCCGGTTTCAAGGTCACACCCGTCTTCGTCCTCGTCGCCGCTTATCCCCAACCCGACTTCATTAGGAAGGAACCGTTCTTCTGCTTCCCCGCTTCTTCCTTCGTCTTCCTTTTCGTCCCAACCGCGCCAAAAGAATTACGGGCCCCACGTGACCTCTCAATCGAACAACTCTGCCCTGCTTGCTCTTCCGGCTCGGCAAATGCGACAGCCACAGAGGAACACGGCAATCTCAAGCACAACATACCATTAACTGTCGATTCAGATAGTCATCACCCTTTTTGTCGTTCAGGTTATTTGTCTTCAATTTCTGTTGACCCCTACAGATGTGTCCGTTCTCTGTTTGTCAAAATAATGCACTCTTACGGAATGTCGACGAAATAAAAAATGAAGCGAATGAGAAAAGACGCAAGTTAAATCTATGGGTTGGATGTTTGCTCACACAGTCTTGTGAGAGAGTGATTTTCGCTTCGGAACGATGCGTTTCGAGAGCGGATGGTAAACACATTTCGCAATGACAGCTGTGAAGAGCGAGAGTGTGGCAATGAGGACAGAGACAACCCATTGCAGAAGGGTGAGTGGGGAACATGAGATGAAGCGGCTGAGTGGAGTGACCTGGATGAGAAGGATTTGGACAACAAGGATGAGAAACCAGATGGAAACAAAGAGTTTGTTGGAAAAGAAACTTGTGAAGATGTGCAGCTCGTCGTAGCAGCGCCGACTGTTGATCATGTTGAAGATTTGGAAGAAGACGAAGGTGTTGAAGAAGAAGGTGTGGTGTTGGCGGGAATGGAGGATGAGATGATTCGTCCCAGAGGGAGAGAAGAAGAGCGAGAATTTGAGTGAAGTGCCGTTGAACGGAGCAGTGCGGAAGGCGAAGAGAATGAACGTGAGCACGATGAGTTGAACAACACTCTGAGTGACAATGTTGCGCAGCATCGATTTGGTCACAATTCCTTCCTCCTTTCCGATCGGCGGACGGAGCATCACGTCGTCCGCTGGGCTGTCAGTGGCGAGCGCAAGGGCAGCAAAAGAATCCATGATCAGATTGATCCAGAGCAGCTCAACAGCACTGAATGCTTTCACTTCGAAGAGCGAGCCGATGATGGAGATGGTCAGAGCAACCACATTCACAGTCAGTTGGAACTGGATGAATTTGCGGATGGAGTCAAACACGTTCCGACCCCACCGAATTCCTTTCACGATTGAGCTGATGTTGTCGTCTTTGATGACAATGCTCGATGCATTCACAGCAACATCGGTTCCACAGATTCCCATTGCCATCCCAACATCACTCTTCTTCAGCGCTGGTGCGTCGTTTGTTCCATCTCCCGTGACTCCAACAATCTCGTTCTGTCGTTGAAGAGCTGAGACGAGAGTGAGTTTGTCGAGAGGGGTTGAACGGCTGAGGATGGCAAGGGTGGACAGAATGGAGTCAACTTCGGACGGCGACATACTGCGGAAGTCGTGTCCTTCGATCAGACAGCAGGTGGGAGTGAGATAAGTGAGAGAGGGGAAGCGCGTGGCGAGGCCGTTGGAGGAGTGAGGCGAGAACGGTGATTGTGAAGTGGAGACATTGATGACTGGCGTTGACTGTTCCTGTCGAATGATTAGAGGCGCGTCGTCTGAGTCTTGCATGTTGAACGTGTCGCTGTCGGCGAGAACGTTGCTGATTGGGACGATTCCAATCTGTCGGGCGACACTGAGTGCAGTTGCTGATGAGTCGCCAGTGACAATCCGAATCTTCACACCAGCTGTCGTGCAGTCAGACACACACTGACTTGCACCTGGACGGATAGGGTCAGACAGACCAACAAAAGAGAGGAAGGAGAGTGACGTTTCGAGGAGGGCAGCGAGCGATGCCTCGGGAGGGAAGTAGGGACTGATTGGGTTTTGTGGGACAGGTTCTGAACTGGGAGAGAAGGACGACGTAGGTTGCGTTGGATGGGTTGGATGATCCGCTTCTGCTGTGAGTTTCTGACGGATCTCCTCTTTCTCGGTTGGAGACAGAACTTTCCAAGCAACGGAAAGGACTCTCATGCCCGACGATCCCATCTCATTTCCCTTCGTCTCGATTCGAGCCTTCTGTTTCGGCGTGAGTGTCTCGAAAGAAAACGAGGCTGGGTTGAATGTGGAGGAGAGACGGAGGGAGGTTCTTGCTTCAGACTGGCACGAGGTGCGTGTGACTGTCGTGACGAATGGGAGGACGTAGTCAGGTGCCCCTTTGCACAACACAATCCAGTCTGTGGCTCCGTCCTGTCTCGCAGTTTCAATCAGAACGGTTGTTCTCTTTCTGTCGGGTGTGAACTGCAGACGATGAAGGACCTTTGCTTGTTTTCGAGCTTCTGTCACGCTGAACCCGCTCTCCTCCACAAACTCCACCAACCCACAATCTGTGCTGTCACCAGACACCGACACCACTCCACCCGAACGAGAAGCGGGATTGATGCGAACGCGTTGCCGTTCCCCGATGGAGGCTGAGTTGTTGATGGAGATGGAGGCGACAGTGGCCTCTTCAACGAGAGTGTTTGGAGAGTGGCGTGTGATGGTGTCCCAGACTGAGTCCTGCGCCCACACTTGCTGGACGCTGAGGGAGTTCTGAGTGAGAGTGCCTGTTTTGTCGATGCAGAGGGACGTGATCTCGCCCATTGTCTCGCAGCTGGAGAGGACACGAACAAGAATCTGATCCTTCAGCATCCGGTTGAGAGAGAAGGCGAGCGAGAGGGTTACGGCAAGCGGGAGTCCTTCGGGAACAGCAGCCACGACAATCGTAACAGCAATGATCACCGCATCACACAGAGCACGAATAGTTGCATTTTTCGATCCGTCGTGCTTCACAAGATGGTATATCCACCGAATTATGAAGAAGATAAGATAAAGGACAGCAGCACCCACACCGACATATCCGATCTCTGAACGAGGAAGAAAAGGATCAATAATGCTCAGAAAAATAGAAACGTTTGGCGATGTCATCGAGACGTGCTTGGAGCGGAGTTTCTGAAGTGTCGGTATCACTTGAGAGGGATTTGTTCACGATACCCAGTTGAGAGTGACTGCCCACACAAATAACAAAAGCCATTCCTGTTCCGTTTGTGATTGTACATCCACTCAGGAGGAAAGGGTCGTCCTTTTCAGATTTGTAGATTCCCAAAGATTCGCCCGTTAATACTGATTCATTACACTCAAGAAGTTGTGACTCAAACAGGATAAGATCCGCAGGAATCAATTCTCCAGCATCAACACGAACAACATCACCCACAACGAGATCATTCGATCCGATTGTGACGAACTGGCCATCGCGCAGCACAGAGCAAGATCTGTTTTGTTGTTCTTTGTTTAATGCACGGAATTGTTTGTCTTGAGACCAATTGTTGATTGTTGTGACGACTACGTGTGGGAATAAGAAAATAAACATGAGAAAGTCGAGTGATACTGATCACGGCGGCTACCGTTACTAAAATAGCGAGTCCATCAACCCATCCGGGAATATGAACCTCCTCAGTGGGATCATCCGAATCAGGCATAATAATTCCCAAGACGATGCTTATCACAGCAAGTATTGTGAGGAGGATGAGTGTGAAATCTCCCGCTGCCTACAGTGGGTTTGTCATGAGAAAAAAGAAGAATAAAATACTTCAACAAGCATTTCCCAGATCGTGGTTCGTTTCTTTTCTGGAAATGTATTGGTACCAAACCTGAAAATGAGAAAAAGCAAGATGCTGAGATAGAACAAGAATAAACTTCTGCTTTCGATGCTCAATGCTACTAGACGAAATTCCTTTCGGACTTGTGTTCAAGGATGTCATGAGTCCATCTATTCCTTGCACTGAGCCAAGGGGGTTTGGCCGAGTTCGGTTTTCGACTAGGGACTGAAGAGAGATTGGATCAATTTCATAAGACAGAGTGTTGCTGCCAAAACTAGCAGTCATCTCTCCAAATGAATGATGATCGACGAAATTGTTAAATGATGACAAGATAATAGAAAATAGTGGGAGGATCTTCGGGTTCACGACAGATTTGCTTCATCGTTGTGTGCAACGCAATTTTCCACTTCACAGCATTGATTTGAATCATATTTGAGGAACTTTTGGAGAGAACATCAAATAAATAAACTAGTTTTGGGGATTTGAAATGATGAATCGAGAACTCACTCCTGAGTTAATATCTCGAACTGTCATTCGTGAACTTGAAAGTGGTATTCATTTGTGCGGTTGTCGGAAACACGAACAGTATGCATTCTTCTCTTCTTTCAACGTAAATCCTCGAAATGATTCATCTCTCCTTTCAGGGACTTACAACGATTTTTGGAAGAAACAACTGGTGGAGAAGGAAGTGGAGGTATCATTTTGCATGGTCCTCGGCAATCTGGTAAAACATCACTCATCTTGTCTGTTTTTCATTCTTTTTCCATTCACTGATCAATGTCCTTTCATCGGCTTGCTTGCGACTCATTTTGTTCCAGAAATGTCCTCACGTTCCTATCAAACAATCCAGATCATGTCAGATCGCCCACACACATCTTGACACGCCCGCCTGTTCAACAAAGACAGCGTCGAATCAGTCTGCCTTCATATCTCTCATAATTTTCAATAAGCACAAAATACATACAGCTCGACTAGTTCTGAATTGCATTGTAATTTTTCAGAAATATACTTTAATTATTCAGAAATGTAGGCATGGGCACCAGGCAGTCCAGAATCATTGAGTCCAGTCACCGAAAAAAATCGAGTCAGTGACTCACCCCCAGAAGTCCGAAATGTGAGGAATCAAGACCCAAAATGCCCCTATTCTAATCGAACATCACAGCAGCATTGATCATCAACTTGTTTTCCTGGTTTTTCATCCTCAAATTCTCATCAATCGTCACCCATCACTCTCCATTGATTTTTTCGTTTATCTTTCACATTTCACACTATTTCTGAAAGATAAACTCATTTTCAGATAAATCAAACGAATTTAGCCACAAGTCATCACCACACCCCATACTTTTGTCGGGAGTCACTTTGAGTCACTGATCCGCCCATGCAATCATGCAAATAGTCACCAGACTGACTTGACTGACCGATCATCTTTTCACCTGTAACTCAGCGCGTGAATCGACAAGGTTTCAATTATGATTTTCCTTTCTTTTCCACTCTATTAGACAAAAGGTAACTGATTTTGACCTTCAGGTGCAGAACACCCCCACAGATTATGGATGTAGAAAATAAGGGTATCATTGTGGTTAAGTATCTCCGTATGAACAATTGATCTGATTTCATCGTTATATCTTCAAATCACGTCATCAGTCTCTCTTCTAGACCAACAAAACTGAGCACTGTCTCACCTGTGACTACTGACGATATATCGTAATCTCCCAACAAAAATGTGCTCTAGAATGTTTTTTCTTCTGGATTTCTTCATTTTTCTTTGTTTCTCTCCCCTTTTTTGTCTTGTTTCATGTCGTTCTCTTCTTCAATGTCACATTCGGTTTGATATTCACGGTTTCTCCTCAGAGATTCCTGTTCATTCCATTCTTTCCTTGCTTGTCTTTGATTTTTGACTTTTTTCTATTCATTCATTGATTCTATTTTCATTTATCTTCCCTTTCGAAGAAATTTAGTGATTCACTGAACAAAACATCAAACAACGATTATCCTGCTGCCCAACCAACTCCAATCTCACAAAGAATGCGAGTAATCTTATGGGAAGCATGACACACCGCAGGTCTTCTCATATTCAGAGAATTAACATTCACCGAATCCATCAACTCCTGCTCCTACACTGACGTTGACTGCCCTGACTTGCATGAACGAGGGGCTGCTATCCGAATTGGCAATGTTTCTTGCCACTCCCAACCCGCACCAATCTCAGACGAGAAGTCGGACATCAAATGGCGATCACTTCTGTCTCTGTGGAGGAAGGTATGGCTTGCTTTCTTTATGTTTATGATCATTTTGAACAGTTCCTTATTCCGAAGCGGCTTATAACAATGATTGGATTCATTTGAAAAGAGGAAGGGCAAGATGAAAACACGCTTCCTGGATTTTCGGAGGAAGCATAAACTCGACCTCTGAAATCAAACGTGCCGGAAATTGTTGTCTTCAAATCAGAATGCAATCGTTGCAACAAGAAGAAGTACTCCATCTCAGATGTGTGTGAAGGATGTGTTGCCCGTCCATGTATGACGAACTGTCTGCGAAAGGTCATCACTCGAACGGACCACAAATGCTGTATTGATGAGTCCAAATTGATTGGATGTAATTTCTGCCAGAAGAACTGCCGATACGATGCGATTGTTCGACACAAGGTTCCTTGTGCCAATGATTGTCCAATGGAGGCTCTGAGCAAGATCCATCAAAGATATAGCCAGATAAACCAGGAAAAATCATTCATTGCAGAAGATGCACGACTCGGTGTCGTTTTGGCTGGATCTGAATGCCGTCGATGATCTTCGATGTTGCACGCTATCTCCATCAAAAGGATCGTCCTATGATTGCCACTTTGCCCCAGCTGTCTTCGGACAGTTCCCTGCGTCGCAGCATCATTTGCGAAATGCCTGTCTGAAGTGTGGATTCTCGGACATGGTTGAGGTGTCCCTCGGTGCCGATACAACATCTCTCACCGAAGCAGCGGAATTTTTGGAGCATGTGGGGACAGGAGCTCAGCCTGTTTTGATGACATCTTGCTGTTCCGCGTGGGTACGCGCAGTTCGAATTCATGTTCCAAAATTGTTGTCCTTCCTCTCCGATATGGTCTCACCCATGAAATACACAGGCGATATGCTCAAGGCACGTGATCCGGACTGCTTCACCGTGTTTTTGGGTCACTTCCGAAAAGATGCAGGCTCTTTTCGACGCGTGCGGGGTCAACTCATCAACCATGCGGAAGGACGACAGAAACATCGCTCGAATGTTCAGCGGAGAAACATCTTGATGGTGCGTGCGGGAGGGCGTGACAGAGACTGTGTTGAATTTTATCCCGAGGACGGTGAATACGATTGCTTCAGATGAGGAAATAGTGAGAGTACACACAGACACCCAAGTTCGAACAATGTTCATCTCGCGACTCGCCAGGCAGAGCGGACAAATGAATAAGAGCGGACAAAGGAATAAGAGCGGACGATGTGAGGAAAGCGAACAATGTGAGGAGAGCGGACGATGTGAAGAGAGCGGACGAAGGAAGGAGAGTGGATGATGTGAGGAGAGCGGACGATGTGAAGAGAGCGGACGAAGGAAGGAGAGTGGATGATGTGAGGAGAGCGGACGATGTGAAGAGAGCGGACGAAGGAAGGAGAGTGGATGATGTGAGGAGAGCGGACGATGTGAAGAGAGCGGACGAAGGAAGGAGAGTGGATGATGTGAGGAGAGCGGACGATGTGAAGAGAGCGGACGAAGGAAGGAGAGTGGATGATGTGAGGAGAGCGGACGATGTGAAGAGAGCGGACGAAGGAAGGAGAGTGGATGATGTGAGGAGAGCGGACGATGTGAAGAGAGCGGACGAAGGAAGGAGAGTGGATGATGTGAGGAGAGCGGACGAAGGAAAGAGAACGAACAAAACGTGGACCTCTTAAGAAGCCCGAGTCTCAAATATCTCTGATTGTATACTCTTGTTTACAAGCTGTCAGGCCATTGATTTCAATGTTTATGTCACTATTACAAATCTCACTACATCTCCAGTTATTATTTATTTATTTTTACATGAATATGTCGGAGTTGTTGCCAACACAATCGATCGTGATGACTTTCTCATGAGGAAGAGTGAAGAAGTTCGTGAATGCAATTCTCGACGATTATTTTGGTTTTCTTTTTTAAAATGAATGAAAACAATCTATTTTTAGCTCGAGCTTCCACATAACCGATCATGTCACCAATCCACTCATTGAACCCCAAAATCATGGGCCAAAATGAGTCAGTCCTAAAATCTTGAGTCAAGTGACTGGTGCCCATGCCTACAGAAATGAACATAATTTTTCAGAAATGTACTTTAATTTTTCAGAAATGAACATAATTGTTCAGAAATGAACAGAGATTGTTCAGAAATGAACAATGATTCTTCACAAATGAACAGTGATTTTTCTGAAATGAACACTAATTTTTCAGAAATGAATGATCAAAATGAGTTGTCCAAATGCAATTTCGTAACCATATTCAGTCTTCTGAACAATGAAAAAAGGTTGATCGGACCCTTAAATTGTCTCAAAAAATTACGCGTAACCATTTTCGAATGTGACATCAGATGATAAACGGAGAAGATTTTTCTGGAAAACCATCGCGAAATTTCATGGAACGCTCCTTTTCTCTCATCGATGATGAATCTGAGACTGACGAGTCTCAAAACTCATCGATCACCGAAAGACAAATACAATACCAATCTCTCAACGAATCGGATGGATGGTTCTTTGGTGATGAAGTTGTTGATTGTGAATCTGGGATGGAAAGTCAGCAGGATGGGCTTCTCACAGGCGGATTCAGTCAGGATTTTATTCGAACAAGTCTCAAACGATCGAAAGATGAACTTCGAAGACTCTTGCCAGAAAGAATTGAAACAGTTGATAGTGCAAGCCCACCTGAACCTCTTCTTCCACAAGATCCTCATGAGTTTGTTGAACTACCAGCTCCTCAGAAGATGAAACGTGGTCGTCCAACTTCTCGTCCTGCCCCAAAGCCCCGACGATCATACACCATTCTCACGCCTCGTGAACGCGAATTGGTCCTCGATGAAGTGAAGGAAGGGAAGAAGTACGATTTGATTGTCGAAAAGTGGAACATCTCGAAAGGAACAATCAACAACATCGCATCTGGAAAACCTGCTCCCAAACCTCGTGGGGGAGCAGTCTATCGAAAAATCACTCCAGAAATTTCACGATCAATGAATGATGCAATTCTTCAAAACCCACTCTTGAAGGGAGAAGAACTCAAAACTCTCGTCGAGGAGAATCATGGAACATTGGTTGCAGTGTCGACAATCAATGCTCACCTAACTTCACCAAAAATGGTGGAACACGGGTGTACAAAGTTCACTGTGAAGAAAGTCGAGCTGCTCCAACACGAACGCAATTCGGAGGAAACAAAGGACGCGAGACTCGACTATCTTCAGCGATACGCAACAACATTCTCTCAAGGTGGATTTGCTGTCTACATCGACGAAACTTCCTTCAACAAGACCTGCTTCCAAAATCAAGGTCGTGCTCCAATCGGTCAGCGTTGCCTTCAACGAGTTCGTCGATTGCAAACTGAAAATCTCACTGCAATCACAGCGATCTCTGAAGCGTGGGGTGTTGTTCATGTGACGTGGGTTCAAGGAACTGTGTCTGCCCTTGAATTCCAACATTTCCTCCTCTCACTTTTTGAGTCCCTTCAAAGAAGAACGAATGAAAGCTGCACACTGATTCTGGACAATGTTGGCTTGCATAACGGATGAGGTGAAAGAGCTCATCAGATCGAAAAATTACACAACTCTGTTCACTCCACCAAATTCCTGTGAGCTGAATCCGATCGAGTACGTCTTTGGCATGTGGAAAGGTGGGAGTTCGATTCCTTCTCATGTCAGAACAGAGGATCAACTGCGGATTCATCTTTCGGAATCTCTCAGTGCAATTCCTCATCGGAAGATATCCGCGGCCATCAGATTTGTGTCTCTCAGACTTCATCCAATTGTCGCTCGCCGAGGTGATTTGGCTCTCAATCGAACACAAGAACAGTTCAACCGCGATTCGAACGGCCCACAAGCTCCAAGTCCGCAAGCAATCATGCCACCAGACCAAGGACCACGAGTGGAAGAACCTGAAGAATAAACTGCTTCATCAATAATTCACCACACAAGAGTGTTTCCCTTCGTTCTGTCAGTCTTTTCTAAAACGAGTGGTCTAAAATAAAGCCGAAAAAGAGCCGTTCATTTCTGAACAATCACTGTTCATTTCCGAATAATCATTGTTCATTTCAGAAAAATCACTGTTCATTTACGAATAATTCATGTTCATTTCTGAAAAATTAAAATTCATTTCTGAACAATCATGTTCATTTCTGAACAATCAAAATACATTTCTGAACAATTATGTTCATTTCTGAATAATTAAAATGCAATTCAGAACTAGTCGAGCTGTATCGCTCAATCGATGCATTTCGAACTCCAATGCCCGTTGTCAAGAAGAAGGCATCACAAACTGTTCAAAAGGCAAAGGCAAAGTCATTCTCGAGTCGACTCCCAACTGTCTTACCATGGGTCGGCATGTCCTCCTCCAAAAACCCATGTCCTATGAGGATGTCCGATGGAATTGGCGCTTAATTAGGCGATAAGAAAGATCTGTTCAAAAAGCATGAAGATGAAGTAGTATAGTGTGACTGAATGTGGTTTGAAACTCAAAGTGCAATATTATGTTCATTTTGGACGAATCAAACTTGAAAAGGGTGAATTTGGTTGAATCATGATTGTGAATAGTAATATGGTCCGATCAAGATTACGATTCGTCGAAATACATTTCTTGGATCACATACAGCTCGACTAGTTCTGAATTGCATTTTAATTATTCAGAAATGAACATAATTGTTCAGAAATGTATTTTGATTGTTCAGAAATGAACATGATTGTTCAGAAATGAATTTTAATTTTTCAGAAATGAACATGAATTATTCGTAAATGAACAGTGATTTTTCTGAAATGAACAATGATTATTCGGAAATGAGTGTTATTCGCTGAACAATCTCTTTTCGGATTTATTACAGACCACTCGTTTTAGAAAAGACTGACAGAACGAAGGAAACACTCTTGTGTGGTGAATTATTGATGAAGCAGTTTATTCTTCAGGTTCTTCCACTCGTGGTCCGTGGTCTGGTGGCATGATTGCTTGCGGACTTGGAGCATGTGGGCCGTTCGAATCGCGGTTGAACTGTTCTTGTGACTGATTGAGAGCCAAATCACCTCGGCGAGCGACAATTGGATGAAGTCTGAAGACACATCGATGAAGCGGATCTTCCGATGAGGAATTGCACTGAAGATTCCGAAAGATGAATCCGCAGTTGATCCTCTGTTCTGACATGAGAAGGAATCGAACTCCCACCTTCCACATGCCAAAGACGTACTCGATCGGATTCAGCTTTCAGGAATTTGGTGGAGTAACAGAGTTGTGTAATTTTTCGATCTGATGAGCTCTTCACCTCATCCGTCTTGTGCAAGCCAACATTGTCCATAATCAGTGTGCAGCTTTCATTCGTTCTTCTTTGAAGGACTCAAAAGTGAGAGAGGAAATGTTGAATTCAGAGCGAACACAGTTCCTTGAACCCACGTCACATGAACAACACCCCACGCTTCAGAGATCGCTGTGATTGCATTAGTTTGCAATCGACGAACTCGTTGAAGGCAACGCTGACTGATGAGCACGACCTTGATTTTGGAAGTCTTGTTGAAGGAAGTTTCGTCGATGTGACAGCAAATCCACCTTGAGAGAATGTTGTTGCGTATCGCTGAAGATAGTCGAGTCTCGCGTCCTTTGTTTCCTCCGAATTGCGTTCGTGTTGGAGCAGTTCGACTTTCTTCACAGTGAACTTTGTACACCCGTGTTCCACCATTTTTGGTGAAGTTAGGTGAGCATTGATTGTCGACACTGCAACCAATGTTCCATGATTCTCCTCGACGAGAGTTTTGAGTTCTTCTCCTTCAAAGTGGGTTTTGAAGAATTGCATCATTCATTGATCGTGAAATTTCTGGAGTGATTTTTTCGATAGACTGCTCCCCACGAGGTTTGGAAGGAAGTTTCCAGATGCGATGTTGTTGATTGTTCCTTTCGAGATGTTCCACTTTTCGACAATCAAATCGTACTTCTTCCCTTCCTTCACTTCATCGAGGACCAATTCGCGTTCACGAGGCGTGAGAATGGTGTATGATCGTCGGGGCTTTGGGGCAGGACGAGAAGTTGGACGACCACGTTTCATCTTCTGAGGAGCTGGTAGTTCAACAAACTCATGAGGATCTTGTGGAAGAAGAGGTTCAGGTGGGCTTGCACTATCAACTGTTTCAATTCTTTCTGGCAAGAGTCTTCGAAGTTCATCTTTCGATCGTTTGAGACTTGTTCGAATAAAATCCTGACTGAATCCGCCTGTGAGAAGCCCATCCTGCTGACTTTCCATCCCAGATTCACAATCAACAACTTCATCACCAAAGAACCATCCATCCGATTCGTTGAGAGATTGGTATTGTATTTGTCTTTCGGTGATCGATGAGTTTTGAGACTCGTCAGTCTCAGATTCATCATCGATGAGAGAAAAGGAGCGTTCCATGAAATTTCGCGATGATTTTCCAGAAAAATCTTCTCCGTTTATCATCTGATGTCACAATTGGAAATGGTTACGCGTAATTTTTTTAGACAATTTAAGGGTCCGATCAACCTTTTTTCATTTTTCAGAAGCCTGAATATAGCTTCTAAATTGCATCTGGACAACTCATTTTGATCCTTCATTTATGAAAAATTAGTACTCATTTCAGAAAAATCACTGTTCATTTGGGAAGAATCACTGTTCATTTCTGAACAATCTCTGTTCATTTCTGAACAATTATGTTCATTTCTGAAAAATTAAAGTACATTTCTGAACAATTATGTTCATTTCTGAATAATTAAAATCTATTTCTGAAAAATTAAAATGCATTTCAGAACTAGTCGAGCTGTATCGCACAAAATTGAGAAACTAGAACGTCATTCATGTGGAATTGATGAACTACAATCTGGAATGGTGGTGATCAAGAGAGATCAGAGCAGCCAACCGTACCTTCCGCATCTCGGCTGCTACTTCATCCCAGACATACTGATGGCCGATGCTATCCATTATCTCCCTATCCTCCTCTCCACCCGTCGTGTTAGCGCAGATTCTTTGACAATCAGTTCGTTTCTGATTGTATGGATGTTGTCATCTTTTCTCGCGTGAAACGAAGGAACGTAGTCATCGTACTGAATGTCCTGCATTCTCACATCAATCTGTAATCAGCAATCACAACGGAATTGCTCGCAAACCTGACGTCACCATCTCCTTCGGTTTCATGCTTAACTCTGTTGGATCAGGATTATCGTCGTGTATAAGTGTTGAGGGGAGCTGGTTCTGATTGAATTGAGAAAATATGCACCATGTTTTCGATAAGCTGCATTTAGGACAACATTTCAAGGTTCGGAATTCAGGCAGATCATGACCTCGACCTGGGTCGACACCGTCGATGTATCCTCGCTGGAGTTCACCGTGATGGCTGATGAGGGAGAGAAAAGAGAGAGAGAAGATGGTTGGAGAAAGAAGAGGAAAGAAGAGAAGGGCGCATACGTGCTGTTCACAGGTGCGCGATCTGGCTTGTGCCCAGTCTCAGTTTGTCTTTCGAATACACCTTGAGTTTGTCTCTCATCTTCGTGTGTCTTTTCTCTCACTCAGTCCACTCGATTCATTCTCTTTTCTCCTCTTTGCGACGTTGATCCATTCGGAGCATTCAGGGATGATATCGTGACAGTGTTTGGATGTATCTGGATCCAGCATGAGAATTAAGGTGAGAACAGATGAATTCATGATGCCAAAGAACTGGAGAGGTCGATGCTTTGTTGAGATCAAGGGTGGAGATGGACGTCTCGTTGAACATGATGTGACAGGAAAAAATTGAAGATTTCATCTATATCTGGTTGTTGCTTCGGGGATTTTTCCAAAAACTGCGATCCGTGTGGAGGTACGATGAATGAATATGATTTGGCCTTCGAGATTGAAAAAAAAGAGTGAACGAGCAAACACGTCTGATATTTGAGTTTCGAATGAACAGCTCCAGTTGTTCATTGACACTGATACGAGAGAAGGAGAACTTGGTCATAAGGAAAGTCGATTCGGTGGCGGGATCTGAAATCACTATTTATCCTGATCAGGCATTCTAATTCGCATTTCCATTCGATTTCTGTTTAATCGTATCCGTTTTCAAGGCGGAGATGGGAGTCAGCTCCTTCTGTTTCTGGAATGACAAGTTCGATCCCTCCATCAACTGGACTGTTCGTTCCTCCGCCTATTTTCTGCCTCTAAAGATCATATTCATCTCCTTCCAGGTTATATTGAACTTGTTCAACGAATTATTCTTCATCAACTACCATCCTTGCTTCAGATGACTTGACGTTCTTCTCGTAAGTGTTCTCGTTCCAATCTCATCAGGCTTATTGAATTCAATATTGAATAGATCGTCAGATTCTTCGTCTGGAATGGACTCTTCCATGAAGGAGAGAGTCAAAACTTGTTCGTTTTGATCTGTTGTCCAATTGATTGAGTGAAGCTACATCGAGACAATAAAGACAATATCGAAAAAGAAATAAAAGAATAATGACGTCAGAAGAAAACAGACATCAGTACAGTTTATGTCAGTCATGAATGATTGTGAGTGATGACTGGTTTCAGTCAGTTCAGATTTCACCACTCTCATTTGAACAGGCCTCGTATGAAGAAGAGAATTAGGCTAAGAAGAGGAATACACAACAAGAAAAGATACTGACAGGTGGTTTTGTTCGTCTCACATGATCCTCAGCACTTCACGCTTGTCCGTTGATGACGAGTATTATTCGCATTGAAACTTGAGAACAAGAGAAATAAGAGAAAAGAAAACAATGTGAGAGCAGACTACGGTCTTTATCTCCTGAAATAGCCTTTTAGTTCGATTCATTCAGGAGACACCTCGATCATGAGATCCACGGTCTAAAACAGAAGAGAGAGTAAAATATGAAGATAATCACGAGAAAAGAACATGCAAGGCTCATCTCCGATTCAGTCTCCGGAGACAAAAGTGCCATTTAGCAGAGTTGAGGTGAAAAAGACAAAAATGATGGTTTGATAGGACAGATCGGGCCACCATAGGACACGATAGGACAGGACAGGACAATTGTCCTCCTTCGATTTTATTGTGAAAACGAGACGCAAGTATTGTGAAGGTGTCAAATACCTTCCATGTCCTATGGTTTGAGCCCGATTAAGAATTGTCCTATCGTGTCCTATGGTGGGCTGATCGACCCCGTTTCGACAACTTTCGCGATTTCTTCATATTAATGTGAAAAAACACAATTAAAATGATTCTTAAACAGAAAACGTGCATAATTATCTCCTCTTTCTCCTCATTATTTGTTTCAAGTTTTCCCAATCTGACCAAGCAGGAGGCTGGTTCAATTCTTGTCATAGACATTTTTATCCAAATTGTCCTCCTCTTTTTGGCTGTCCTATGATGTCCTGCCTATAGGACATGCCGACCCATGGTAACAACTGTCACACCCATCCACGATAATATTATCCAAACACCTCTCAAACTTGAACCCGAGGTTGTAAAGGATGATACTATAATTATTCTGTCGTCATCACCACCATACCGTCAAGACAATCAAGTTGAAATTGATCCTCTCGTAGACAGTTATCCAACGCTCCAATCACAACGAACGACAAAACCAATCTATATATTACACGATGATTCATCGACTGCTGATTCTGGATTTGATGATGCCGATTCATCTGATCATATCACAGGGATGACTTGGGAAGAGTTGGAAGAACGAAAGGAAATACAACAAGCCATCAAACGATCACTTGACCCGTCGTTTCAGGTTGCACCAAACCGTGTTCGAAGAAGAGGACGTCAAACATTGTCCGAAATTGATGTAAAACCAGAAAAGCTCAAAATTGAGGATATCCCGCAAGTATTTCAAGAACATAAACTGGAAAATGAAGGCGACTTGATGATAGTCGCTCCACCCAGTGTTATCCTTTCAGACGACGACTCAGGGAATGAGAACCTCAGCGAAGGACCCGAACTTGAGGCAAATGAACTTGTCGTCCCTGAACTCACTCCAAACATCACCCCAAAGCCAAAAACAGCTCCGAAGCCAAAATCTGTTCCAAAACCAAAAACCACCCCAAAACCCAAAAACACTCCAAAACCAAAATCACAACCCAAAACAGAACGAAAAACAGCCCCAAAACAGCCAAAGAAAACACCAACAGCGCTCGAGCAGGCACCAACACTCGCTCCGATGAACACTCCTCACACACTGCCATTCACAAACACCGTTGAAAACCCGCTCACCCTCTCTTCAGGAGTGTCTGACAGGTTCCTTCCAAAAGCGGCTGATCCTTCACCAAGGACGCTTGCATTGATTCTGAGTTTGAAAGCAGGTGACGTGTCGGACGAGTCGAGTTCATCTGAGTCTCGGTCGGATGATTCGATCTATGTCAGCGAGCAGAGTGAGGGAGAGGCAGTGGACGAGAGCAGCGATGGCTGGGATGATGCGACGAGTGGAGGGAGTGCCGAAGTAGTATAGTAGACGATTTGGGAACCAGATTGAAATAGTCGTTGAAATCAGAAACGAAAAGTCAATTCCGATTGACCATTTCTAAATCTTGTATTAAAAGGAATATAGGCCATTTCAATGATGCCAATATTTGACCTAAATTCCAGAAATATGTTCAATATTTTGATCTCATTTTAAGCGTCAATTTTGAAGCAAATTTTTGCCATATTCCAAAAATGTTGTCACTTTTTTCGATGATTTTTCACTTTTGAACTCGAACAAAGTGAATCCAACTTGAGAACCACTTCGAAAAAAATCGAAAAAATTTCTAAAATGTCGGGGACGATGTGAGTCATCGATCAAAACAATCCCGATGAAAATCGGTTGAGAATTTGTGGAACTACGTACCGAACAGTGGTCAAAAAATGGACCAAAAAGTCGATTTTCAGATTTCGCTACTAACAACTACTTTATGTCTTAAATTCACCTCAAACACCTTCTAAAATTACAAAATCGATTTCAAAAGGTGAAATTCGCGATAAAAAACACTTTTTGGAAAAAAAGTTTGATCCGACCCATTGAGGATTTTTACGAGTCGAAATTTTCGAGATACGGTATGGACCCTGTCTTCCATCATCTTTCGCTCAGGAATCGTCCTCTTATGACGCCTTTTGGTGTTAGATCGGATAAGAACGCCTTCTGGCGACTTTAGGTATGAACCTTTTCACGTCACAATCCTTCGGACACTTTTTTGCCAATTTTCGTTTTTAACGTTAGATCTTCTAAATTCTTCGCATTCGCGTCCTAGCGACGCTTTTTTGAGATTTCCTGTTTCCCCACTTCATTAGTCCTCTTTTTTTGCACACACCTTTGATTCACCACATTTTCACCTCACTTTCAGTCACCGTCATTTTTGTATGTGTTTTCACATATCATCCTCCCTTTCTCACGTTCTGAGGAGGGAGCGGCTGAATTTTTTAACACTTTTGTTCGGTACTTTTTCTATAAAGTTGATTTTACGTCTTTTTCCCCATATCTCGTCCGTATGTTTGTTTTAACAAAAACTCATTTCAGCACATTGTATCACTCATCTTCTTTGTTCCATTTCACCACTTATCCGTTCATAAGACACTCTCATTTACCTCATTTCACAACCCTTTTTTCCGTCGTTCACACCTCACGAGCACATCATTTTGTCTTCATTGTTTTTGACTTTTTTGCTTAATTTGACAAAAAGAGATTGAAACAAGGTACAATGAAGTGAGCAAGTACAATAGTGAATGGTGAAGTGGATGAAGTGAGAATTGAGGTACACTAATGTGTTTTATGAACGCGTTCATCGAAATTTCGCATAAAAAGAGCAAACAAAAGTGAATGAAGTGAGAATCAAGCAATAAAGTGAAGTGATGAACGAAAGAATCGAGAAGATCAAAACCAACGAGATCCTGGTTCAGAAATGAGTTTTAAGAGCAAGAGAATCGAAATTTCACAAACAAAGAGCAAACAAAAGTGAATGAAGTGGCAATCAAACAATAATAAAGTGAAGTGAGGGACGAAAGAAACGAGAAGAGTAAAAAACAACGAGATCATGGTCTAAAAATGAATTTTACGTGCGAACAAAACCAACGCCTCGTAATCCATGTGAAGTGAGTTCTGAGAAACATACTGTTGAACTTTAAAACATAATTGTGAACTTAATTTCGAGCGGACGCTGTGGATCAATGATAGTGAGTTCATAATTGAATTTTAGAATTAGATAAATAAAAAACAAGAGAATACCAGTTTGGTTCCAGTTGTGAGACATCCTTTGCGACCATAAACAGCAACGCTTCACTCGATTGGATGGTCACTCTTCAGTCCACTTTATCTGGTACACAAATTGATTTTAAGAAAGAATGAATGTGGAAACAGAGGATACCAATTTCAATCCTTCAGTGACACATTCTTTCGAAGTCTAAAACACCATACTGTACCTCAGATGTGAGGATCATTGACATCGAGTTAACTATGGGTTTTAAAAAGTGAACAAAAACAAAAACGTGAGCACACCGGTTTCACTTCGGTAATGCCACATTCTGTGAACGATAAAGCGCGATCGTGTACCCAATTCGAAGGTGACTGTTTTGATCGTTTCGATCTGGTACACTACTTGTTTTTAGGAAAGAATAAGTTGAAAAAGAGAACAAACCGGTTAATCTCCAGTCGGATCCACATTAATCAGAGCATAAAACACCGTGCTGTACCTGAATGAAGAAGACTGAAAAGAGCAAAATTGAGTCCGAGAGAATGTTTTATGAAAAGAGAAGAGTAAAAATGAAAAAGTCAAAAGAGGGAGAACGCGAATTCAAGGTCAATAGAAAGTAAAACAAAGCGGCGTACCTTCTGAATCAAAATCGACGATCGATCGAGAAATTTCGAGCACCAAAAAGTTGATCAAAAATTTTAGAACTCATGTCAAACTTTAATTTTTGAAAAAAGTGAGAGACAATGAAGAGAAAATAAGAATGAAGTGACAATGAAAATTCTAGAGTGAAGTGGAGAGAGAAAAAAGAGAAGACAAAAAGTGAGGTGCGAATGTGAGTTCAAAAATAAATTTTAGGAAAAGATAAAACAAAAAAGAGAACAAACTTGAAAATATTGGTCGGTGAAGGTCACTTTCGAGAAGTAAGAGGCGATAGTGCGTCGGTGATGTGATGATCAGTTGGTGTGTGTCCAGAAAAGATTTTTAAAAAGAATAAATAAAAAAGAAGAGCACACAAGTTAATTGTCGGAAATGAGACGTCGTTTCTAACGTTAAGACGTGATACTTCATCAGAGTTTCGAGGTCGGTTTAGGTTCGATCAGAGACGGTACATAAGGATGTTTTATGAAGAGATTTATCAAAGGTGAGAACAAACCTTTCATGAATGAGTCAGAAAAGAAATTCCAGAAGCTAAAACCAAGTGATGTACCTGGACGAGAGGAGAAGAAAAAAGTCGATGATCGAGAACAAGAATGAAGAGACAAAAAAGAAGAGAGAACAAATGTGAAAGTAGAAAGAGAAACACACCTAAATCAAACGGTAAAGAGCAGTCATGAACGAGAAGGGATGATCGTGTCCCATTGAAGTACTTTCGCTGATCAAACAGGACTGATCGAACCCATCGATGAGAGGATCGAAGTCTCGGAAGATCACCAACGATAAAACAACGATTGAAAATTTATTTTTGAATTTTTTAATTTGTATTAAATGAATCCAACCGCGATGTACAAGGAAAGACGTCGAGTATGTTCAGAACAAGCATTAATTGAATCAATGAGAGAAGAGAACTGTTCGCTAGTCTCTGAGTATGTCAGAAATAATGTCCCAGTGACGTATGTTCATGAGGGAGTTCAATGGAGAATAAAACCAAAGATGTGGAATCAAGGAAACAGACCTCACTTAGCAAAACGTCGACACAACACTCAATCATTCGTCGAAAATGAACTGAAGAAATATAATTGTGAGCTCGTCGGTGAGTACACCAAAGTTCTGGTTCCATTCACATATCGGGAGATTGGTGGAAGTGAAGTGTTCAGAATTAGACTTGATTCCTGGCTAAAGGCAACGATAAAGCCCCATCAGAGAAAACAGAAATAAACGCTCAACTTTTTTTATTTTCGGATTTTTTAATTTGTAGTAAATGGCGGCGACACTGAAATTTGTCACAGACAGCATCACGAAAATAAGAGAGCTATTTCCAAACACCACCTTTGAATTCAAGGATGAACATGGCTATGATCGAACATATAATCCAAACATTAGAAACTACCAACATCATCGTGCATATCTCCTGTCAATGCTCAAGAATCCAGATCTCCATTTTGAAGGAGAAATAAAGAATATTACCAACTATCAGATTGATGATTTTATTCACAAACTGGAAGAGCACAATAACAATGTAATGATGAATGAAGAAGACAGCAAAGCAAGAATGCAAATCATGAAAGAAAATCCAAGAGTGAACAAAGATGAACTGAAAAAGCAAGTGTTCAAAATGACGTGGAAACTGAAATCAATTGAAGAGAAGCTGATGGATCATTGGATGAAGAATCTGTTGATCATTCAGAAGAAAAATGAACAAATGGAAAAGAGAGAAGTGCAGACATTTGAGGGATTTGAAGAATGCATATTATTAGCTGAACCACGAGACAAAGCAGCATTCAATTCTTGTCTCATGAATGCACGAAGGAAGTTCAAAAAGAATGAGGTCGAGAAGGTTGAAGACAATGGAAAACCATATCAGCTGTACTTCCACAATCATCTGAAGAATGTCGAGGAAATCACAACCTTCATTAAAGCAGTGTTCGACAAAGAGAAAGATCATCCATTCAAGATTAGTATTGACTTTGGAAAGATCATCGAGAGAAAAGACAAAGATGAGACAACTTACAATGACTTCAGACCAGAATTGGAGAACACATCAAAGAGTTTTCCGACAGTGATAAGAAGTGCAGGAGACATCAACGAGTATTCAAAATATGCGATCAATCTGATCAAAGAATCACAAGAGAGAACACTGATGGATACGAAGACAATGTACATTGCATTCCACTCCATTCTGGTTGCAGTCTATCGATTCCCAGTTGCAGGAAAAGCCAATGCAATTCTCACTGAACACATCAAAACGAGGAATGTTCGGTACATTGATTCTGAGTACAATATCTGCTTCTTTCAAGCTCTTTCATTCCTCACACTTCCTGAAGTTCAAGGTAAGAAAATATCAATCAATATGAGGAACAGTGAAGCCTACAGATTGTTCGCACAATGGATGAATCTCACTCATCTCCAATCTCGACAATTGACTCCACATCTTCAGAAGTTTCCTGGGTTTGATATTGCATGTGATATTGAGAAAGCAATGATTCAATTCAACATCACAGTTCACATTTATGAATATGACGAAGACAAGAAGCGGTATTTCCTCAGTCAATCGTACATCAACGAGAATGATGATGCACTTGTTCTTCCAATTCTGATGATTCCACTGACGGCAACTCTCGTCCATGTGATGTTTATTGTTGACCCTGAGAAAATCACTGGATACAAGCTCTGTCCGTATTGTCAGTCAAGAGGATTCCAAGTGAAGAATAAAAACTTCAGTAGAGATTTTGAGAAGCATCTCAGAGAGTGCAAAGAACTTGATGGAAAACATGTGAAGAAGATCTCACTTGATAAGACACCATGACCATATGTTCCACATATTCTCAACAATAGAACATTTGAATTTCTGATGGCACACAAGAGACAAGACGAATTCAAACCAACACAATACTACATCACATACGATTTCGAAACGATGGAAGATCTCATTCTTGACAATCTATTCTCTGATGACAATACTCAGTTGATCTCACACTTGAAGCCTCTCTCTGTTGCATCAGCGATTAAAACAAAATCAGGAGTGAAGTCAATCTACTTTGATCTTCGAGATGGAAAGGATTTTGTGAAGCAGTGGATCAGAGAACTCTTCAAATATGCTGAGACAGTACGAGATGACAACATGTATGAAGATCCTGAAATACCCTCTCAGAATGAAGTCAGTGTGATTGGATTCAACAGTTCCAGATTCGACATCAATCTCATCTTTCGTGATCTCGTTGACAAGGATTGGAAAGTGGTGAGTTTCCTTGGATCCACAACGAAGTACAAACAAGTACTGATCCGACATGAGAAGACACAACAGGTTCTTCGATTCATTGACATGATGTCGTATACAGGACCAATGACTTTGGATATTGCAGTGAAGGCTTTTGGAGGAAACACCACTCTTCAGAAATCATTCTTTGCTTTCGAATCATTTGATTCATCAGACTACGATGTAGTGTTGAGCAAACAAGAACCATTCTCCAAATATGAATTCTATTCCAGTCTGAACAACAGTGAAATGTCCGACAGTGATTACAAATTGTACCTTGATGATTGGAACAAACAAGGATTCAAGAACCGTTGGGAATATCTGAAATTCTACAACATCAGAGATGTCGAATGTATGATTGCACCTCTGGACAATCTGATTGATCTGAACTTCCAATACAAAGTGGACATGCTACACAATCTCTCACTGTCAGCAAATGCTTCTGCAATCAAATATGCATGTGCCTACAAAGACTTTGATATCGACGATGATTTCAATGGAGTGGATCAATCTGGAGAAATAAAAATCACCAAGCAATACTGGAAGTACAAAGTTGCATCGTACATCTATCAAGACCAGAAAGCTCATCGCAGTACTGATAAAAATGTCACTGAAGCAGACTATGAGTGGTTCGTTCAACAGTGCAAGAGAGTGTGCTATATCTGCAAGAGTCACTTCTCACAAGCAGTACGTCCAACACTGGATCGAATCGACAATTCGAAAGGACATTCAAAAGAGAACGTTAAGATCTGCTGTGATTGCTGCAACACCTACAAGTCAGACCATGATGAACATCTCACAAGATTGAGAATTCAACTGAAGAAGTACTGCATCTGGAAATCACTACCAATGACTCTGACACACGAGCAAACATATCACAAACTCAGAGCAGCTGTGACTGGTGGATTATCAAATGTTCAACATCGACAGAACATTAAAGACGTGACACCAATCAATCACTTCACATATGAAGATGGAAAAGTTGTCTCCACTGATACAGAACATAAAATGACTCACGTCTGTGGTGTTGACTTTAATTCCCTCTATCCAAGTGCTTTTTCATCAATCAAGAACAAGAACAATCCGTACACTAAACACAGAATGTACATGCCAGGACGATGCTTATTCACCGCAACAGGAGATAAAGAATGTCGCAAGATCATTGAAGACAAGAATCAGAAGACATTGTTCGTTGCAGAACTGAAAGGACACATCGATGAAAAGTACATTAATGAGTTCATAAATTTCCCACCAATCTTCAGAAACATCGTTATCAATACGACAGAAGAAAACATTGGAGAGAAGACATATTCACTGATGAAGAAACATGGATTGAAGACTGATGACAAACAACGGAAGCTGACCCAACTCTTGAGCACACACGATCAGTATATGTTCTTTTCGACATACTATCTGTGGTTCCTCATCGACTATTGCCACTTCATTATTGATGACGTAAAGAGTGTGATGGTCTTTTCGAGACATGCTGGATTCGAACCATTTGTGACCTCATTCATGAATGATAGAATAGAAGCAATGAAGGTTGGAAACAAAGGAAAGGAACAATTCTGTAAGACCAACCTGAATGGAAGTTACGGATATGATGGAATGAACACTGAGAAGTACAACTCAATCACAATCTGCAATGAGAAGAGAACATACTTGAAGCAAATGATGAAAGGATTTGTAGCAACAAGAGAGATCAATGAGGACAACTACATCGTGATTGAAGACAGAGAGAAAGCATCGTGTAAAACTTGTCTGCAAGAAGCAGTATTCACACTCGACAATGCCAAGTTCTGGTATCTAAATTTCATCTACAACTTCATGTACAAATGTCTAGACATGAACAAGATTCACTTCTGTGAGGGAGACACAGACTCTGCATATTGGGCAATTAGTGGAGATCCGAATGCTGGAATCCATCAACAATTTGAACACGTGATTGCTGACAAAGAATTCTATGATGCTCACAAATATGAATGGTTTCCCAATCCTGAAAAAGGAGTTGACGATGAGAAGAAGCTGTTGGGATTAGCAATTGAAAAAGAAGGTGAACAGATGATCTGTCTTGCACCCAAGTGTTACTCTCTCGATGAGAAATGCAAGATCAAAGGAGTGTCTCTGAAGAAAACAAACATCACGAGTGACGATTATGTGAAGTGTCTAAATGGAGAGAAGACTGTGACTACCACCTTGAACTTCACCGTAAAACGGTTCAAGCATCAGTATGATGCGTTTCAGACGAGAAGAGTCGTGAGCGAAGAGGACACCAATGGATTTGAGATAGCGAAAATACAACAGCAGAAACTCAGTCTCAGTGGAATTCATCTGAAGGCAATCGTACTTGAAAATGAATCATGTCCTCCATTCATTCATGGACTGAAAGCAACTGATTATATTATTGAATAAACACAAACTTTATTTTTGAATAAATGAACACAAGACAGATTAATGCTTTAGTGAATAGACTTCTTCGGTGCACACAGCATTCTAAAAACGAAATAGTCGAAAAGAAATGGACTTTAACTAACGTTTTACCTGTCTATCATGGCGCTGATTCTAATGGACCTTTTGATGGAAATGATGAAACATACTTCGAGGATTGGTTCAATGGAGGTTTATCTCCTGAATTATCACTACCTGATGGAAGAAGAGCAGTTCAACAATTTGTAAGCAACTTCCTAGGAGTTCGTATTCGGGATAGCACTGCTAAACTTGCATTCGAAGCATATCAATTTTATCATCACGAGGTGAATCAGGGAGTGAATTCTTCACCACGGATTCGAAGGCCTGCAGAGGCAAGACCAATACCAATTCCAGTGCAAAGACCAATAGCAATAGAATCACCTGAATCTCCAATCAAAATTGGACAGAAGAGAAACTTGAAATCAATGGGGTTTGAATATGAATATCCAATGAAGGAGAGGAAATTTGAAGAGGAGGACGATGATGACATAATCAATCCACCATCAATCAGAACAACTCCATTCAAACACCCTGTGAGAGAGATCAGACACTACGAACCGACGACGCACAGCAAGTGCTCAATAAGTTGGCACAAATGAAAGGATTGTTTGATCATCAACAGAGAAACGATTCAGAAGATGAACAGATCAAAGCTGAGAACTCAATAATAA
>JARBJD010000122.1:0-202533 GCA_033064195.1 Blattamonas nauphoetae | reverse complement strand
TAACTCCTAACTCCCTAACTCCTAACTCCTAACCCTAACTTTAAAACTTAACTCTAACTCCTAACTCCTAACTCCTAACTCCTAACTTTAACCTCCTAACTCCTAACTCCCTAACTCCTAACTCCTAACTTAACTCCTAACCCCTAACTCCTAACTCCTAACTCCTAACTCCTAACTCTTAACTCCTAACTCCTAACTCTAACTCCTAACTCCTAACTCCTAACCCCTAAACCTTAACTCCTAACTCCTAACCCTAACTCTCTAACTCCTAACTCCTAACTCTTTAACTCCTAACTCCCAACTCCTAACTTAACTCCTAACTCCTAACTCTAACTCCTAACTCCTAACTCCTAACTCCTAACTCCTAACCTAACTCCTAACTCCTAACTCCTAACTCCTAACTCCTAACTCTCTAACCCTAACTCCTAACTCCTAACTCCTAACTCCTAACTCCTAACTCCTAACCTAACTCCTAACCCTAACTCTAACTCCTAACCCTAACTCCTAACCCTAACTCCTAACTCCTAACCCTAACTCCTAACCTCCTAACCCCTAACTCCTAACTCCTAACTCCGTAACTCCTAACTCCTAACTCCTAACCCAACTCCTAACTCCTAACTCCTAACTTTTAACTCCTAACTCCTAACCCTAACCCTAACTCCTAACTCCTAACCCTAACTCCTAACTCCTAACTCCTAACCTCTAACTCCTAACTCCTAACCTCTAACCTTAACTCCTAACTTAACTCCTAACTCCTAACTCCTAACTCCTAACTCCTAACTCCTAACCCTAACCCTAACTCCTAACCTCTAACTCCTAACCCTAACCCTAACCTTCCTAACCCTTAACCTCTAACTCCTAACCCTAACTCCTAACTCTAACTCCTAACCCTAACTCCTAACTCCTAACTCCTAACTCCTAACCCTAACCCTAACTCCTAACCCCTAACTCCTAACCCTAACCTCTAACTTTAACTCCTAACCCTAACCCTAACTCCTAACCCTAACTCCTAACCCTAACTCCTAACTCCTAACTCCTAACCCTAACCCTAACTCCTAACTCCTAACCTCTAACTCCTAACTCCTAACCCTAACTCCTAACCCTAACTCCTAACCCTAACTCCTAACTCCCTAACTCCTAACTCTAACCCTAACCCTAACCCTAACCCTAACCCTAACCCTAACCCTAACCTCTAACCTTCCTAACTCCTAACTCCTAACTCCCTAACCCTAACCCTAACTCCTAACTCCTAACCCTAACCCTAACCTCTAACCTTCCTAACTCCTAACTCCTAACTCCCTAACCCTAACCCTAACTCCTAACTCCTAACCCTAACCCTAACCCTAACTTTAACCCTAACCCTAAACCCTAACCCTAACCCCTAACCCTAACCCTAACCCTAACCTCCTAACCCTAACCCTAACTCCTAACTCCCTCTAACCCTAACCCTAACCCTAACTCCTAACTCCTAACCCTAACTCCTAACTCTAACTCCTAACCCTAACTCCTAACTCCTAACTCCTAACCCTAACCCTGTAACCCTAACCCTAACCCTAACCCTAACCCTAACTCCTAACTCCTAACCCTAACCTCTAACTCCTAACCCTAACCCTAACCCTAACCTTCTAACCCCTAACCCTAACCCTAACCCTAACCCTAACCCTAACCCTAACCCTAACCCTAACCCTAACCCTAACCCCAACCCTAACCCTAACCCTAACCCTAACCCTAACTCCTAACCCCTAACCCCTAAACTTCTAACCTCTCCTTAACCCTAACTCCTAACCCTAACCCTAACCCTAACCCTAACCCTAACTCCTAACCCTAACTCCTAACCCTAACCCTAACTCTCTAACTCCTAACTCCTAACCTCTAACTCCTAACCCTAACCCTAACCCTAACCCTAACCCTAACCCTAACCCTAACCCTAATGGGTTCAACAATCACCCCAACTACTTCAATGCACCTTTTGGGGACACTTCTCACAAGGGACCAAAATGAACGAGATCAAATGTTTTTCGACAAAGTCAAAAAGTCAGATGACTTGCTGCCCTTCCTGGGGCTGTTGTCACATCAAGCACATCTACTCCTTCTGAGACAGTGTATCAACGTTCGACCCCTTCATCTTCTTCGAACTCTGCCCATTTCGGGGCATGTCCTTCGTCAGGCTGATGATCTTCTCATCACGCATCTGCTCACTTTCTTCCATCTCCCACAGTCGAACTCAATTCTGATCCATGCCAACGTTGAAGATGGTGGACTTGGCTTCAGCTCATTCGCGGGCTCAAACATTCCTTCCCTTGTCCATGCCATGACGTCAAGACGGCCCTTCCTCTGGCAAGCCAACCCCAACCCATCTGGGGCTCCATTCCAACTCGGGCAGGAACCACCATCATCAACATTCAGCCCCCTTCAGATGGTCATTTCAGTCATCAGCATGCTGAATCCTGACCAATTTGAAAAGCCCGACGCGGGCAGGGAAGATGGTTCGTCTGTTGGAAAGGACAAATTGACCCAATGGAGAGACCTCTCCCAGATTGGGCTCAAAATCGACATGCCACGATCTGTGCTAGTCGAGCCCATTTTGGGTCACCATGATGCCTGTGGACAAATTCCATGTTTTGGACAACGACACCATTCTGAACTCTCTCAACTACAGAATGCTCAAAGAACCCACATCGTACGAATTGGGAAAACACTGCTGGATAAACAAGGAAGGAATTTGAACTACTCTGTACCTTGCCCACTTTGTTCAGTCCATTCTGGTCGACCATGCCTCCTGCTGTCAAATCAATGGATCCGCAAGGACAGCCCGGCACACCACAATCAAACTTTGGTTGAACCGTCTTCTTCAACAGATACCCAATGTGGTCACTGAGTTGGAAAAGCCAGTTTGGATGGATGGGATCAATTTGGGCACAAAGCCCAGACCCGCTGGGGCCATTGCTGACATCCGAGTCACTATCACAACCCAAGTGAGCAATCACAAATTCGTCACTAACCTCCTCCAGGGTGGTGACCGCTCAGGGAACACTCTCACCTTTGGGCTCGACTTGACAATCGCCCAAGACATCCCAAATGCCCTCCACCGGGGTCTCCTCCCCGACCCTCGAACAGCTGTCAACCAGGCTGAAGAGGGCAAGTTCAAACACTACAAGAAACTTGGACAAGAACACAAGGTGATTGGCATTGGGATCAGTGAGAATGGTCAGCTTGGGAACAACATGGAACTGTTTTTGGACTTTATGAAGAAGGTGGCCCGAGATGGGCACAAATCAGCCCAAGTCTACCACTTCCTCCAAATGACCTCTCTTGTCCTGGAACAAAGCAGATGCATCATGGAACGTCGGGTCTGTCAAAAACTCACATGGAGTCTTCAGAATTTTTCAGTTCAACAAGATGCCCAAAATGGGCTCAACACCCAACCTTCACCAAGCACAACATATTTACTCAGTGCGGTGAATCTTCATTCTCAACAACCGAATCTTGCTTCGCCCTCTCAGGGCCCACACTCAACCTCACCTTCTTCTTCACCTCCCTCTGGACCACCTCAAGTACCCCGCTCAGGGCCATCTCGAAATTCTTCAAATCATCAACTTACGCTCAACCTCCCGGCAAATAACCAATCAGTTGAAAAACACACTCCCACCCTCACCCGGCCAACTTCCATCATTTTCACTCCTCGTTTTTATTATGTTCCACAACCCAACTCTGAACATAAAGTTTCTCAACCGCCCCTCGTGGCTCTAGCTTCATCTTCAGAGTCTCCCTCTCAACCTTCTATTCCTGGCCCTTCTGAGGGCTCAATGGTTATCATGACCTCCACGTCACCAGAAGAGCACATTGTCGAGACCATGGAAAGGGGCAGTTCCGATCACGAATTGGCCCAATCCGGGGACAGTGATCTCGTTAATGCAGGAATGGAAGTTGATCGTTCCGACAGTGATTTGCCCATTTCGGGGCCCAATCTCGAAAATCCAATGTCTTTGACCAGTACCCGCCGTGAACCTGATTCAACCAACTTTTCACACAGGGAGTTGTCAGAGCAAAGGATTGACGAGAAACCCGAAATATCATTCGAGGAACTCTTTTCGGAAGACAATCCACCCGTTTGTGATTTCTCCATTCAACCCCAATTTGGGCCAACTCCAATGGATGTCGATGCCACCCAACTGCCCCTCCAAGGGTCGACTCAAAAAGATGCCGATGTTGGTCAGGAGATGATTGCTGAACTCCCTCCCAATGATGCCGAAGTCGTTCAAGATATCATCTTCGGGTTGCCTCCAACTGATATCTATGTTGATCAAGAGCCCGCCCCAGGGCTGACTCCAAGTGATGCTGAAGTCGGTCTCTTGCCCCTTCCTGGGTCGACCACACAGGATGCCGAAGTCAGCCAGATGCCCCCTCCTGGGCTGACCCTCACTGATATCGACATTGACATTGAGCCCTCTCTGGAGCAGATCACATTTGGCTCAGACACACTTCCGACCTCTTTCACTCCTCCACCTTCAATTTCACCCAATCCAATTCCGGGCTCCTCAAAGTCCACCAGAACACCCCAAACTCAAATACCGCCCGCGGCTGTTCTGATCGAGTTGGATGCCGACTATGCTGAATTTGGTCAAAATCGCTAAACTTGCACCGCCTGTAGCGCCGGACCCAGAGCGATGCGGCATATGGTTGGATTGAACTTTTTGAAGATCTTTGAGGGATCTATCGATCAAATAAATTTTGGTTGAAATTTTTTTTTCAAGGTGTTAGGGTTAGTAAAATCAAATGTCCACTACTAACCCTAACCCTAACCCGTGCAGTGCTTGTTTCCTTTCTTCTTTAGACATCTTTCCTTTCAGTACTCGCAGATTTTCCTTTGCTTTTTTCTTTTCCGAAAGATCGTCGTTTGCTTCATATGAAAGTGAGAGGTGGACTTTTGCCTATCTTCAACAACTTCAAAGCATTAATGAACTGTTATTTCTCTTCAAACAAGTCGTGAAGAGCGAGGAGTGGGGAACGTGATTCGTGTATCCAAACTGAGCGCTTGTAAGATGATTGAGTGAGAGAGTCCAGAGTCAGAAGAGTGATTTGTTCACCCATGCCAGACTGAAGAGAGGAGAGAGAGAAAGAGATGAGAATAGAGAAGTGTGAAAGGAGAAGAGAGACCAGAAGAGAGAAGGATAAGAAAGCTGTAGAAGGAGGAGACAAACCTTGCAAGTTGTCAGGAGGACACTCTCATAAAGTTAGAGATCGAGTTGCGATTGTCTGATCCCGTGGACACCATCCAAACGCCGGTCATTGAGGTCATCGTGATGGTCATGTAAGTCGTGGTGTAGGCGGTGTCAAGAGAGACAGGTTCTCGCAAAGAAGTCTTTCAACTGTTTCGCCTTCATTCTTCACATCAATTCGCTTCGTCTAAGCCTGCTTTCCCGAATGTTAATGATGACATAACCAGAGTGTGACTGGCGTGTCGAAGGAGATGTGAGCATTTCTTGAAGTAGCAGTTCTTGACGCGTATCTGTCTCCATTCATGTGGAACGTACTGCTCGCAGCAACATGTAACCTCCTCTCTGAAGACGAGGCGATATGGATGTGGAAATCCTCGATAAGATCACTTTGGAATCTTTCAACACGAACAGCAGCTAATGAACCATCTGTAACCGCGCAATTCACGATTTTGCAGATCTTGAGAGCGAGTGATCCCCAAAGTTTGCCTGCGAGAGGGATGAGTGGTATCCCACGTGTTTGGATCCGTCGGGGCAGTATAATCCTGATTGAGGCAGCATCATTTGATCACAGTGACATTCTCCATCTGTAATGTCGTTCCCGTCATTGGCGACGACATGACAGCAACAGTACCAGAGTGCTGGTGTGTGAGAGAGAGATCATGGGTTCTGAGGAAGGGTAGGAGGAGTGTTGAGTGTAGAGAGTGGAAATGAGGAGCCAATGAGGCGACGAGAAGAATGACGAGAGGGAGGGCAGATTGGCCAGCAGGTTAGGTTTGAAGATGGACAAGATTTCGATACACTTCTGTTGAGGAAGAGTCTGGAAAGGCGAGAAGCCAAGAATATGGATTGAGGACGAAAGAGAGGGACAAACATCGGCGAGGGTGAAGAAATGGAGGATTGCCATTTTGGCTGGATGTGACTCTTTCTGATCAGAGACGGATGGTGAGAGCACTCCCAAGTCAGTGCAAATTGAGTTTAATATCTTTGGGGTGGGAGAAGAAGCAATGAATATGAGAGATCAATGGGAATCACGATCAGTCTCTTTCACCACTCTTCCTTCTTCATTTCTACCACCACAAAATCACACTAACCTTCCTCTCAATTGAATACCAACATTTTTCTGTCCAATACGACAATCTGAAAGTTATCGGTTCCAACGATGGCTCTGGTATCCCAATCTCACTCAACTGCTCTAAAGACAACCTTTACATTTGTCAATAAGATAATCCTTTGCTGGATATGTTCTTGGTCTCACAAGCTGACTCGGAAGGATCGGATTCGACGGAGACCGATTAATCCGAATTATCCAGTCACAAATACCAATCCGACAACGACTCAATGATCTTCTTTCGACTGGGCATGAACATACAATTTATCAAACATCTTTTCCGCCAACATCAAGACATCCATTCCATCCAGGTCACCACAACATGGATGCCCAACACCACCATAATTCTGACGTAAATTTCCGCCATAAACACAACAAAGTCGCAACGGAAGGAACGTCCTGAAAGCAATATCAGTTCTTTTCCCATTGATTCCACTGCAGTGTCGTCTATTTGGCCTCGGTCACACAGATTCTCCCATCGACAAAGGGCATCCATTGTCTGCAGATTTATCATTTTTCATGATTTCAATTCTTTCACATCTGTTCTATTCGTCACCCTTCAGCAAAGTCCAACGTCTCCGAGGTTGTAGAGACCAGACTTGCTGAGAACGACCGACCCCCTCGTCCACAACCTGGACATGTGCAGCCCCAAAATGTGTCCACTCTCGAATTTGTGTAGCATAAATAATTAGCCTGAATTAAGCGGGAATGGCACATTTTGGGGCAGGTGGGCGACGGGGGAGGTAGCTTCAGTGTAGGCAAGGCTTTACAATCCCTTGAGGACAATTTTCGAGGCCAAAACTGGAATAAATGCGAAAAAAGACATAAGGACAGGCAGAAAAGCAAAAATACAAACAAATACGTGCATAGAAGCTCACACAGAAAGAAACTTCGGCAGACAATCAACGCAGATGGGGAAACAGCGGAGAACATCAACGGAGATGGGGAAACAGCAGGAGAACATCAACGGTGATGGGGAAACAGCGGAGAACATCAACGCAGATGGGGAAACAGCGGAGAACATCAACGGAGATGGGGAAACAGCGGAGAACATCAACGGAGATGGGGAAATAGCGGAGAACATCAACGGAGATGGGGAAACAGCGGAGAACATAAACGCAGATGGGGAAACAGCAGGAAAATCGACGGAGATGGGGAAACAGCAGGAAAATCGATGGAGATGGGGAAACAGCAGGAAATTCAACGGAGATGGGGAAACAGCGGAGAACATCAACGGAGATGGGGAACCAACAGGAAACTCAACGGAGATGGGGAAACAGCGGAGAACATCAACGGAGATGGGGAAACAGCGGAGAACATCAACGGAGATGGGGAAACAGCGGAGAACATCAACGCAGATGGGGAAACAGAGGACAGCATCAACGCAGATGGGGAAACAGCAGGTAACTCAACGGAGATGGGGAAACAGCGGAGAACATCAACGGAGATGGGGAAACAGAGGACAGCATCAACGCAGATGGGGAAACAGCGGAGAACATCAACGGAGATGGGGAAACAGCGGAGAACATCAACGCAGATGGGGAAACAGCAGGTAACTCAACGGAGATGGGGAAACAGCGGAGAACATCAACGGTGATGGGGAAACAGCGGAGAACATCAACGGTGATGGGGAAACAGCGGAGAACATCAACGCAGATGGGGAAACAGAGGACAGCATCAACGCAGATGGGGAAACAGCAGGTAACTCAACGGAGATGGGGAAACAGCGGAGAACATCAACGGAGATGGGGAAACAGAGGACAGCATCAACGCAGATGGGGAAACAGCAGGTAACTCAACGGAGATGGGGAAACAGCGGAGAACATCAACGGAGATGGGGAAACAGCGGAGAACATCAACGCAGATGGGGAAACAGCGGAGAACATCAACGGAGATGGGGAAACAGCGGAGAACATCAACGGAGATGGGGAAACAGCGGAGAACATCAACGGAGATGGGGAAACAGCAGGAAAACACAACGCAGACGGGGAAACAGCGGAGAACATCAACGCAGATGGGGAAACAGCGGAGAACATCAACGGTGATGGGGAAACAGCGGAGAACATCAACGGAGATGGGGAAACAGCGGAGAACATCAACGCAGATGGGGAAACAGCAGGAGAACATCAACGGAGATGGGGAAACAGCGGAGAACATCAACGGAGATGGGGAAACAGCAGGAAAAAACAACGCAGACGGGGAAACAGCGGAGAACATCAACGGTGATGGGGAAACAGCGGAGAACATCAACGGAGATGGGGAAACAGCGGAGAACATCAACGGAGATGGGGAAACAGCAGGGAACTCAACGCAGATGGGGAAACAGAATCCAAAAAGTGCACTGATGCGCAAGCTGACTCCAAAACGTTCAATGAAGCGCAAACAGAATCCAAAACGTTCAGTGAAGCGCAAACCGAATGCACACGCCATCCTTTCGTCAATCTCGTCTCATTTGCGACAATACTTGATTCAGTCCATTCAAATGTCGTGAAAAACTGAATTAACTGATGATATGAAGAACGGAATCAAAAACAATTTCTGAATTACGTCTCACTCTCATCCTCCTGCATTGCCAGCGCCTCTTTCACATCCTGAATGTGCTCAACCAAACCTGACTTTCGTCTGCCTTTCATCGAGAAGACTTGGTATTGTGCCTGTGGAGGTTCATCATTTTGCCGAAGCTTCTTCTTCATATCCCGCTTCTCCGCAAACCACCGAATCTTACAGTTCTCCGGTGTCCTCTCTCCTCCTCGGTCTGCGATCAATCTAGAGATCTCCTCCCAGCTCATGTTAGCGGCGCGCCCATCCGCCAGAGCTCTCAACTCCCATTCCAACCAGTACTTCCTCTGGCGGATGGGCTTTGGTGGAGGACTCTGAACCACCACACGTTCCTCCTGGTTAGCTTGATTCGGCTGTTTCGCAAGGTCATCCCGAACTCCTCTAAGAAAGAGTTGAGCCATTGTAGTTGGAGTCTGGCCGGATGAGAGACATCCTGGATATGGCGTTCACAATTTGCTGTCGAGAGGGATTCGTCCTTGCAGAAGAGTCTCGTCGCTTTGGCTCGAAGTGCATGGAACTTGGCTGACCCTCTTGTCAACATGGCGCACGACATTCCGAGAACTGTCGTCACTTGTTCTTTAAATGCAGACAGCTGTTCTCCTCCAGTCCATGGAATGGGCTTGAGTTTTGTGTTGTGGAAGATTTCTGTTGTTGTGAGGACAGGTTCCATCACGTTGGTGGCGTGGAGTTCTGAGTTGGGCATTACAAGTCGGTTGGCAACGTGGACGCCAATAGTCGCTGACTTCACATATCTCATTTGAACAGAGGAGTACGGCACCCAGCGTGCCACAATTGCTGTTTGTTCTAGTACTCTTGTTCGGGTGGAATCATCATTACCAGCCTTGATCAATGCCGAGGAAAGAAAACCACTTCGAAGACTGTGAAACCCAAAGTATTGTCGATTGAAACCGGCTTGGAATGCCCGGTTTTGTAAGCGGACAGTCATAGCATCTGGTCCAATTGGCCAGATCCTCTCTCCCAGATTCCAATGCTGTTCCCATTCATCTCTGCTTGTAAGTGACAGCCCGAAACGTTGAACCAAGTGTTGTTGGAGCCAGTAAACAACATTCAAGTTGCTATATGCAAATATGTCACCCTCCACAGTAACAACAGAATCCTGAACGTGATAACCTTTCATCTTTCGCAGACGAATAGTAATCAGAAGTACTGATGAGTCCTTTAGACAGACGATTCTCTCGATGTCTTTCAATTCGATTGCTGCACATGTCGAGGCACGCACGCCTGTCGAAAGAGAAAACAGGAAGAGGCTGGCTTCAAAGGTCTTTTCTGGGATGCAGTCAGGGATATGGACAATGATTGTGTGGAGATCCGAAGCAATGAGAGGAGGTTTCCCAATGGATACGTCTGGAGTCAGTTTTGTTTTTTTGACGAGGTTGACGGAGTCAGAGATGGCAGAATGGATTGCTTGTGGAGTTGGTCCACCTCGATGCAGTGAATCAAGAACACCAAGCGCACATCGAACTGTCGAGTCTAGTGAGGCAACAGACACCAAATCATTGATCCCCAGAACGTATATGAACTGCTTCACCACATTACATTCAAGGGGAAGCACAGATTCGAGTTCCATCGCGTCTGCAAAGTCTTTTAAGAGACGGTAGACCCAGCGATGGTTCTCCTGGGTCTCAAGACTATATGGGAGAGTGTGAGCTTGGGGGTTTGCCAGATCTTCCGAAGAAACAGTCCGCAAGAAAGTGTGAAGGTGTGTTGGCCCTTGGTTCTGATTGAAAGGTCTTGAAAGTGATGGATTGTCTGACTGTTCCGGAACTGGTGGGGTGAACCTTGAAATGATTCGTCTGTGATTGTTGTAGATCTTCAGCCATTCAGCCTCTCGATCGAGACTTTGTTGTGACGTTTCATTCACAGATGACAGGTTCGACCATTGATTAATCAACGCTTCTTCAAGTGACGTCGCTTTCTGTATTTCTGTCGCTTCGTCGGTGATGTCATCAAGCTGGGCAGTGATTGAGGCAACCTTTGGTTTTGTCTTTTTATCAGGCTCGGTCGTTTCGGTGCTTCTGGTTCCGTCCAACTGTCATCGCTGTCATCTGACGTTTGTGCTGAATGCGGTCTTTTCACCTTTTCGATGACTTCCTCTTGAATGTCCGACTCAGTTGAATCATCGGTTGTCTCTTGGCGGGTTCTCCTCTTCTTCTTCATCTGTTTCTTTCTTGATTCTTCCTGCTTGTCGTTCCTCTTCTTGACAGTCTTGTGTTCTTCCTCTTTGTCTCCTTTTCAGGAATCCCTCCACAAAGGCGAGATATCTGGCAATTTCATCTTCAGAAAATGTAACAGGACGACCCGCTCTCCAGGACTCAATTTTACTGAGAGCACAAACAAAGGTGATGCTTGAACATCCTTGTTCAATAATGAGGAAGGTTGGGTTTTCTCTTCACTCATCGTTGTAGATTCTTCTATGGAATACGTGATCTCGCCTGGATTCACTGCTCCGCTCATCTGGTTGCGGAGCATCTTCTCGACCTTATCCTCAGTCTTGACTCGTTGGGGCGTTTGTCGCGTTGGAGTAGATAGGGCAAACAGCATGCGGGACTGTTGGGACTTAGGAGTAGACGGAGGAGGAACGATAGATTCTTCTTCCTCTTCTGCAATGGCCTGAGCTCGACGAGCGGCAACATCTATGTATTCAATTTGAAAATGTGGGGTCAGCCAACAGATACATGATCAAAACACCAAAAAGCATACCATGAAATCTGAACTGTTTCATTCTACGTCGACGTTTTTTTGAGAGGATGATTGCAGTAGATGAGACAGACTGTGAGGGAAATGAAGTCACACCTTTCTTTTTCCTTAACTTGATAGTGCATTTCACGCCTTTCTTTCTGGTTGATGAAATTTGAAAGAATTGGGGAAACGGTTGGAATAAAGATATGGGTGGATCAAACAGACTTTTCTAAAAAGAAACTGCAATAAGAGAAAATCTGTCATGAAGGTTGATACAATTGATCTCACAACAATGTCAAGTTTTCAGCGCACAACTGGAAGATGAAGGTGCGAGCGACCGAGTGCTGATCTAACCCTAAAAACCCTAACCCCGATGTGTTGAACTCTGGAGAATCAAAATAAAGGTCCATGTTAATGGATGCGACTAAAATGACGTCCTTCAGCGTGTCGATGAGCTGACCTGTGCCAGGCGGGAGGCCACGGAACGACCACAGCACTCCAACCGCAGCTTCAGGATCGAGTTCATTCGTCTTCTTCATCGTCGCCAGCAGGTGCAGAAGGAGCTGGCGTCTTGTCTGATCGGACACGGTGGGGTTGTTCTGTTGGAGAAGAGCAGTTTGTTCCACTCCAATGCACTTCACTTCAAACTCCACAAAGAACTGCAGAAGAGGAATGGGACGAGAAACGACGTAATCCTCACCAGTCGAGACGTCCTCCGCGGAGAGAGGAGTGAAGAAAATGTCGTGGCGATTGATGTCGTATTCATCCAGTCCCTGCGTCACCTCATCCAATCTGAGGAAGAACTCGTTCAGCGGATCAAAAGAATGGAGGAGGTTGAGTGAGTATCGAGAGCGATCGAGGTGTGGGTGTCCATCCGCCGGGTGGAGGATCGAGTTGAGGAAGGACGAGACGAGGTGGACAAGTGGGAAGAAGTCGACTGTTCGGAGGAGAGGCACCAGTTCCGAGCAGACACGCACGAGAGCAGCGAGCAGCCTCTCCCTCGTTCGCTCGGCCTGTTCGTCTTTCCTGAAGAGCGAGGCGCCTCTCGCCTTCAGTCGCTCGAAGACCAGCGGATACAGCACCTGGAGCCTCTCCAATCCTGACGGCGAGCGGGCAAGCGAGGAAACCACCATTCCCATCACTCGCCACACGTCCACAACCTGCCCCACACTCGTGTTTGTCCTGGTGGACGCGTCGGCCTCTCCAGTTCTGTCGATACGCGGCGGCAGTGTCGTCCCCTCTGACGGTGTGGCCGGGTGCGAGTGTTGTGTGTGCGGGTGGAGAGGATGCCGCTGCTCGATCACCAACAGCCTCTCCACAATCTGCTGTGCATCCTCTTCCCCCAATCCGACTCCAGTTGAGTCATCAGCATTGCGGCCAAGCAAGGAGAGGAGGAGTGACAATTCAAGCTCGTCCAGATCCTGGAGAAGGAGCGGGGCGATCCTGGGCCCATCCTGATGATGTAATATCGGAAACGTACTCGCTTTTCGGCCTGTGTTGATGATTGTCAGAAGACACAGAGCGAGATTGGAGGATGGGTTCGACGGGGAGAGTAAGGCAACGAGGGTGTACCAGAGGGAGGATGGAGTCGCCAATTTGGTCCGAAGTTTCGATAGAGTGACGATTAGCGGGTTATCTATGGGTGCATTCGGAGGGACGATGGATGTCAGACATTTTGCGGAGAATTCGAGGAATATCGTCAAAATGCGGAGATGGTGGGACGATGGAGCGGCAGTGAGGGTCATCACGAGGAGTGTGAGCGGAAGGCAGTTCCCCATATTTTTGAGGGCGTCCTCTGACGTCAGGAGAGACGATACAATCTGAGTGAGAAGCTTAACTGTGTCGACACATGTCGATGAGAAAGCTGGATCTGTAAAAAGAGTGGAAAGGTCCCCGATCAGAGTGGACGCAGCTGAGAAGTCTGGTGGTGTTCTGCGGAATCTGGAAGTATCACACAACTCGATATCGGCCAGCAGAGCAGCACAGTCAACACTGTGCAAGGCTGAGAGGCATTCGCTCATCGACACAGAGGTCACCGCCTGCAGGATGGAGGCGGCTTTTGTTTGGACGGTTGTGTCCGACGAACCGACAAAGAGCAGGAGATACGGCAGGATAGGATTCATCATGATCAACGGATACTGTGTGGTCTGCACAGAAGGACGTCGTTCCATCTCGATGAGTACGAAATTGAGGAGATGGATCGTCGATCGTTGGAGTACATCGTTTCTTTCATTATCAGAAGAATTCTCCAACGTAGTGGGATTATTCGACGAACTTATTTGTTTCAGTGTTTCTTTGATGGTCCGCTCGATGTCAAATCTGGTAGTCGAGTTGTGATCAAAGGAGAACTGTTCCACAAGTGTGACGAGCATTGACCAGACTACGTCCATTTCATACAGGAACATCCACTTAAATAAGTTGTCAGTTTGGCGAGTGTTTTCTGGCAATATAACAAGTGATGGACACACTTTTGAGAATGTCGATGATTTGGTCAGCATAAGGAGCTCGTGTAGATATCTCAGAAGATACAAAAGCATTCACCAATCGATAGTAAGAAGTCGGAGTCTTTTGAACACGACGGGCCTTTTCAGGAAATAGGTACGTCATTGTACAGGATCCAAAGTGATGAGAGAACGTTCTAAGGGCGAGATCGATGGTAAAGTAGTTGTGTATGAGCAAAAAGGGCATGATAAATGATGATTCAGACATGGAAACAACGTTTGTGAATGAGATTAAGCTTAAGATGAGATATATGAGTTGCAAACTGAAGAAATTCGAGAATTCGAAAGTCTCGTTGAGAAATCCATCAACATAAACTGAAAAAAGACAACTCTGAAATTGAACGGACTGTTGTGAGAGATGGAGAGGTGGTTGACGTGGCAGAGTCGAAGAACGCTGTCCTGCGGATGAAAACAGAGGAATGATGAACAGTGTCATTCCCATAATGATTTGTTTCGTGTAAGACGAATAAGGAATGAACACGTATATCAAACAAAATAACTTCTCCTCTGCAACAACACGCTCTGACATGCCTTGTCTTCATTTGCCACTCTCAATAGATTGTTCTCCTTTCCTGAATTGGGACGAAAACAGACTCGAAACTGGCGAGGAAGCGGGGATTGTTTTTCGGTCTCTTGTTGCCTTTTTGAAATGTCAACATGCATTGGATGACTCTCTGGTGGAGAAATCTGTGAAATTCATAGAATCTGTGACTCCCTTGAATCAACAATCCTCGGATGATTTTCTCATCAATCCTACCTGGTTCTTTCAGAAAGGGTTGTGGGACTCCGTTCGGTACCTTGGGGTCATCCTTTCTTCGGCCAGTCTGGTCATATCCACAGCCACCATGAAGATGATCAACGCTCTGATGACTCATAGTTCGGCTCAAGTCCTGCGTGCCCTCATCAACTGTGATCTGATTCCTCAACTCATCAACACTCTCAATCTTCCGTCTCTTTCGTTCGACAAAGCCGTCGATATCCACATCTATCTCATGTCAATTGTCACCAATTCTGTCTGGCTCTCAACTCCGAATGGACTCGAACAACTCGGAATTGAAGATGAGGATGAACAACAAGCTGTTCACGAGACAGTTTTGATGAAAATTGTGGCTCCTTCGGAGAAGTATATATGGCATTTGTGCGTACACCGCTTTTCGATCATCGATGGTGGGCAATCGTTTGAATTCATGTATCTTCTTGCCCGATTCCTCCGAATATGTCTTTACCATCAACAGGCAATGAAAATTTTTCACACCCTATCTGTATTCTTCACGATCCCAAGTTGTCTGACATTCTTCGAAAGTAATCACTCAATCTGGAATTTTCTGAACGAAATGCTTATTTCACAGCTGGAATGGAACAAACAAGGCGTTCCAGTTCGTCGGTTAGGAGCGGCAATCTTTCGATCTTTGAGAATGGAAGGGATCGACGAAGTGTTGGAACGAAATCTGCTTAACGATGGGAATGGGTATCCTGGGAAAGAAATTGAATCACATTCGACAAAATTGAATATCTTGCTCGGAATGAACATTGCACAAGTTGTATATATCTTCATCAGGACATGAAAGAAGGAGAATATCGGGGTGGCGGGAAAAAATTGGGCGGGCTCTTAGTCGATTCTGGCACTATTTAGCTTAATTTTCACTTCATACAGTGCCTTTACATGTTTCCTATTTTCAAAAAACACCAAGTAAAAAAATCATAGTGTCCTGACCAGAGAGAACAGCGAGGTGAAAGATCAGATCTGAACGACTATGACTCTTTTTCTCAACAAAATGGAAAATTTCAGACATTTAGACTAATTTACACTCATTTCAGAAGAAGATGTAGCAATTGAATCAATACATGACAGGGAAATGTCATCGAGATTTTTTTCCAGAATCGTGATATACTGGCCTGACCGGGGGTGACCGGTCACTTTTTTCCAAAAAGTACTGACGGTCAGTGACCGGGGAAATTCGAAATATGGGTGACATTTGATCAAAGGATCTTCGAGAAATCAGGATCTGATCGGATAAACCAGTCTCTTTGAAACTCTTTGACCTTTATTCTCTTTTCTTGAACTGTTTTTTAATTGAAAACATGTTTTTTCATGGAATTCTTTAATGTGCATTCCGATCAAGAAGTCAAAATTGATTCGCCCAGAATATTATTCTGATGTCCTGAAATCTCTAATCGATCTCGAACGATGTCGTTGACTTTGTTACGATTTCACAGACACTGGATATCTCCCATATCACACTCTCTGCTTCCGCAATCATCATTGCGAATCCACTGTACACTTTTAGCCTCGATTGGCGAAAGGGGGATGATTACCCTTTCTTGAAAACGGGTTTTAAGCATTAGAAGTGACTGCGGAGGCAGTTGAGAAGAAATTGCAAGAGAAGAAAGAGAAGATTCGAAAGCAGATGCAGAAGAGGGGATCGTCACTCGACGAAGACATTGGCGATCCTACACAGGAAATAACTCCCTACTCGACAGAATCTTCAATCACGGACGATGTCGAAAAAGAAAACAATGAATAATACATCGAAGAAGAGCTCGATGTGATTCTGTTTGTGGAGTTGAACTCAATTTCCCAAGCCCTTCTCACTCCAGTGATTGCTGAACGCCAGAGAAAGTCAAAACAGAAGGAAAGACCCTCTCTTTGCAGCGGAGTGGACCGTAGAACTGGAGGAGAGGTGATTGAAGAGGCAGTCATCCAGATCGAAGAATCCGACGAAATGGACACATGAAGACGAACCCGCTGCGATTGTCAAACATTCCGACCTCTTTCATATGATTTTGATCATTAAGAACATCTCAGAACGTGGTATGAAAATGTTAATTGTCGTTCTGATGAAATATCAATTCTTGACGATGGTGAATCTCTCAACCAACAAAGCAGGGATGGGGAGGTCAATGAATTGCCGAACTACCTTTGACGAATCAAAAGAGCACAGTTTGTGCGTTGAACATCTGGATCATCGACACCTTGGCAGGACAGTTTGAAGACTTCGCATTTGGCTTCACCTCAAACAAGATCTGTAAGCTCACTGATCTCAACGTCACTTCAAACAGGATTAACAACAAAGGAGGTATCATCCACAGCCTTGCAATCGACACGAACGTCAAGAGCCGACAGGTCAATGTGGCTTCGAATGACATGGAATATAACACAATCACATCAAAAATCTCGCTCATTCGAACCAACACGTATTCGAAACTGTCGCTTTTCCAGTGGAATGATTGTTCCAATCTCATTCTCTCATCGCTGAAGGATTTGTTCGAAAAGAACACGTTGCCGAAGAAGGATGGGATAGAGGAGAACGTGAAGCTGAATTTAGAGTCACTCCAACAGGATCTGGATCAGCTGGACAAAGTTCGAAGTCTATTAGCCAATGAAACGGCGACTCTGATGAAATGATGTCGCTTTCTGGTTTCGCAACATCTCTTATTCATTGAGACGTAGTGAGAATACGAGCGGAAGGAGAGTGAACTGCTGGAGCAGCTGGATGAGGGAGCGAAGCAGGTGATCACGCTGGAGGAAGAGAAGAAGGAGTTGACGAAGAGGAAGGATTTGGAACGGAGGCACAGGGAGTTCCGAGGACAGATGCTGACGACGGAAGCCAACCGATGCGCGTAGGAACGATCGAAAGCAGAACGAAAGCGGAAGAACTCGATACGACCGATGGAAGAGATGGGAGAGGAGCTGGTGAGCTCGTATGGAGCCTGCATTTCAGATTTTCAAGAACAGATCGCCGCGAAATCGGAGGACAAGTTGTTATGTCACGAAATTTCACAATATCTCAGTAATTAGAGTCAATTCTCACATTAGGCGTGATCGGACCCTTAGAAGAAAAGAGAGGTGACACTGACCGAGCCTTTTGGCTCGGTCAGGCCAGTATAAATCGTGATGATCATCCTTCCTTTGTCGTCAATTCGTAGTTTGATCTCCCAGCCAGTCATTGAACTGGCTGTAGCTTCTGTCCAGCATGGTGATTACACATATCCTGATGAATAATGACCAAGATCCTGAAAACAACGTCGATGATCGAAAAACATTGCAATTCAGTGTTTATATTCAGATTCCTTTGAATACGGGAGGAGTAATGAGAAAACGGCAAGAAATACAAACCAGTCTGGTTTTATCCCTGAATCAACGATGTCGTGTTTCACCGCTTGATCATGACGTCAGATGTGATGATTGGCACTTTCCACGATGCCCCGTGCATTCATGAAGGGGGTCGATTCGTTTCATCCTGAAAAAGATGACGTGACAACGGCGATTCTCAAACAGAGTTAAAAATCTCGATGATATTTCCCTGTCATGTATTGATTCAATTGCTACATCTTCTTCTGAAATGAGTGTAAATTAGTCTAAATGTCTGAAATTTTCCATTTTGTTGAGAAAAAGAGTCATAGTCGTTCAGATCTGATCTTTCACCTCGCTGTTCTCTCTGGTCAGGACACTATGATTTTTTTACTTGGTGTTTTTTGAAAATAGGAAACATGTAAAGGCACTGTATGAAGTGAAAATTAAGCTAAATAGTGCCAGAATCGACTAAGAGCCCGCCCAAGTTTTTCCCGCCACCCCGATAATGCGACTTTATGAAGATACTTCTTCGAAATCTGCGGACTGAAGACTCGGAAGGCCCTACCAAAACCCAATTCCTGAATCATCGAAAAGGAGATTGCGGAGAAGATTTTGGGCTCGATTCGATAGCGCTGAATTCGTTGGTTGAATTGAATCTTCCGCAGCGAGGATTAATGATGACAGTCAACTGTCATAATTGGGGTCGAATACCTCCATCTTCTCGCTCCAGATGCCTCGTCTCTTGCGTCCTATCTTCATTTTCACGCCATCCACAACCTTTCGTCCCGCTGTTTTAATCTTTCATTCATTCTGCTCTCCTCGTTGACTTCGCCCGCTCGATAAACCATTCGACGTTGAAACTGAATCCTCTCACAATCAAACCGTCTCGTTACTCGGATTTGACCAAAGCAGAGAATGGCTCAGAGATGTCACTCGATCAATGTGTCTTCTCCACGTCGAACCTCTGCCAATCTATTCTTGGCGGAGAAAATCAACGCCTCAACATCTCTTTGTCATCGTGCATGATTAATATCGTCTTGTTGAAGATCAATCCCCACCGTCACAATCGACAACCAACTACTTTCTTCCAGTTTTCTCGCTCGATCATCTGTCCACGCCGGCTCAATCGAACACAACCAGCATGAATGAACCTGTTGAAATCTGCAAGACTGTTAGCTGAACAATGGCTTCGTTCTAATTCGACGAATTCAGATCCGCTTTGAAGTTGGTCAGTGTCGTTCCTGTTGGAAGTGTGAACGACATTCCAACCATGTTTTCTGCTCGACTTGACTGGCCATCCGCTCCTCCAAGTTCGTGTCGTCCTCTTCGGAGCAGAAGGGAGGTGCGATCTTCGTTGACCTGTCTTCGCTCGGAGCAGGCTCGTACGAGCTGACGTGGCTCACGTTCGCGTCGTCGTGCACCTGTTCTGGCAGTGGGAAGTGGCTTTTCGTGTTGGGGCACGATCTCGCGTCTCTGGTGACGAAGGAGAGGTGGGCAGTGATGTCCTGATTGCACCAGCTCCGGCTTCGATGATCAGAGTGGAGAGGAACTCCGTGCTTGCTCTTCATTTCTTGTCGTTTTCGTTTTCGCTCCCTTCGTCCATCGCCAGCATTGTCACTTCGTCGTCTGGCGTCGTGAGTGTCGTCTCGTGTCGTGTTCAGGCCTCGACTCTCTCTCAGTCTTTGTTGGCAATCCCCCACATTTCTCCGAGGCGTGAAAGAGCATTATTCTCTTGTTTCTGATTCTTGTATCTTGAACCATTCATTGAATAGATGTCACCCCTATTTGGAAAACAGTCAAAAGCAACGAGAAACAAGAATTATGACCCGAAACAAACTGTGTCCGATATCTATGAAAAAAGAGATGTGAGAGATGAATGACCAATGAATGTGTTGGCATTGGAAACAGAAGATAGCGGTGGACGAATCATTCAGTTCAAATCCAGGTGAGTCGAGCGAATGATGTCTGAGTGACAGGATGGAAGTGACAACAGAAAGCATTGATGAATTGAACCAAAAGGCGAAAAACAGAATGTGTCGTGAATACAGAAAGCAACTATGAACTGAACAGAAATGTGAGAACAGAATGTGTCGTGAAAACAGAAAGAATCTATTGATCGAACAGAAGTGCTTAAACAGAATGTGTCGTGACAGCAGAGAACATTGGAAACGGAGATACATCAAACTGAAGACGATGGGCTGACGACATGACTGCGCAGGGAAGCAATCAAGTGTCCGAATTCGGTGAAGTGACGAGCGGAACATCAAATGAAGAGTGTCGGACCTGACATCAACAGGAATGCACATTCCGTCGAGTGAGAATGCAAGTCAGGGCTTTAGTTCAGCCGTTCGATGAACAACTTCAATGAAGACAGATGAATGTGGGGAAATAAAGAGAATGAGGGAGACGAAAGGAACACGAAGAAGAAAGATCACAAAATAACAAAACCAGATAATCAAAATCTATTCAACTGGAGATGTCGTGCCAATGAGGTGATGGTGAGAGTGAGAGTTTGAACAATGTTGCGGTTGTGACGTGTTGAAGCTGCTATCTGATTTGAGGTTGACAGCGTCGAAATAAAAATCAACTGTGTGCAGAGTGAGAGGTTAGACCGAAAAAGGCAATTGTTGTGAAATGACTGCCATTGGAATGGTAGCGAGCAATCAACGAGTAACTCCAGAAACGACAACAGGTTCGTTCAATGGCGGCGGAACAAGAACCTGTGGTTTCGATTTCAGAAGGCTCAGACGCGATTTCACGTCGGAGAGCGAAGGTCGATCGTCGGGAGAGTGAGACAGACACTCCGAGACGAGACTGGCCAACTCAGCGTCCTCCCAGTTGTGGATCAGAGGCATCATTCCCGCTTTGATCTGTCGAGACGCATTCACCGCGTCCTGCTCCGCGAAGGGCACTTGTCCAGTCTCTATTTCCCACATGATCAGGCCGAGCCGAAAAACCGTCGCCTTCATTTCGTCGTATCCTCCTTCCACCCTCGCAACTTCGTTCTCGCCCTCCATCGTCTCCTGCTCCGGTGCATTCCAGCGACGATCTTCGTTGTCTCTTGACTCCGCCGCCTTCATCTGATCTCCCTCCGATGGCTGCGGTGGCTGGCTCTCGATCCTGAGGAACACATTGTTCGTGTAGTCCATGATGATCCAGTGCGGAGACAGTTTGGAGAAGATCTCGCTTGATGGTCGTTCTTTCACCATTCGCTCCAGGCCCTTCAAAATCCGCAACGCGATCATCTTCTTCGATAGATCTTTCTTCTTCTCGACGTGCAGACGATGATACAGCGTGTTTCGGGGATCGACAGGGAACACTCCATTCTCCCCTTCACATGCAATCGCTGATACATACTGAACAGGATCTAAGAATGCGGCATCGGCTTGCCTGGGTGTACAAATCTGTTCGTTGTCGTCGTTCACCATCAGAAGCGAGCTCTGCTTGGAATGATCTTTTGAGGTTCCGAAGAACGGTTTCACTGTCTCGTCTGGTTCGGCCAGTTCGTATTTCACAAGAATCTCCCCCTCTTCAGGCAAGTTCAGTTCCTGGCTTGCTTGTTCTGCTTCTTTCTTCATTTTTCGACGGCGACATAGCACTCCAACGATGATCAGAAACACAATCAAAACGATCATGAGGGTGCACACAATCGGGATCACAATCGAAATAACGACTCCTCCTAGAGCCATGTTCCCTTTCGATGAACCAGTCAACGAGAAGGAAGCTGTGGTTTGATCGTCAGCATACAACAGCCGGCAATGGAGTTCATATTTCTTGTTCAGCGAGCTCACAAATTCTTGAGGGAGGACGAACGAGAGTTCCGTCTCCGTCCATTTCGACGGATTCAGTGACAGAATATCGAACTCGATTGGAAGTCCCTCATCGTTTGATTTGGCTGGATTGTGCTCTACCACTTCCAACTTCAGTCCACATGGAATCATCGTTGTTCCAACTACCTTCACCGAATATTGTTTCAGTTTCTTGTCCAAAACGCCGGTTGATTCATTCGCCACAAGTGTCGGCACAAACAGAGCAGCTGGCAGGACTTCATCATCCTTCGTGATGCTGCATTCATCTGTCCAGATCCAATGGTGTGGTGAAGAGTGTCCATCTCCGCCACCAATTCCCGTGATCGACACTGTCCCGTTCGAACATTTCACATTTCGGCGGAGAGAAGGCCATTCCTCGTTGGACGGAGAATTTCCACTGAAGACACAGCTTGTCAAGGTGAGAACGCTGTCAGAGACAGAGAGTGCTCCGTGATGGATGGAAGTGAACTCGGATTGATGGAAATGGGCGGATGTGTTTGTGATTTCGAGAAGACTGGTCTCCCATCCACACAAATCAGAGCTGTCTCCATTGTTCAATTCTGTCGATGAAGTGAGAGAGGAGAATTCCGAGAATCGAAGAGTGAGGTCTTCACCATTCTTGGCGGTGATGAGAGTTGAGCCAGAGCATCCCGAGACATTCATGTTGTGGATCGTGCTCTCTCCGAAATCCGAAAATGTGAAGAGAGGAGTGCTAAAGTTCTGTTTCGTGATTTTGACGTCGGAGAGTGTGAAAAGCGAGTTGGTGAGGGAGAACAGCTGTCCTTCGATTTGTTTCGTTGACGAGAGTGTCATTCCTGTCAAACTCAGATTTCCTCCTTCCATCTTCACAACTCTTCCATTTGGTGCGACTGGTGTCTCGATTGTGAGAACAGTCATGTTCACTGATCCTCCCAAAATCGAGAACAAGACTGAATTCTCCTCCATTTTCGAGTGAACCTCAATGTCGCTCATTTCGGCTGTTCCTGTCGACATTTTTACGAAAACGGCTGACGATTTCACTTGCGAAGAGATGCGAAGGTGTGAGAGCGTCAGTTTGTCGGATGAATGGACGATCACAGCATCAGCAGACTGAGAGAGAGGAAGCGAGAAGTCGAGAGTGGATATCGATACAACTTTCTCACCTGCAGTTTCGAATGATCCTGCTTCACCAACATTACATGTGCAGAGCGTTTTTGAATCGTTGCCTGAGAAGATCACACCATTCGGGAGCGAAATACTCGCTGGGAGATCAATCTCGTCCATCACAACAATCTTGTTCGTCTTCTGAGCCGAGAGGCGATCAAACGATTTTGAGATGGTTGGACACCAAATGCTGTTCGACCCACACTTCGCCATGTCGTAGCCAGAGACGGACACTCCAACTGGTCCTTCAGATGGAAGCAGGTAGAACAGCAGCGACGCGGGAAGCTCGTGGAATGTGTCAAAACTCCAGAAATGACTCAGTGGTGTTGTTTCATTGTACGACCCTTCGAATCGAGGATCACCTTCAACGAGCCAAACAGCCAGTTTGGATCCAACGAAAGAGACGAAACATGACTCGACAGCTTCATTCTCAATCATTTCGACGAAGTGGAGACTCTTCAAGGTGAAGTCAAAGAATGGAACAGGCTCGGAATCGTCGAAAAGTGGGAAAGAAAAAGCGAGAATCGCAGACTCCTTCGACGATGTCATCGACGAGAACGTCGAATCGTTCAGCGAGAGGGAAAGGCTTGTATCCATCGCTGTCTCCAAAACAGTTCCATTTCCAGTTGAGCGAATGATGGACGAGATGTCACATGATTTCAGTTTCAGTGAGCCAGTTGTGTGAGTGATCAGTGGTTCATCAGCGAGGACAAAAGATGTGATCGAGCAATCGGTGAGTTCAATGAATCCAGATTCCACAACGAAGAGAGAATCAGTTCTCTCCAACGGCTCCGCGTTTTGAGTTGAACTCGGAGGGAGAGGAACGAATTTCAGGTTTGTGAACGTGAGAGAAGAGCTCTGTGTGGTGAATGTTGCTGTCTGCGACACAGAAATGATTTGTTTCGTGTTATCTGATGACGTCACTGAGAGATCCTTGGTAGCGATGAATCCAGCTGTTTCATTCAGAGCACTGCAGACAAAGATCGTTTTTCCAACTTCAACCTTCTTGACGCTGTCAGAGAGACTCGAGCATGGAAGAGTTGAAAGCCCACATTTCGCGTGACTTCCTCCATCCGAAGCAACAAAGAGCGTCTTGTTGTCATATGGATGCCAGTGGTAGATCAACTCATCAACTCTTCCTTCCTTATCAATCATCACAAACTCGTTGATTTCTGGTTTTGTGAATCTCGCTCCATTCGTCGTTGTTGGCTTCCATGTCGCGAACTTCGTGGTGAGTGATGAAATCGATGATGATTCCAGTTCTGCCGAGGTGAGTATCACAACATGGCTTCCTGTTCCATTCGAAAAGAGCTCTCCTATTTCGGTGGTTCCTTCGAATGTGTGGTGTGCGAGAATTTGATGTGCTGGAGCCGCGTGTCTGTAAGTGTGAGTGCTCCATCTGATTTTACTTCGATCAGGGTCGTTGTTGATGCAGGGAGAACAAGAGTGGATTCGCTGTTTTTCGCTCCGATCTGACACGACGAGAAAGAGAGCTCCCCTTCCTCAACCACAAACAGAGTGGCTGACACACATGTTTGGGCAACAGTGAGAATGATCGATTCAAACGACAGTTTGGTCGCGGAATCTGCAACTTCGATCGATCCATTCTTGTCAAACTCGATTCCTCGAATCGTTGGTGATGACGGCTTGATCAACAACGACGATGACACCTGCAGTTTTGATGAGAGCGACGTGGACATCGAAAGAGTGAGCAGAGAGAGCTTGTTGAGACCAGCTGATGTGATGGCGGAATCCAGAGTGGTGCATCTGTAAGAGAGGGATCCACAATTCGGATGATCGACAGCATTCACATCTGATCCAAGTCGGACCTCTTCCGAAGGAGAGACCAGCCAATAAGCAAGCGATGCATTTCTCCATTTTCCATTCTTGTCCATTGAAACATCTTCCCCCAAACTTAATGAAAGGTTTGTTGGCTTTTTGAATAAGTTGTCCCATTGCTCGGGTTTCAGCTGAGTTTTGAAGTCCTGTCCTTTTAGAGAAACATACTTTCCTTGTTCCAAATTTGTTGTGATTTGATCGATCGATCGAAATAGAAAACTGACGGGGCCGCTCGTCTCGATCTCGAACATCGTTGTTCCTTGGAAAGTGAGATTGGTGAGAGAGCAGTCAGAAATCACACACGAACCAGATCCCAACTCGTTCCCATCGGAAGGCGTTGGGGAAAAAAAGACGAGAGGGGCAGAGAGAGTGGCTATTGAAGAGCTGAGAGTTGCATTGAACGAGACAGTGTTCAGGATGAGCGAGCTCCCGACAGAGAAGATCGGAGAGATCGAAGTTGTCGAGTCGCTCTTGCTTAAGACATAGCAGTTTGTCATCGCCAATTGCCCCTCTGGAGAGTTCACCTTCACGACTTGGTGCAATGGTGTCAAGTGAAATCTGATTCTCTCAGCTGTCAACCTCGACGCATCATTAATCGTGAACACGACTCCATCCACTGTTGCATATGCGGCTGAGAGAGACAAGTTGTAAGGAGAGGTGACTACTGAATAGGCACTCGCATAAATTAGATCGATTGTCGCTAGAATGATTGGTTCAGTGGTCATTGAAGTGGGCCTTTGAGTAGCTTTTCGCTGGTACAGACTTCCGTTGGAACATGTTGTCTGGAGATATGGTAGAGCATATTGGAGTGTCAGACAGTCTTGGTTGTACCACCTGCATGCTTCAACATCCTTCCCTGTGCTTGAAATGCCAAGAGACGGAAATGTGATGAAGTTCGAGATTTGGGTGAGTTCATCATCATTCAGATTATGGTTTTCGATTTCGAAGTGTGGAAATCTGCTGAGGGAACTTCCACCACATTCCGACAGAAGATTCGGTCCTGCGTCTCCCAGCACGGATGCCTTGACAAACACATCATTCCCAACTGCTGCGATATTCCCCTCCAAGAAAGAATTTTTCAGATCGACAGGTTTCTCTGAAGTTGTCGTCCCCTTCACAAAGATCGCGCCTCCCTTCCCAGAGTCGATTCCATTCTCATCCACATCACGGGCGGTGTTGGAGGTGAAAGTTGACCTTTCCCACAAGACTGATGATGCGAAGTTGTTTCCTAAGTCGACGAAGAAAGCCCCTCCCCGCTTCGCAGAATTGGAGATGAAGTATGCTGAAACGATGCTCAGGGTGGACGAGATGACGGAAGCAACTCCGCCTTCTTCGGCTTGGCAGTTTTGGTAGTATCCTGTATTCATGCTCACACTGGATTCCGTTGAGTGCCAGACCCCGCCTCGTGGAGCTGAACAGAAATTATAAGAACCTGAGCTGAATTTGACAGTACCACTTTCCAGGAGGAGGAATGCACCTGGGGTCGTAGATTTTAATACTTGGATCGAATTTCCGGTCAGATAGAGTGTTGAATCTTTGGCGTGGATAAATGATGCCGAATTGACGAAGGAACAATTCAAGGTCAGAAGTTGGATCATGAACTTCTCGGCTCCCTCGCAGATGATGAAAGGGACTGTCAGAGGACTTGCGAGAAGAGGAGTGGTTTGTTGGAAGTACATGACAGCATTCTTCTCCGCACGGATGAGTCGAACAAAGGGAGTGTTGACCAAAGTGATGTTTTGGAGGTAGTAGAAATTGTCGACGTAGACATACGGACCGACAGACTCGATGTAAGGATGGGTGAGGGTTGGATGGGCGAGACTGATGGCGGTATAGATGAGTTTAATCGACGACTCTCGATCACATGTGAAGGCTGGTGTTGTCAGCTCGTCAAACACGAATTGGAGCTGGTTGAACGATAGGTACGCCTTTTGGATCTGGATGAACACTTCGTCGTGTTGAACCACGGTGATGATGGATTGGGCGTAGCGATCGAATTGCACGGACACTGTTGAATTCTGAAAGATGAAAGGTGTCATGGTCTCGGAATAATTAAACGCTCCAGTGATTTGTGTTTCAATGTTGTTCCGGAGACGAGATTCAAGAAGGTACTGGAGAGTGTGTTTCTGGAGGAGAGAATTGGAGATCCAACCGTATTGATAGCTCCAAGTCAGGGGATCATCAACGCCTGTCTGGTTCATCTGAAGGAGGGCAGGCGGAGGGACGATGGTGTGATCCGAGTCGATCAGGATGGATTGCAGGGATGGGAAGGATTGGATGGTTGACAAATCGAGACGGGTGTTGGAGTCATCGAACGACTTCAGGACGACATCATCTCCCCTCACAGCAACAGGAGCACCTTCCCCAGCGGAATTCTGATCAAAATAACAAAATCCAATCTCGACTGCGCTGGTCACGTCGTTCTCTTTTAAATCGATCGCTCCAGCTCGCCCGTTCGTTGTGCACGCTCCAAAACGACAATACAACACTTTCACTGTCCCACTTGTCTTTCCTTCAATGCAACTCGCACATTGTGTGCTTTCATAGGGAGTTGGTGTGAGGCTGGTTCGCTTGATGCTCAGAAAGACAGTGTTGGTGATGGTGAGGGAGGATGTTCCCGACAAACAGATGAGCGATTCGGTTGATTCGATGTTCTTGAAGACCGAGTGACGGATACCTGATGAACCAGTCGCAAGCTGGAACAAAGTGGCGGAATGTTCAGAGAGTCCTTCCACAATCACATTCAGGACAATCAGGCTTCCACTGTCTTCAGTTGAAGCAACAGTCGACAATGGTGACGAAAGAACCAGTCGGAGCGATTGGAGAGTGAGCGTGCCAGTGGATTTCGAAACGAAGCCATCGGTCGTTAACTGAGTTGAGTGGATCTCGCTGACATTCGATCCAGCACCGACAATTTCGACGAGCTGCGATACTTCCAGAAGACCAGTCTCAGTGAAATTTTCATCAGAGAGAGCGATGACAGTGTTCTTTGGTGAAGGTGAGAGGGCAGCGATGGCATCTGAGAGTGATGAGAAACATGGGATTTCTGGTTCGGTTGGCCATGTTCCCACTCTCATCTGGCTCTTTTCCACCTCGACGAGAACTTCCTTGACAGTTGTGAGTGCTTGTTTCTCCGCCCACGTCGGTCCGAAGTACATCTGCCGATTGGATGTGCATCCGATCACTGCAGTATCGTTCAGAAAAGTGATATCAGATGATGGGACAACGATATCTACGACATTCGGATCCTCCTCCAGATCAAATCTGCAGGATTCAAAGAAATTGGCGAAGTTCGATTTGGACGTCATGACACTGGCATTCGTCCCCTTCACATTTGCGAATGAGCAGAAGTAGAAGAAGGAATAAGTCGAGTCGACATCGACGATTGACTTCCCTCCCGAGCACTCCGTGAACGAGCATGTGTCCACAACCAGCGATGGAAGCTCCTTCGAGAAAATGAGGCTTTGTGATTTCGGAATGAAACAATCTGTGAAAGCACAGTTGTGGAAGACAGTATGGCTTGTAGAATAGAGATAGATGGACGATCTCGTTGTGACCGGTTGGCCAGTGAAAGAGGTTCCCGAGAAGAGAAAAAGAACGTCTGAGGTTCTTGCATCGATTGAACACTGATCGAGTTTGCTGTCCAAAAAGAGGTGAGGAGATGTACTACCCGATGCACCTGAATACACAATCGAAGTGTTCGTGATTTCTGTTCTCGTGAACCCTGACGACGACGTGAAGTCAATGTTGGTGAATTTGAGTTCAGAATTCGTGTTCAGAATCTGCGTATCGGTCACCGAGAAGGCCCCAGTTTTCAGCTTTACTAAATTGAGGTTCAGAACAAGTCCTGTCGTCTTCGCATCGCCAATAAATCGACAGTTTGCGATGGTTGTGGACGAGATGGCGTAAGCTGCGGAAGACGAAAAGAAGCCGCCATTGTATTTATTGGTGAGATGTCCGTTCAACGTGAAATTGGTGTTCAAGATTCGAAGGGGAGCTGATGTATAGTAAGCACCGAGTCCACCCCCATACTGGTTGGTGTTGGTCGTGTTGGACGGATACCAGTCGTTGAAGGAGCAGGCGTCGACGGTGTGTGTGTAATAGCTCAGTTCGCTGAGATACACACATCCGCCGTACACTTTTGACGAGCTGGTGACTGAACATTTGGAGAAGCTGCACGAGAGAAGATTGATCGTTTGGGTTGAAGCGTTGAAACAAATGGCTGATCCACCATCTATTTGAGCTGATGATGACGTGACTGTGTATTTCATGTTTTTGAACTGGCATCGTGTGATTGTGACTTGGACCTTTGTGAAAGTGAACCGAGCTTCGTTGTCGTACAGTTTCCCAGTGTACCGATCATCTGGATCGTCTCCAGGCTCAGCTTGGTCCGAAGGCCCGATGAAGTTCGATGAGGGGCGGACGACGGTCGGCGATGTCCTGCGAACGATCGACGGTCGTTCGGGCGAGGTCGTGTGGCACCAATCGAATGTGCTGTTCGAACAAAGAAAAGACCCTCCTCCATTCATGTCTCGCAGCACACTTCCCGAAAGATGGTTGTTGCTTCCCCAGATTGCACATCCAACCATTCTCTGCGAAAAAAGCGACGATGCTTCCTTCACTTCCCCAGGCAGAGATGACACATTCATAATGCGCAGTTCTGACACCGTTGTTGATATTCCCTCAAAAGAGGAGAAGCTGTTGTGATGATTGGTCTGCGACACGCACAAACCATCTGCCCCAACAACTTTCATGTTCTCGATCCTCGTTCCAATTATATTCAAATCGAAAGGATCTACAGTGCAGTATTTCCGCATATCTTCCACAATTGCTGTCAGATGACGTCCGGGATGGTTCAGTGTGCACCAGGCCAAAGTGACCGACATTGAGGTTTGTGCGGAGGGAGAACTGGATCGAAGAACGAACAGCGATTTCAAATCTGTCCAGAAAAACTCGCAAAAAGAGACGCAAAGTGTTGATGAATCAAGGAGGGCACATCTGACGTCCTTATTTGCAGACTCCGATGACAAGTCAAGAACAACTCCCACAACCGACAGCGATGCGTTCTCAAGATGAAAAAGGCTGTTCACTCCATTTGATGGATGAGTGTTGGCTTCATTTCCGATCAGATTCTTTTGTACACGGTTTCCATCCAGATATCTGAGAACTGTTTGGTGTTCACCCATCACCACCAAGCTCGATGAAAAAAGTGGACAATTCTGTGAAAGCACAACACCATCCGGAAGTGAGATGTGCTGTGAATGGTCTGATGATTCATGGTGGAAAGACGGTTCGAGGATGGAGAACAAGTTGAACTCAGTGAAAGGAATGGAAGATGACTGGGATTTAATGATGGAGGTCAATAGGACGATGAGAGAGATCTGTATCATTGGTGAGTAAAATATCAAGTGCTCGGCGAGATAAGACCAATCACTGGTGGGGATGAGATCGACTGAATAAAGGGTCGGATCGAAAGTCCTGGTTAGCGAGCTGTAGTCTCGCTCTTCTTGTCGTGTAACCTTCTCTCTTTAACAAGGACTTTATCTTCCATCTTCCCTTTCTGATCATCTATCTTTCAGATTCTTGTTCTCAATTCTTCAAGATTCTTCGAAGACCACATCAGCCACCGAAATGAACGAACAGACTTCAATCTCTCTAAGCACTAGTTTTTCTGGATCAATCGAATGTGGTGAAAGTGCTGTCGACCATATTGCACTTTCTTCGGAAATCCAGAACGAATCTCTCGCATCGTTCGTGCAAAATCTAACATTGAGGAAAGGCGATCTCTCTTGGGCTGTATGTTGTCTGTTTCTTTGTTGACTACCTGCAGAGATTGATAGAATGGTTTGTTGAAGCAGCGATTGGCGTAGAATTGTTCAGAAAACACGATCCTTCTGCGCCACCTCTTTCCTTTGAAAACATACAAATTGACGGGTCCTCCACAATTTTAATCGGTTTTTTGTTCCATTTGTTTCACTTGATGAGCAGATCCTTCCTCCACAGAACAGGAACCGCCATCAATCTCAGGTTCCCTCGCTTCTGACCTCTCCACCATCTCCTCGTTCTTTTTGGACATCCACAGAACTCTCAACCAATCAAAGCGACTGATTCTCCCTCTTGATGACCACGTCGGTGTTGTTTGCTCGCGAATCATGGTTGCGCTTCTCGAACACTTCATCGCTTCGGGTGACATCATTCTCCCTGATTCGTCTCCACACGATTACTTCCCGTATTTCCTTGAGTTTTATAACGATTGCATCGAGCATCATCCTCGCACCCTCTTCCACCTCACAAACTCTCTCGCTCGGCTATTCTGTGTCTTTGTCGATTCTCACTCCAAACGTCGCGATTTTGTTCTAACTCCCCACTCATTTTTACTTGGAGCTCAAGCTGAGACGTCAGAAAAACTTCTCGAGGTCGTAGACAAGGTGAAGGAAACGCATTCTTTGGAGGTCGTGAGGAATCTGCACTTCGACTGGAAAGAATGGGTGACGATGATGGAGATGGTGGAGCAGGGTGTGACAGCATTGGTGTGTCTTCATTCTTCGTTCATTGTTCTTCAGACTGATCTTTCGTTCCTTCAATCTCGCTGCTTCCGACCAACACTCGAAGCTCTCCAAGTGAAGCATCAACACATTATCAAACCACCACAAAACGAAGAGAGCAGTCGAGCTGAGTCTTCGTCAGAGGATCTTCATTCTGAACAGTTTCCCATGCCCTTTCGATTCAAAGGCTCGCAACACTCTTTATCGACCATCTCAACTGAAACTCAGCTCCCATCCCAACACTCCTCTTCCTCTTCAGATTCCCAACACTCCTCTTCCTCTTCAGACACCCAAATCCTCTCCTCGCCGCAGCCACATCAACGAAATCAACACCCCCTGCGAAAAGCTTCCAGCATTCATTCTCATGCGATCCTCACAGTGATCCATTCACTTCTCTCCAAACCACCAATCGATTCATTCCCGTGGATCCTTCGCACGGGCTTGATCCCCGAAAAAGAACTGGAAATCGCGGCAACTTTCTCACGTGGGCCAGTCTCTCTCGACGAGAGGTTCGGCCCCTCACTGTTCGACGAACCAGACGACACAAAAATAACGGAGTCACTCGCTCGATGTTGGGAAGTCATCAGGACAACACAGTCGTTACAATGCATCGATGATCTGGACAGTTTTGGGACACTCGTCATCCAAAATTTGCACTCATCCCCTCAAATCATCGCAGCCTTTTGCTACAAACTCTTCATCCATCTCACGCACCTCCTTCCCGTTCTTGATCCTCGCGCTGGCCAGTTTCGGACTCTGCGAACTGCTTTCCGAGATGGCACACAGATCGAACAGCAAGCACTCCTGTATTTGTGGCGCATTTGGCTGCACTCTCGACCGATCGATCGAAATGAACAGAAGATGCGTGTGGCGGATTTCGATTTTGATGGATTTATGGCTGCAGACATGACTGACACACAATTATTCGATGAAGCTTGTCAGTTTGTCATCGTTCTTATTTCCTCTAACAATGCATCAATCACTGAACAGTGGAAATCAGACTTCATTCTTCAGTTTGAGAAGAAAAATCGCATGTTGGATCGTCTCGCAGGGAGACAAGGTCCGTGGACCAACGAGAGGAAATCCACACTCACTCGAACAACCACCCACATATACATCGCTGAAATGATGTCTGTGTTTCATGGCTTTGCCTTCCCTTCCGAACTCGCGGAGCTCATCACAATCGATTTGAACTCAAGCCCACACCGGTATGAAAGATTCATCAATCCAGCTGTCTTTCTCAACCACACCTCAATCGCTCCCAAACACAGACACTTCTTCTTCCCGATGGATCTGATGTTCGAACGATATGTCCGTGACAATCCAATCGCTTTCTTCCAAAACCCTCAGCCACATCGAACTCTTTTCCGTGAACGATGGTTCCTCCACTCTCCAATGGTCGGACTGCACTCCCTCTTCGTTCGATCCATCCCTCTCAGTCTCACTCAAACAACATTATCTTTTCTGTTGACGTATGTCGTTGGTTTTGAGGATCGGCATGTCCTGTTCAATGAGTTTCACGACCTTTACTCGGCATTCCCTCCCCCTCGCCTTCTCGACCGTCTCCTCTCCTCATCTCGCCTCGTCAAAGCAGACATTTTTATTTGGTCACGATATTTGGTTCATGTCTGGAGTCTCTGTGAAAGTGTCGCTCCTTTCGGTGAATGTTCGTCTCTCGCCAAAGTGTTCAAGATGCTGGCTCCATTCGACTCGAATCTAGATGAACACGAAAAGAATATGTTCAGCAAAGTTGGGACTGTTGTTGTGTTTCTTCACTGGCTAAACATTCCTGCCCACTTCGACTCGCCGCTCATCTGCCATCTTCATTCTCTGGCTGGTGCTCAGCGAGGCGTCCTCCAAACACTCTCCTCCCACTCTGGCATCCCCTCTCTCGTCGCCCCTCTCACATCAGAGTCTATCAGTGACAGTATAAATCACATCGCTCCTGACAACGATTCTATGAACAAGAAAGTCGCTCTTCTAATAATGCTCGTGCGATCTATCCAATTTCCAAGTCTGTCCTTTCACAGTTCTCATCCGTCCTCAGTTTTCTACCCCTCCCTTGTCGAACTCACACATAATGTCCTTATTCCACGCTTTTTGTTGTTTGTCTTCTCTTTCATCATCTTCTCAGATCCCACACTCCTGCTATCGCGTCTGCTGCTTTCGAATTCTACCATCGCTTCGTCCGCTTCTCGTCTGATGCTGTTCGGATGAAGTTGGTGCGATTTGGTTTGTTGGATCATATCGTGTTCGCTGTGTCGTGCTCGTCGTTCCTGGATGACTACGAGAAAGGGGTTGATGTGATCGGGATTCTCCTCGACACCATCCGACGAGACCATCTCAGACGACGAATGAGAGTGTTCGACTTCTCCCGAGGACTGAATCGCCATTCGGGAGGCTCATCGTCTCTCTGACAGCTCCAGACAGCCGTCAGGAAAGACCGAATCCCTCTTCGACCAAGAGCTTCCATCGTTGTCAAGAGCGAACCAATCAACAAGCCTCCATTCTTCTGGACACAACATCTTCAAATGAAAGTGTTTCGTTGTTGATTTAATCATATTTGTCTCCTGGGTTCTTTATAAAAGAGAATTTCGCCAGATATTGTGAAATGAAATAAAAATGCACGTGTTAAATCAAAAGAAAACAAGATGCAGTCGAAGCTGCCCTCACATGTCCTATAGCATCATCTGAGCCTCCCTGATCTTCCGTGCCAGGCCAGAGTCATTCTGGAGAAGTGTAAATGATTCCTGGAGACCAAGTGAGAGAATAAAATCTGTGATCTGTCCAGCTCTTTTGATGTCTCGTTGAACCACCTTGTGGAACAGGAATTGATGAATGTATTGCTCCTTCTCCTCATCAGCCATCTCTCCATATTCATTCATGTCGAATCCAGTCGGGAGAGTTGATTCCGGGTGTTGAGAAGCTCTGTGTTCGAGCGATGATCCCATATGATGTTGTGCTGGGCGAGTTGGCATGCGATCCCTCTGAACATAGTTGATCTGAAGGCGCTGTCCCTGAATTTCGGTCTCGCTGAGCCTGAGAAGGCATTCACGAGCGTCTTCTTTGTTTTCAAAGCAGCAGAAGCCAAAGCCACGAGAGGTGCCGTCTTCGCTGCGAACAAGCTTGCAGGTTGTCACCTTCCCGTATGGTTCAAACAGGGCACGGAAGTCCTCGTCGGTGAATGTGAGGGGGAAGTTGCGGATGTACAGGTCCCTCCATTTAGTCTGTTCCATCAACTTTTTCTTGTATGCAATTCTTTCCTTCTTGGTGCGAGCAATTGAGAGCTTGAGTTGTTTTCCTCTAAGATCCTTGCCGTTCATCTCATCAACTGCTTTTTTGGCTAATTCTTCGTTCTCGAATTTTGCAAATCCAAAGCCACGAGAGTTTTTGTTTTCATCGAAAAAGACGGAACATTCCACATTTACTGCGATTGGCGCAAAGAAAACCTCCAAATCTTCTTTCTTCACATCTTCGGCAAGGTTTCCAATAATCACAGAATCGTGCGGTTCAAAAGCAGGCTGAAATACAGTAAATCAAAGAAGATGATAGGAGAAGGTCGTGCATACCTCAGCAGAATGTGATGACATTAACTCCAGGTTTACAGAAACGATCTGACCCTTAAACATGTTATCAGGACGCATCTCAATTTCAAAAGCAATCTTCCTAAAACAATCAGCAGTGACAACTCCAAAATAACACTTCCAACATCCAAGTCATTCTGGATTCATTCTATATCGATACAAAAGAGTCTCATTCATGCAATCATCTGAATCATCGAAAGTGCGGAGTCGTTGCGGATCCGCACAGTTGCCGCTCACCCAAACAACCATCAAAAGCTCTCACTGTCATCAGCGATGCGATCATTGATGAGTGTTGCCAGTGATCTTGGTCGGTCGCACTCTCAACTTGTCCAGTCTCTGCAGATTGTGAAAGTGCATCGGAGATTGTGTCGTCGTGTGGGATGAACGAGGTGTGTGGAAGAAGGCAACGAGGAGATGGATCGACAGGGCATTCCCACAAAATGGAAGACCCTAAATTCGCAACGGCTTTCTCATCGACTTCCTCTTTTCATTTTCACCCAAAAAAGAATTCGAGTGGTCGATCAGCCAACAGAGTGTCCAGGTGATCAGGTTCATCGTGGAAGAGAGCCTCAACCATCACAGCAGCAAGATGGATGTTGAGTGTGACCTTTTCCAGAATGACATGTCGAGCAAACCTTCCAAAGCACACACAGCATCCTCCACACCTTCCTCCGAAAGACACACACGCAGCTTGATGGCTGTCCGTGCGATGGAGGGATCGAAGGGTGGGTGGAGGAGGATGGAATGGAGCATCATCTTCCACAGAAAGGGAATGTTATTGTCGCCCCACTTTTTTGGATCAGAGAAAGGAAATTCAACCATCCCATTCAACATCCACATCGCAGCAAATTGAAGATTCTCGGAGATCGACACTCCCATCTCGGATGGACTCGAGTCTTCCTCATTTGTGGGAGGGAGTGAATCTCGTCTGTTCCCGTCTGTCAGTGCCCAACGAATGAGACCGGCATCAATGTGGGAAGAAAGACAGAAATACAGCGGAAAAGTGGTGAGGAGCTCCAGATTCACAGTTGAAACAATCTTCGATGCCCTGTCGAACATTTTGGACAGCAGTTTTTGATCTGCTCCTTGTTCAATCTGGGATAGTGTCGCTCTGTGGAAGGGGACTGCATTGTGGAGAAGACGAGGCAGACGGATCGCACACTCCAACGCCATCTTCACTCGAAATGGATTGCGGATGGATTCACACATCAGAAGGACGCTGCGATCTCTCTCGCACAGATCAGGCAGGTTGCCATTCACGGGTGTTCGAATGATCGACTCGACTGCGGCGATTGTGCTCCTCAGAACGTCTCTACACACAGATTGTTCGCTTGGGAAAGAAGGCGAAGTGCGGATGAAGCGGAAGGGCTTCGGAGGTTTGAAAGAAGAGAGAGGAGTCCGAGGGTATGGATACCGATAAAGCCACAGCGAGTCTTCGTGTCTTTGGTAGAATTGCAGTGGTGTGAGGGTAGGAATGAGAGAGAGGATCAGAGCTGAGAAGTCAATGTCGAAGACATTGTGGAAGTGGACGAAGGACGAACCAAGAAAGCGAAGCAGCACGTTGAATTCGGCCTCCTTCCCGACTGTCTTCTGAGTCTGTCCTCGGATCCGCAGTGCGTTCTCCACTGTCTTCACGAACTCCGTCACGATCCGCTTTGAAATGTTCAGAAATGTTGTCTCCCTGTCTCTCGGATTCGCAAACAACCGAGTCACAATGACCAACAGCTGAAGGAGCAGTCTCCACGCTTCGGTCACGACTTGTGGTCTGCTCATCCGCTTCACAAATCGGAGAAGGATCGAGGAGTGTTGGAGAAGAACGGAGATCAGAGACGTGTCGTCAAAACTGGCCTTGGCAACGGTTCTTGTGCAAGCACGAAGGATGAAGAATGCTTCGTCGTTGTCCGTCGCATCGGAGAGGACAGAGAGAAGAGGCGCAAGTGGACTGGAATATCGAAGCAAGTAGTAGTCATTCGAAGACACAATCACCCAAATCTGCGCTGCAATCTCCCTCCTTCCCTCCACGTCACTCTCCAACCGACTCACCAGGTCGCCCAGAATCGGTCTGCACAGTTCGGCCGCCTCTTCCAAATAAGGTCCAGATTGTGAAGGCGAGCTTCCACTCATCATCCACTTCACACCGTATTCCACACTCCGCACGAGCTGGTGTGGGAGCGAAGGGCCGAGACGAGCGAAGAAGAGAGCCACTTTTCGGACGAGGTCGGGAGTGATCACGCTGGGCTCCATTCGGATGAAGCGAGAGAGATGTCGAAGGAGGGAGACGAGGAAGCATTGCGAGTCGAGCTCGGCGTGGGGAAGGAGGAGGAACACGAGAGACACAGCCGACTCCACATCCATCCGCAAAGATGTGGTGGACACATGGTTAGATGTCAATGTTTCGAATGTTGTGTGGAGCCAGCCAGTCAGTTTCAGACAGATTCTGAACAGGTGCGATTCATTCATTTTGTTATTGGTGGGTTCAGACGCACTGGTGTCAGTCGAGTCACGATCGTTGTGAGACGTGTCTGTCGATGCAGTTGGTTGGTGGTTGGATGGGAGACAATCAGAGGCAGTTGAGAAAAGAGTTGAGATCAACAAGCATGCCACTCGATGGAGGAAGACAGTTGGAGCTGATGAAAGTGCGGGAAGTGTGTCGTTTCTGACAGTTCGAGGATACTCCACACTTTCCGATTCTTGTTCGGTTTCCTCCTCATTCGTTTCGTCTTTGTCTGTCTTCGTTGTGTCATCGTCTCGTTCCTCCTCTGTCTCTCTTCTTCCCAACAACATCCACACTCCTTCTGCGAACGACAGAGTGTCTTCTTTCGTTCTTCCCGAGCCCAGCCACTCCATCTCCAAATCTCCACGTCGAACCTCTCGCTCCAACAGAAGTCTCTCCAACTCGCCTTCCAACATCTCAAACATGCGGGCCAGGAGGCGTCGAGCTGGTTTGTGGAATTCCTCGTCCGACACGATGCTCAGCAGAGACAGAAACAGCACATCAAAGGCGAGGTCTGTTCTGGCTGGCGAATCCTTGTCTTCGTCGGTTGTGAGATCGGGAGGAGTTGAGAGATATCGGGACAGATCGGAGATGGAGAAGCGTGTGTTTATCTCGTCGATGGCAGAGATGAGAAGGGGAGGCGGTCGAGCGAGGACGATTTGGGAGTGTTCGGAAGGAGTTTGTGATGGTTGGCAACTGTCGACAAGAAACTCCATCAAAGACCACTTCAAACCGTGCTCCTGCTGTGTTCTCCGCATCAATCTCAGTTTAACCGGACTTGAAATGAATTGGCAAATAAATAAAGAGAACTTGACAAAAAGATGAGACGAAACAAGAACATACCTTGGGTGTCAGTTCAGGAGGAATGATGCTGTGTGATCGAGCCAAGGCGATGCGAGAAAGGACTTTGACCAGCATTGTTTCACATTTTTCGGATATTGTGGATTGGACTGCGAGGATGAAGAAGAGAACGAAAACAGACCAATAATCAAAAGACAGTCCATGACACACTTCTGGAGATGCTGAAACAATCATCGATGAACGAGGCACACAACACGGTTGGGAATGAAATATGGTTGGAACGGCTCAGAGAAGCCATCTTCGAACCATCCAACATTCTCGTCCGTCACAATTGGTTCTGACCCTGAAATGTGAAAATATTGTTCAATTAAAGATGAAGTGGACGTACCTCGGAGATGATCGAGAAGACATTGAATGGAATCTTCTTTGAAGAGACTGAAGGTGTTTCTGAGAAGTTCCTGTTCCTTGGTCTGATGAAATGAGAAAGACTGATCATGCAAACAGTTGGATTATGAAGAGTGATTGATTGGTACCACCAGTGTCCCTGACGAACAAACATGTCTAACTTTCGAGATGGTAAGATCAAACCATGACTTTTCCTTTTCGTCAGTCTCTGAGACTTTCTTTCTTTAATTATAGTTAACATTTGGAATTCTCGTCACTAATACTGTACTATCACCCCTTCTGCCCTATAAATCCGGAAATACTTCACATGACACCGAAAAAACGTCAAGGCTCATCAAAGAAGTGAGTTTGTGGGTCGTCTTGGACCGTATCAACATGTGGAAGGATAATGGACCCGAAACTGTGAGAAGATGGAGAATGTTGTTGCAGAAACTGGAAACAATTCAAATCGAAGCACCAATCACGGATGATGTCGCGGCGGTGGCTTCAGTGAGTTTGAGCCGAGGATGCTGAGCGTGCTCATTGTCTGCATGAACCGGTCGGGAGGTGCCTGCGGATCAACTTGCTCGCATCTGTCCTCCAGCCCCTCTTCTTGAAAGCTTGTCAGCAGCTGTCGTGTCTTATCGTACTTCTGTGTCGTCAGTCTGGATGCATTTGATGTGGTGATAGGAACCCGTTCACGTTGTTTCAGAATCGGGACAAGTTGTGAAGGATTCCAACCATCGCTGGAGGACCAGTGACTCGCCGGATCGGAGCGTGTCAGCAGAAAGGCGAGTTGGGTACCGAGAGAGGAGATGGATGGGTTGGTATCCCACACGAGCTGATCGAGGGACTTGATGAGTTTGAGAAGATGAAAGATGGAAGTGTGGAGAGGGTGGAGACGGCGATGTCCAACCCACGTGGAATCGTCGTTTTCATACGAAAGAGTCACAGTCGCGGTAACCAGACGAATGAGAGAAGGAAGAAACTGTGTGAAATGCTGCTCGAACAGAGACAGGGGACACCAAGGGAACAGAAGTGTGTTGAGACAATTCCAAATGAGGAGTGTTGTCACTTCTGGTGTGTGAGCGCGATCTGACAGAAACGAGGAGGTGACAGTCAGAACGTCGAGGGAGGACGACGATTTCGTTGCGTTCAATTGATCCACAGCAATTTGGATGATTGTTTCGATCATTTCCAGTTTGGCTTCATCCGAATCATCAAAACAGTCCACGACCCTCGAAGTGAAGGATGACCAACAATGACTGGTTGTGAAGATCACCAAGGACACAACGAACAGGAGAGAGTGCGGTTGGAGTGGAGTGGTTGCATTTGGAGTGAAGGGGATGAAGAATGAGGAGAGTGTGAATGGCTTTGGACCGTTCTTTGTTTGGACACTGATTTCTCGAAAGACAGAAAGAAGTTGTATCAACAGTGACTGATCCTCTGTCAGAGCGAGGGAAGCGAGGACAGGAGGAGAGATGAGGATGGGCGGTCACACAGAGCAATCTGTCACTCCGGCTTCCGGTTCTTGGGTCTTGCCAAATTGAGGTAAGGTTAGATCGTCGGTGTTTTGCGAATTTAGGTTAATGATGAAGGGAAACAAGTTACGAAAATGAGATAGGAGAAACAAGGGACAGTATTTGAAGTGAAAGCTGTTGTGAGGTCTGAATTTGGTGATGATCGGAGTGAATTATGGGTTCGCAAGCCACAGTTCTCACCAACTATAGCTGAACACCGATCACTAAATCATTGATTCAATTTGAGAAGTAGGCATGGGCACCAGTCAGTCCAGAATCTGGGAGTCCAGTCACCAAAAAAAATCGAGTCAGTGACTCACCCCATAAGTTCAAGTCAAGAAGAATCCAAGCCCAAAATGTCCCTATTCAAATCGACCGTTACTGAATGATTGAACATGACCATTGTTACCTGGATTTGCTACCACACATTCTCATCAACCATCAGACAGCACTTTCCTTTGATTTTTTCAGGTTTTTCTTTCACATTTCACACTATATTTGAGAAATCAACTCATTTTTAGAGAAATCAAACGAATTTAGCCACAAGTCATCACATCACCCCATACTTTTGTGGAGAGTCACTTTGAGTCACTGATCCGCCCATGCAATCATGCAAATAGTCACCGGACTGACTGGACTCACCGATCATCTTTTCACCTGTAACTTTGCGCGTGAATTGACCAGGTTTAGATTTTGGTTTTCCTTTCACTTCCACTCTATTTGACAAAAGGAAACTGATTTTGACCATCAGGTACCGAACACTCCCATACATTATGGATTGAGAAAATAAGGGTATCACATTCATTATGTCCTTCTTTATGAATAATTGATCTGATTTCATCGTTCTTTCTTCTCAGAACGTCACCAGTATCTCTTCAGGACAGGCAAGACAGAACATCGCATCCCCAGTGACAACTGATAGGATCGTGGAATCTACCGTCAATTGTGTGCTCAAGAATCTGAGTTAATTGGCATTTTTTTCAGTATTCTCTTTCCAACCCTCTTCAACCTGCGGAATGGAACAAACGAGATTTTGAACGTCTCGATCTCACAAGCAGGAAATGAATCTGTCTCAATGTTGGACGACTGCAGCACGTTGAACATGTAGAGCTACGTAGAGTTCATCAAAACACCATTATCGCCCTCGCTTGTCAGATGTGGTGGAACACTCAAACTGGTTGACATTTCATTTCACTCATCCGACCACTCGAGTCATGTGTCTCCCCTAATTCAGTCGACACACGAACAAACAACAGTCTTGCTGTTTCGTCTTGAAGTTCTCTCAACTTCTCTGAATCAGGACACTCCGTTCTTCTCGTCGTGACTGTTCTCTCGTTTCAACCTCATCTCGTCCACTTTTTCGAATATTTCGACCATCCTCCTCGCAAACAGCACGGACGGTGTTTGGTCGGATGATGTCACAGATTCGGGCGTGATCGCCTCGTCGAACTTTGATGGATGCGATGTCTGCTGCACAGCCACCCTTTGCAGCGGCAGCCGTTTCCGCACACTTTCCACTCTTTATTGCTCATTCTCACACTTAACTATGACAAATGAGGGCCAGCAGATTCTCTCTTACACGAAGTTATTCTTCGGGGATGTCTTCGCCTCCATCTCTCGAAATGGGGAAGGAGGAGCCATCCAATTCAAGCTCTCCGATGCCTCTGCCGTTCTCACCGTCACAAACTGCGCTTTCATCACATACACCTCATCCAGCAGCTTCAAGGGAGGGGGCGTCCTTGCATCGAATGGCAAGGTCGCCGTCACCGGAACGACCTTCGCGAAATGCACAGGACATTCTGGAGGAGCCATTACAACCACTGGAGCACAGCTCACAGTGTCTGACAGTGCGTCCTACACTTCTAGGCCATCTGCGAGTCCTGGATAGAAAAAAAGGAGATATGAATTTTCATACTGATGAAAGGACGACAGAAAACCAACTTTTAAACGGCGGAGGAGGAGCGATGTGGATTGAACTCAAGTTTTCGAATTCTCTACTCAGTGCGTGTCTCTTCGAGTCATGCCTTGCTCCGCCGTTCAGAGAAGGGACTATACTCTGGCCGTACGGTTGTGCAGGTCCAGATTTCTTCAGAATGGTGATTTGCATGATTGCTTGTGCTCGGTTCACCGCAAACGATGTCGTTGGTCACAACTGCTTTCAATGTGAGTTCAACAATCAAGGCAAAGCGGTTGTGGTAGAAGGCGCAAACTCGTGTTCGAACAGAGAAGAGACTTGCATTCTCGTCAACCCGAAGACAGCCCCTCTCTCAAACGGCCAGCATGACAGTATCAGCTGGACTCCTTTCTGCGTCGGCGATGTCATTCACACTAATCAACTGTATTATGAAAGGAACAGGATCAGACCAAAACACGGACACAACAACCACAGTCAACACATTCGACTTTGCCTTCCAAACACCTCTCTCCTCGTCGACTCCCCTCCTCTCCATCTCAAATGGCTCCTTCCTCCTTCAATCGTGCTCTTTCAAGTCGTCCGGCTCTGTCGTTGCTGCTCGGACTCTGATCTCCGTCTCGGCAACAGCAACCATCCCCACCGACGGACATCGAGTGAAAAACCTCTCGTTCTCATCACCTACTGTCACCCTCTCCTCCCCCCAATCTCTGTCGGCGACATCACTCTATCTCCAACTCAGTCATTTCGCTATCCGTCTCAAGTTCATCTACTGTCCTCCTTTTTAGCTGTCGTTGGACAAGCGGCACTCCGTTCGCATCCAGCGTTGTAATCCAAACATTCGGAACAGATGCTGGTGATCTGAAGTCGCGGGACTGAAGTGAGAAACGAATTGATCTGTTCATCTCCATTGCATGACGCCAGATATCGCTGATCTCGTCTGCATCTCTGACTGGTTCTTATTCTTCCATTCCCTCCGGTGGCACCTCATCCACTTTCACATCTTCTGAAATGTCGAGATATGAGTTCTTGGAAGTGTCTGGATCTTCTGGATCGATTCTATGTCTTCTTCATCTCTCCACTGGTGGACAGTTGATCGTGAATACTAAATGCGACGCAGACAACGAACTCAGTGGTTACTCGTATCTCCCCTGCCCATCACTCGTGACAGGATTCTCAGATCTGAAAGGCTCCGACATGATTGCTGTTGTGAAAACAAATGCAGAATAGTCATCTCAGATTCTTGTCTCATCAGGAAAATTGACCCTGGACTCGTCTTTGATATCTGTGTCAGATGGAGCATCGTTGAGAGTGCTCAATTGTGATTTCACGTTAATCTCGTGTGCGGCGTCTGGATCAGCCATCTCAGCAAGAATTGTAAGTGGAGCCAGTCTCTCTCTTGAGACAGTCACCTTCAGTTCGTGCATCTCTTCAGTTGATGGAGGAGCGATCTGGATGGATCTGCTTGAAATGACGAGTCAATCACAATACTCGCTCATCGACACCGTCTTCGGAACTGGTGCGGATGCCAACCACGCCGCTCGAAGTGGGCATCACGTGTACGTCATTGCGAAGGATCTGTCGGAAGTGATTGTGGCGAGCAGATGGGCGGGATCGTGTGACACAGCTGAAGACGAGGACTTGTGGGGAATGAACAGCGAGCCAAATGAGATGTCGTTGCTGCCCATCTTCAAGTCGCACATGATTGCCGTCGGAGAGAATGGAAGCGACGACGCTGACGGGACATTCGCGAGTGCCTTCCGAACACTCCATCGCTGCCTGGAATGGACGAAAGAACAAACAGGCCCCTTCGCAGTTGAGATTGTGAAGAAGGCGACGATCGGGCGGAGTTGCTGTGAGATAGACCACCTCCATCATGGTGGACGGAACTATATTTGTCTGAGTCACATGATATCATTAAAACTTGACATCATTCGCGAATTTGTGGAATCTTGTCTTTTTTTCTGTGTTAATCTTCGTCTTAATGTTCAAAACTCGTTCACGAAGAGAAATGATGACATAATTAACATTGAAGGGCACTTATTAAGCGAATACCTCAACAAAAACCAGCATCTCATTTATTTTCTCTTTCAACTTGAAAACATGGGCCAAATCGAGTCAGTCAGAAAACTTTGAGTCAGGTGACTGGTGCCCATGCCTATTGAGAAGTTCTGAACTGCAGTTTTGTGAAGTGGAGAAAAACTGAAATGGAGTTAAATAAATGTATTGTCTGATCGCACCCTTTATTCCTTGTTACAAGACCCAAGAACCGGAAGTCGGAGTGACAGATTGTTCCTTCAGGAACGTCCTTCCTTTGCAAAGCACACATCTCGTGTAACACTTTCGTAAGAAGATCTGACATTTCTTTGTTCACTTCTTGATTCTCTTTCTCGTTTCTCTGTGCAAATAGATCTTTGTTCGTCCGAAATCCATTCTTGATCGCAGTCCACGCCTTTCCAGCCAGTTACAAATTGTCAGTTCTTCCCGCTGCCTTCATCAAACGATGCACACTTCGTTCGTTCATCACAACTTCAGATTGGTATTCGATTGACGTGTCGGTACAATTTGGCAAAGAGAGGGCGAGAAGAAGCTGTTCATCTGTTTCTGCCAGCATCACCATCTCGTCTGTCTCTTCCTCCGAAATGTGACCCAACACCCACAGTCGAGTGAACAAGTCCCACTTTTCATCTCCTTCTGCCGTCTTCAGTCTCTGTCGGAGAGTCGTCGATTGGTTTATGAAGTCTTCATCCATCCGCCACGGCCGGCGAGTGATCGGAGAGGGAGCTGCCAGCAAATAGTAGATCGTCCGCAGCGATTGAAGAGGAGTGTTGACCGAGCGACTGAACAGAACATCACTCACAATCTTCCAAAAGTGTTGCTTCTCGTCGGGACGAAGTGTGTAGCAGTGATGCAGGTGCCTAAGATGATCGGAATGACCAGTGAATCCTGGTTTCCCGGAGATGAACGGAAAAGTGTGAAGATAGAACAGCCAGCCAGAGCTGAACATGACAGCGTCCTCATCTGACGATGTTCTCAAATTGTGGCGGGATGGGCAGGCAATTGAAGTGAAAGTGAGGGTCAGAAGGTGATTCACTGTTTCGGAGTCTTCCGCGTTGCTCCAAAATCTCTGCCGCTCGTTATCGGTCCACAGTTCTTTAGCAAAGATGGGGATGCGAGAGGAGACAAGTGGATTGTTGGAGTGCAATGCAGAAATCAAGCACGATCCGAACAGCGTGATGATCTCTTCGGAGATTTGATGTTCTGACAGTCGTTCAAACTCCACCTTCTCGTCACGTCGCTCACTCAAAAGGCGTCCTGCTTCGGCGCAGAGTGAAGGTGGTGGCTTCTGTGACGGGTTGTGTTGGTTGTAGACGGGAAGAGGCCAGTCTGGGCTGACTGGGAAGGTGGTTGGAGTGGAGAAGAGAAGCGCCCGCGTCTGTTTACTTGTCAACTTGCTTTCTGTTGCCAACAACGAGACAGCAGCTTCAGACACGCTGTTGTCAACACTCGCAGCAAGCAGCACAACCAACGACACCCAGCTCACATTGATCTAGATGGGGTAAGTCTAGACTCAGATCCGAAAAAGTCTAGACGCAGATCTGCAGATCGGTCTAGGCGCAGATCTCGAAGTCTACACGCAGATCTGGTTCCCAAAGCACTTCTAAGCTTTTTTCTTACGAATGTGTCATGAAAACGAGAAAAAGATTAAGGTGTTATTGAGAAAAAGTGTAAATAGAATGTGAAATACAATGCTGTGAGTCTCTTGACGATGAACACGATTTTATGGGCAGCTATTCTCCTGTTTCTCGACTCTAGATTCGTTTCGGAACAAACGGCCAACGTCATGTGCATTAGACTCCTAAAAACCCTGCAGGAACAGTCAGAAAATGACAATGATCTCTTCTCTCACAAGTTTGTCATTTAATTGTTCACGCCACTCCAGATCCAATTCAAGCCAAGTTGTGCAATGTTAATGTGCATTTTAGGCAATTATTTAGACTGCTCAGTCGCTTTTCTTCAATGGTTAAGCCAAGCCTCGATTAGTACTTAGAATTCGAAGCTTGTCTTCTCGATGACATGATATTCGGGAAACTGGAAGGAGACCACAAGTACAATTTACTCGCACAACATATTTAAAAACTGTTCGACAAGTACTTTCTTTGGGAGACGCCAGACCATCTCAAGGCAGAACTCTCGCCATGCGACGTTGAGTTGTCTGGAGAATGAGGGGTTGCGAAGATTACGGCTGGAAAAGACAGAAGAAAAGAGATTGACCCTCAAATATGATGTGATCTCAGTGTGACGAGAACAACAAATGTCTCCTCGAGCCAACTGAACGGCGCAACTCAGAACAAGTCCGAAACATCCTCCAAACCCTTTTTGGGATGATATTGCGATGACAAAGATGCATCAAGGGGTAAATGATGGAGCGGGGGATGTGCGAACAGCATGTCCTCCTCATCAGACAACGCAGGTCAGATCCTGAACACGACGATCTGAATTCGATGCGTTTCAAGCAGGAAAAACGAATTTGAGGACAGTGCAAGTGTGAATAGAGCGAGAGAAGCAAGTACAGCGAAGGAGGGGAAAAGGAGTGGCGCGTCCAGGGAGGATGTTCGGACCAGTCACGGACGCAGCAGCTGGAGGTCAGGAAGGAGAAAAAGGAGGAGGGAAAGTTAGTTGTGGTGCTGCGATAGAGGGCGAGTGACATTGGATGGAACACTCCTTCAGAAAAATACCCTTCCACTCCGACCCTCGCACCTCGTCTCGTTGGCTGAGCCCTCTCACAGCGGCCTGTCTGCAAACACTGATCTGCCTTCTCACAGTTGATCCCACCCTTCCCTCCCCTTCACTCCCGATGACCAGGGCAACATCTTCAATATCAATTTCCATCCTGCACGCACTCAAACTCCTATTCACCAATTCCGAGATCGTAGGACCAAGTGAACGCTCGCTCATCGAACAGTTTGTGGACGAGGACGGCGTCATCATTCTGTACCGATTGTACTGCATCGTGTTCTCTCCGCTGCTCGTCGGGTATTTGGATGTCTTGACGCAGCGTCAGACAAATTCGGACATCCTCAAGACACCCTTCTCGCACCCATTCCTCGCTAGCTTCACGTCGACGCTCTTCCACCTCCTATCCTTCGTCATGTTGTCCTACGAGACCATCACCAAGCAGCAGACACTGTCGTTCTCGAAGGGACACAAATCGACAGGTCCGCTGGGGAAGGAATTCAAGTCGAAGTTTGATCTTCCGTTCGTCTTCAAGAGCCCGACGAACAGCCACAAGGCTCAATCAGCGTCAGAATCCTTAACCCTCGGTAGAGACTGCTCGGACCAGTCCAACAGCAAGCCCGCCATTGCGACTGTTCAATCCGCGCCAGTCACTCCGAATGAGCATCGTCCGCCAGCCCACTCCTGCCACTCCGCAACAATTCACCGCAGGACGAAGCACACCTCCGCTGGACGACAGCCTCCCCGAAGAGATCTCAGGCGACATGAGGCTCGCGTTTGTCCAACATCCAGCCACACGCTTCGAAAGCGACGACTCCGATCCCGAACCGCCTCCTCCGCCGGAGAATGAGGAGTGGGAGTCTGATGTGCTGCTTCCTTCGCCGCCGCAGACGATGCCGACACTCACGCAGCGGCGACGGCGGATGTTCCTCGTGTCTGTGCAGATCATCACACACTCGCTGTCCCTCCTCATCCCGCCTGTCTGCGATGACTTCATGCAGCTGCTCAACTTGGGCACGAATCGAGCATCGCCGAACGAGAAAGCGAGCGAGGAACGAATTGTCGATCCAACACAGATTCCCAACCCAAGCACGCTCTCCGTCGCCCTCGACTCAACGCAGCAATTCACGTTCGACATGAGTACTGCTGGGACAAGATACAACGTCGAACACGACGCTGCGTTCTTGATGCTTCTCAACGAAGCATTCCATAGAACATCATTCAATCTTACGCCGAATCCACAGCGAATGGAAACAATGCTGATTATAGACGGACCCAACCCTCTTCTGAACTAAATCTCGAACGACGCCATCAACGAGGCCGAAGCAAAAGCAGTGAAGACGAAGACGTCGTCGGGTCTGCTGAACATCTCCCCGTTCCCGATGACTCTCCCCTCCCGCCCATGTCCATCTCGTTCGGAGGGTCGAAGGAGCAGGCCTTCCCCGAAAGCGTCACGAAGCCGATGCACGACCTGTCGTCGATGTTGACCATCCGAACACCGTCGCTCTCGCCTTCGAAGCCATGCGAGCTCTCCACGTCAACTCCATTCCGGAGATCCCGCGTGCCTTCAAGACGCAGCTGGTGAAGAACAGCGGCAACTTCTACGCGTGGCATGTGGGACAGGACGAGACTGCGAAGACGAAATTCCCAATCAGAAAGGGGAAACTGCAATTAGAGGCCGATCGACTGGGCACGCACGCCCAACTTTGCTGAATGCAGCAGGAGTGGTTTGACGAGTATGAGGGAGACGAGGCTGATTGAGTTCACACCATCCTTCGGAGTTGGAAAGGAGACAACACCGGACTCATCATCCAGTTACTGGGAGCTGTTACTATTGTCTTTTTGGAGACATGAACCGTTTTACCTGTGTTCTTTCTGAAGATGTTTCAGAAAAGCCGATTTTTCGACAGCGGCCACGATCGACCCATTGAAACAGTTGATGGGTCTTCACATCAATCACTCTCTTTTTTTCATTGAAACTCTTCTTTTTATTCTTTTACATCTATTCTACGTCTCTTTCATTCATTAAAGACACATTATAAACCAAAATAGAGACAATATTGACGGATCTGCGTGTAGACTTCGGGATCTGCGCCTAGACCGATCTGCAGATCTGCGTCTAGACTTTTCCAGATCTGAGTCTAGACCTACCCATCTAGATGCACTGATCGGAACTGTTCGACAGATCTTCCAGCGCGTTGAGGAGAGTAATCCATTTCTGGTTGTCTCTGCCAAAGCACAGACACCGCGACTCGTTTGGATCAGAAAACAACACGAGCTGTGTTGATGGACAGACGGGCAGCAAATTGGAAGATGAGGGGATTGTTGTTGGTGCGGAGAGCAGGAAGAAGAGACAGGGACAGCTCAGCCACTCGGAACAGGAAACGAGTCATTTGTGTCTCACACCAGATCGGACACATATCGTGAGAGTGACGGCGTAGGGAGAGGTGTTGGTGGGAGAGGTGTCGGTGGGAGATGTGTCGGTGTGAGAGGTGTCGTTTGGATGAGACTTCTTGTCCTGCTTCATTTCTTCTTTTCCCATTTCTTGTCGAGTGGGAAAGTGACGAGAAATTGGCTGGTGTGGATGAAGAAGTGTTTTTGTTCTTCCCTTTTCAGAAGAGTTGACGACGATCATCGAATTGTGATCGATTCCTCACAACGCTCTCATGGGCGTCACGATGAGAAGATAATGTTGAGAAACAATCAGGAGATAACGATGCCTTCACAAACAGCGAGGAATGTCGAGGATGGACGGCTTCCATTTGGGAGGAGCGGGTGGAACGAGGAAGGGAAGTGTGGTGCCGATGGAGTGAGAACGGGGAAAATGGGGATCGTTCTGGCAAAGGTGGAGATGATGCCAAAATGGAAAAATGGGATAAATAAACAGTGCTGTCCAAAAGAAGTCAGAAACAGGGCGGTGAGGTTGGATGGTTCTTGTCTGTTTCTATTCCTGCTACTGAAGGTTCATGCCCTGGACATTGTTCCAGTCGAACAATGTTTCAACAATAACTGCTCCAATGAACGATTTTCGGTTGTTTCGCTGCTTTTCTTCCATCACATCTTCGATGCCCTCCATTCTCAACATTCGTTGCACATTCTTCCATATCTGTCGCGTTTCTTCCCTTGTTGCGTTCCATCCCTGCTGGGCATGAATTATTTGAACCAGAAAAGACCAGATTGAGACCTCGTACTCGAAGAATGTGAGACAACTCGGTATCGTGAATACGACAGGTATAACCAGAACAATGTCCATTGTATGCTGAAAGGAAGGATATCTTTGGAGGAGCCGGGCAAGAAGACTCACGAATTCAGCTGACTGCTCGCCATTGATGATCGAGTAGCGGTTCATGCACAAATGGCAAATATACGTCTCGGAAGGAGCAAAAACCTTCTTCAAAACGATCTTGTGAACAGCTTGTTGTTCATTGTCATCTTCAATTTCGAGTTCTGGAAGACCACCCGGAGTTGCGAGCCAGAATGAGATGGAGATGGCATAAATGAGACAGGTGTGGATTTTTTGGAAATCAGCAAGCGAAAGATCCAGTGGATTGAGAGTGATGAGGAGTTGAGGGATCAGATCAGCCTTGACGAGTGCAAGATTTACTCGTAATGAACATCTCTGCATCAGATGAAGGAACATCTCCATCGATGCGGTGGTGATGTCCTTACTGGGTGAAGAAATGAGCACCACAATGGATTGTATGAAGTCCATCAAGGATTCTTCAGAGAAAGAGGCATCGAGGCTGAGAAAATCATCTGCTGATCTTTGAAACCGAGACACAGAATTCAGATATTTCACAGCTTTAGCTTCCAGTGAGTGATCAAATGTGTGCTGTAACTTCAGAGTGGCAACAAGAGATTGAAAGACAACGGTCCTTTCGTGGTCGGTATCTTTTTGATCTTCGGACCAGTTCAGGAAAGGGGAACAATCCGTCGAATTTGGCAACTGAGGCGAGGACAAATCAGTGCTTGTTGTATGTGAGGAGGCGGCAGTTGTCTTGATTATCGTGTTCATTCTGTCTGTGATTGATTGACTTTACTTGATATGGGTCATCAATTGTTCGGTTTATCCTGCTGTGTTATTCGATGAGTGTTCATTTTATGCCCAAACAGACTGAGAAAAGCGGGAAGCAACAACCATGAAGTGAGAGGACATTCTAGTTCGACTTTCAGAACAGGAACATCATTCGACTGTTTGGCGCGTGTGTAAAAGGAATAATGAAGAGCGAAAAGAATGAGGAAAGTGTGAAGTGGTGTGCTCTGCTTTATTCGTCCATCACGACAGCAACAGTTTCTCCATCCATCTGCGGCTCTTCCACAATGTCAAGTGATTCAATCTCAACTTCATCATTCTTCTAGTAGATGTACACAGCGAATCGGAAGGGAATTGGGATGTTCGTGAAGTACACAGGCTGTGTCTCACCATCTTGCGACAGTTTCAACGTTCTCTTTCCTTCTCGCCCATCTGCCTCCATCACCACTCGCTGTCCCTCTCTTCCACCCAAGCAGGCATATCCATAGCTTGTGTCGAATCCGTTCTGCATGGCATATAAACAAGTAGGATGCAATTCCCATCCTGCTCCTCCCGTCAGTGTGGGAAGGTATTCTGTGAGTACCATCTTGCTTAGTTTGGACGAAATGAGACCAACTGTGAACCAATGGCTCGGTCCTTTTCTGATTGTGAGCGACAGACGTGCAACAACTGCCCCAAACTCGAACGTGACAAGTGAAGCATAAGACTTCCGTGATTTTGTGAAGACATTTCCAGACACTTTCCAATTCGTCTGGTCGAACAGTTCGATCGCTGTGGCTCCAATTTGAGTTCGTCCGACAGTTTCTTGTCTTGCTGCTGACGATGCGAGAGCTGCATTTGAACGAACTCCACTCGGATGAGGTGTTGGCTGAAGATGAGGTTGTGTTTGTATCATTTTCAGTGTTGTCATCTCGCTTTCAAGTCGAGCTGTTCTCTCCCGCTTGTCTTCGATGAACGTGCAACAACTGTGCAGGAAGTGTGCGGTGTGCCACTGCAGACTCTCTCTCAGAGAATCATCGTTTGCGTGTTCGACGAATCTGAAAATCGCACAAAGTCGCTGTATCGGATCCTGGACGGGAAGAATATCACAGAAAGAGGCAGACTGGGCATGTGTCGGTGATTGCTGCGAGTTCAATGAGATTCGCGTACGTGTGATGGATCATCGAGTGGTCGAGGCGATGAATTCAGAAGTGAGAAGTTCGAGGAAGAGGGAGTGCAGAGATTGGCTCGTCTGGTCGTTTTGATCGACTGTATCCAAAAGTGTGCCAATGACTTGATCCACCACAGAGATAAATAAATCAATGAGTTCGTTGTGCTCAATGATCGGGGCTAGATTCGAGATTGTGACGAGATACAAGAGAGACGATTCATTTCTGGGATCGTGCCTGACGCTTGAAAGATGTATTTTCGACAATCCAGACGTGTGGAAAATAATCTGAAAATCCTCACGATCAAAAACTGGTTGAGACAGATGAGAAATGGAGGAAGAAACACGTGTGAGTGATGGACCCAAAGAAATCGATTTCATCCTGAAGCAACCATGAATGGATCAACCTTTACATCGTCTTGTGTTGGAAGTGAACCAATCTGTTTGAGAATGTCCTGTCGTTCCTGGAATGAGACATGATTTTCAATTTCTGAACGATGTTTTCTGGTTTAACAAGACGAAAACAAACGGTGAACGTACGATAACAGCGAATCAAATGATTCCCAGGCATTCTCCAAGTTGTCATTGGTGAATTCGGAAAGAAGAGACTGAAAACGGTTCAACATTTTCTGTCTCTCAGATTCGGAAGCAAAAGTGTCAATATCAAAACGAACTGTCGGCATAGGTATCAGTGGGTCGGTTCAATCACAGGAAAGGTGGTATGGAACGTGAGTAACAGAATGGAATTTTGACCCTCGCAGAATCATTTTTGTGTTCTCATTCCAGAGTATTGGCTTCACAGATCCGATCAAACCATACTCTTCTTTTATTTTAACCACACATGGCAGACATCCATCATCGCGTGCGTGGATAACACAAATGTCGAATTCCGAAATAGCATTATTGCCGACTATGCGTCCATGATTGACTTCCCCTTGCCTGATCGCTACTCTCTTGTGTGCATCTGGGATGGTCAGATTGCGGCGGTTCGGATTGCCAACACGAAATGCAAAATCACAAACACGACATTTGATGGGATCTGCCTGGGTGGTCTGTCGCTCCGGAACACCCTTCCGTGGACCGAGCCTTTGTCGGATGAGCCAAGAGTGTTGTTGGAGTTGGACAAGTTCCTGTTTCGCGGAAACCACTGGCCTCAACCAACAACCGACGGAGTGCGTGCATATGTTCCCAACCGCAACCTTTTTGTGTTGAGCGAATCAACGACAACGGATCATGTCATCATCCACGCAGGCGATGCCGACTTCGACGGAGGTGCTGATCTGACTGGCCCAACAGAAATATACATCCGAGGAGCAATCCTGTTGACAGATGTTGCAGAACCGGGCACTTTTGTCACGCTTACTCCGATCCAAACGACCCCGTCCTTTGACGACATTCAATTCTCCGTTCGAATGGGTGCGACGCGCGAGACAACAATAGTCACTTTGAAAGTAACCGGATCCAACTTCTTCCGCTGCGGAAGCAATGCCTTCACCATATCCCCTTATTTCAATGATGAAGCACCGCTTAACCAGTCGTGGAGAACCATCCCCATCATCCAAGAAACTGGGATGACAGAAATCGTTGCAGAGGGGAAATCGTCGGACTTATGGCCTGCAGGAACGTGGGTTGTGCGAGCAACCATTGCGGCCGTTAATTATCTCAAACTTGATGTCCAAGGCGTTGGCGCATCGTCGGCGCATGTTCTAGGTCATGTCCTTGCTTTTTGTGTCCTTCTCCTTTTCTGATATTCTGTTTCTATTGATTACGTTTCCATTTATGTTATCATGTGCGTTCCGATGTTTCTAAACTGAACCACACCAACGGATTTGTCCTTTTCGTTATCATCCGGACTTCCACACTTTAAATTTTGTCATGCACTTCGGCAACATTACATAATCATATTTTGTTCCCGATATTATAATGAAAATGATTGTGAAGCCAGAGGCACCACGCCGAACGTTTGGCTGACCATTTTTTCCAAAAAAAGAGAAAAACCTGATGCAAACGACTCCATGCATGGGAAATGAACTGAGAAATCCGGTGCAAAGGATAAATGCCACCTGGATAAAACAGAGTAGTCTGGTCGAAATAGCTTATAAACCATGGAGCACAAAAACACAAGTTGTGAAGAAATAAGAGTGAATAGAAGCCCAACGAGTGCGAAGTGACTGTCGGGTTGCATTGCTTTGAAATCCGTTAGACGGATGCGTTCCCATCCTCACCCTCCCCCTGGTGAGGTCTCTCCATCGCCTCCATCTCCACATCCCGTTCGGTCGTTGCCACTGGCTGGTCGCCAGCCCCAACTGGTCCCTTGTCTGCCTCTCCAATCTCCTGCGTCTGCTGCGGCTGTCCGCTCCAATCCCCATTCGCTTGTTGGACTGGCTGGCCCTGCTGCCAATAATCCCCTCCCTGCTGCGGCTGCACCCACTGCTGCCCGTCCCAATATGGCTGCTGCGGATATGTCTGAGCTTGGGGCTGGACCCACTGGTACCCATCCCACACTGGCTGTCCATACTGCTCGTTCGGATTGGGTTGCTGTTGGTACTCCGGCTGGAACTGGGCTGGGGCTGGTTGTTGTGGTTGTTGTTGTTGGACTTGGGCGTTGGCTGGTGTGGGCAGTTCCTTTCCTTCAGCTCGGTCCTCCTCGTTCCATTCTTCGGCGTAGTCGGGGTCGTCTCGCTCCCGTTCGTAAGGAGGCCAGTGTGTGCGACCAACACTCGTGCACACTGTCTGCGGGATGAACAGGATGAACGCCAAGTTGAACGCGAAGTAGAACATCATCAGCACGTTCACCATGTCCAGCCCTATCACGTCCACCAGTTCGTACACAGGTCGGGCTAAGAAGTTGTAAGTGAAGACGCCCTTTTCGAGGTCGGTTTCGTCGCACACGGAGGCGAAGAAGGACTCCAGTTTGGTGTGCAGCTCTTCTTCGATTGGTGCCAACTTTGCTTTGAACGTGGGAGACACGACTCCCTTCTCGACGACGAACAGCTTCTCCAGACTTCCATCCACGCCGTCCGCTGTCATTCCTCGCAACAAGAGCACATCGAGAAGTTCGCCAAGTGGATTGGGCAGTTCCGTTCCATCTTTCTCCTTGCTTCTGTACGTCGGCCCTTGCGTAACGTAGATGATGCTCTGCAGAATCAGGTCAGGCGAGTACCCCGCTCCTTCCAGGTCGCCCAACGAGAGGAGCTTGTCTGCAAATCCCGACGTCTCCATCAGTGGAACGAGTCCCAGCCCGTCCTTGTCGGAGTATATCGCGTCCTGGATGTCCTGAAGGAGAATGGCCAGAAGCGCGAAGAACAGGAAGATCAGTCCGAAGATGATGTAATAAAAGAAGTTGGTCAGGTTCTGGCAGCACAGGCACGTGTCGTTTGCACAGGTCCAGTTCAGCACGATCATCAGCACATAAACAAGAATCAGGGTCAGCTGGAACCCAGCGAGGGTGTATCCGAGTGATTGGACCACTGTCCCCACAATCGACAGGGCTGCAGACGGGATGATCATCTCAAGGTCTCCCGCGACAGTTCCGAGCGAGAACAGGGAGAGTTGGAACTCAACATCCCCCAAAACATCGTTCAGCATGGTTTTGGTCTTATTTTCTGTTCCGTAGTGATCTGCGAAGCGGAAATTCCGATCGAGGAGATTTTTGAAGAAATGAATGTCGACATGGTGATATCCATCACCATTCTGGTTGTGGAGATTCTGAAGGTTGTACTTAAATGAATTGCAGCTTGAGGATGTGAAACTGATGAAATTGGAAGGGTCAGTGATGACGGGGATTTGGTTGAGTTCATCATCCGAGATCAACGTGAACGTCGCTGACGTTCCATTATTTCCCGGAACGATCTGAGTTTTCATAGTCTTTGCCAATTCCCGACGACTCCATGGCGTGTCATACGCGAGATTTCTCGCCAGGGCTATGATCCTGTTAAGCGCATCTAGAATTGTGGTATACGCTGCAGGGCCAGGCACAACAGATGCAAACGAGTTCTTAAAGTCTTCAAGGTCAGTGAAGCACTGGCTAGGGTCCGGCGTGCGAGTGTATGTCAAAGATTGTTGATAGACTTGTTCGAACTCGGACATGATCTCGTCAAGGATTGGATGGGAGAAGACGTTCGTCTTAAATGTCGATAGAAGCGATTTTGCACTCGCTACATGACTGGCATGGGAAGCTGAGCCAAGATACGAGTTGAGAAATCGGATGTCGTCGACTGCCTGTGGGACTTTTTCGGGATAGTCATCGTTGCCATATCTGTACGTAAGGAGATGCTCCAAATGATCAAAGTCAAAAAACTGCGAGGTGAGTGTGCTTCGGATGGTGTCTGTAACTTGGATGTTGGTCAGTGTGACTTCGCCCTCGAAAGTATCACACGGGACAACATCTGCTGTGAATGTGAAGCCCTGGAGCGCTGTCAGCTCTGAGATATTGGCCACATCGGATGTAAACTCGGAGTCCCAATGTGGTGAACGGAGAGAAGGGAAACTTGAGGAGGGATGAATGAGACGAATAACAAACTAATCAATTAACAGCATTTCATCCACACGGAACAATATATCCCACGCGTTCAGCAGAGGAAGAGTGTCCGAGTCCAAATCACTTGCGACGGTTGAAAGAGGGGCAAGGGCAGTTGGGAGAGTGGTCACCAGGGGAGGCATAGCACGAGAGGCGAGGGTAGGGACGACTTGAGAAATCCCGCTGAAGATCCCAGAGATCTTGCTCAAAAAGGTCGGAATCGTGAAGGCTGCGACGGTGGCAACAACTCCTCCAAAGCTGACAATATCAAAATGAAAGAAGATCAAACATGTATCCCGCTGTTAACACCGTCCAGATGATCTTCGAAACATAAATCCAGCACTTCTTCGGCCCGTTCCTGTCGTAGCATCCGCACGTCAAGATCGGTTTTCGATTGCGACAGCATCGGCAGCAGCAGTTGCAACAGCGAGCACATCCCATGCAACACTGCCCACAGCACCAGCCACAGCAATACCCATCAACAATAAGCCAAAGCACAAGGCACGGAATCCATGAGAATGCAATTCCCTGGAACGTGAATTAGAAAACTAATACAAACAATTATCCATCCGATCAGTGTGAACATCAATGTGCTCACTGGATCTACTTGATTCCCAACTGACACGTCCGGCACTGGTGATAACACTGTTGACTGTCCAGAAATGTCGGAGTTTGCAAGAATCGACATGGCCTGTGCAATATCTGGAAACGATTTCTGGTTTCTCAGCACCGCGTAGGGATCAAAGAACGGATCTTCTTCTTCTTCCTCTTCTTCATCTTTCTCGTCTTCTTCATAAAGTAACATCACATAATCTATGATTGTTTCCCCAAGTTCGGCAGCACTCCCAACTGCCGGAAACTGCAAGAACGACGTGTTCCCAATTGGACGCCACATCCGGTAGAATCCACGACCCATCACTTCAAAGAAGTTTGGTTTTTTATATCCTGAATTGAATTGTTATCTATCGAGAGAACAAACGCTGTGGACCAAATTTCTTTGTCGATATCTGACCATCGTCTGCATTGGTAACGGTGGAAATTTGGCTTTGAAGTGAAGACAGAACAAAGAGAATGACAATCATGATAACTGTCAGAGAAAAAAAAATTAGGGTCAACTCAAACAAGACTTCCCCTTTTCATCCCCTGAATCTCTCCAAGATGTGAGAAACTCCTTCCTACAAACTCAATCTTAGAGACAAGCCGATGGCAGCGTGAATGATTTCAATAAATGTTAAACTTAATGGTTTGATCTCTCTCGACCTCCCTCATCAGCATCAATTGTTGGAAAAGGTGTCATATGCTCCAGGAACTTGATTAAGACAATTTTGTGAAGTTACAAAGAGTGCAGCTTTCGTCTCTCAACATTGAGCCATACTAAAAACTATGAGATAGTATGACTTATTTCGGAGGTTCGATTTTTCCAACAAGAATCATTTTTTCACGTCATCTACACAATCAAGTATTCATTGCAATTGGACATTCACTAATGGCGTCCAACAATCCATCACCAACTCAAAACCCCCTTTTCATCCCGCCACAACACCCCTCTCGACAAGACAGTTCGTCGTGTCAAAATGATCCGATTGAACCTCAACTCATCCAAAATCAAATCACTTCCAACCGATCATCATTTACGTCTGTCGACCAACCCCCACACATTTTCCGAGGTTCCGGAGCAAATGCCTCAGGAATAATGACACGATCCAAAACTCACGCAAGATCCTTGAGCCAATCATCGACCCCACGATCTCTTCCATTTGTCCTTCGTCAAACATCACAAGAACCGGTCGTCCCGGTTTTCCACAACGATAAAATCGATCAGCACACCCAAAAACTCGCTCAGATCTTCGTCTCAAATTTTGTGTTCTCTATGCCACTCCCGGAATCATCTAATCCACAATCAACCCCTTCCGACCCTCCTTGTCGGCCGTGCTCCACGCGTCTATCGAATCTTCAGTTGTTCCAGACCACACAAATTAACCCCCTTCTGCCGCAAACGGATTTTGACAATTTTGTGGGCCAAATGATGTCAGTCCTCTCCTCAGCCTTTCGTATTCGTCGCACCGAACTGCTCATCGGGCTTGTCTTGTTTGAGAACGTCTGCATCACACACTGGACACACCCCCAAATCTCGCTCATCCGGAACAACCTCCACGCCACTCTCCTGGTCTGTGTTATGCTTGCACACAAATGCAGCAGTGACACGCCGATCAGAAACGAATTCTTTAGCTCTTCTTTTGGCGTCCCCCTCTTTTTGCTGAACGAGCTTGAAGCCGGCATCCTCGAGCTCAGGGAATGGAACTTGAATGTCAGCCACGAGCAGTATGTCTTCATGGCTGCCAAAGTCGGAATTGACTCCGGTTGAACTTCTCTCTATTCCGACAATCGTCTGTGGTACAACTGAACCACGTCAACATCAACCCAACTCATGAACCCAGATCTTCCATGATTTGTGGTCGTGTGCAGCGTTATGGTCTTTTTCTCCTCCATTTTACTGCGCCGCATCATACTTCACGGGCATATCTCCATTCAGGTCCACATCGAGACCCTCACTTTTTTTGGTCATACTATGTTCATTAAATCTCGTTCATTGAGTTATTTTTCCATCATTCATCTTTCATTTCACGCAATTGTTTTCATTGATGCTTTCTGATAACTGATAATGGACATGGCTTTTTTTCCTAAACTCCTAATCCAAAGAAAGGGTCCGATCATTTCTACCACAATTCTTGAGGAAGGATTATATCAGTTAAGTGATGACCCTTCTTTACATCGGACTTCATTTACTTTCTTCATCTGTCTGTGCTGCCTATCCTACCCACGAACTCATGGATAAATCGGTCCACAATCCTGATTTCGTCGCGTCTGACTTTGCCGTCCGCTCGAAACGAGAGCCAGTTGTCCTCATTCCAGGATTGTTGGGAAGTGCTCTTGAATCAAGAAAAGTCGGAGACACTGCCTATGATCGAATCTGGTTGAAGCTCTCCCGATTTCTCCCACCCAAAACAAACGAAGCACTTTCCATCTTAAAACCCATCTACAACGAAAGAACAAACAAGTTCAGCACGTACAAAGGCTGGGAAGTTCGACCTGTGGATTATGGTGGAGTTGACGTGTGTCATTCATCGCCATCGCTTCATCCCCAATCTTTGCGTTTCCACTCCCCTTTTCTTCGAATATTTCCTTCTCACCTCTTTCCCTCTCGTCTCTCAGGGTGTCAGCGTCATGAGCGAAAGCCTTCGCGAGTACACCAAAGCGTTCGAGAACTTGATCAACGCTCTGAAGGAGGTCGGATACGAAGCGAAGAAGGACATGTTCGGAGCTCCTGTATGACCCGTGTCTCCTCATCTTCAATGTTCAGTGTTATATTCGTCTTTTCGCTTTTTTCTTTCTTCGCTACTGTCATCTTTCATCTCTTTCCTTCTCCTTTTCTCGGACAGTGGGATTGGCGTGTCAGCTCGATGGACCAGATCAACACGAATGGAGTCTGTCAGCGCCTCAAAGAACTCGTCGAGAGAGCATACAACCTGAACAGAAAGAAGGTTGTTCTCGTTGCCCACTCCTGCGGTATGTCTCGTTATTCTGTCTCTTCCATCAATCTTTGTGATGATTTCGCCCCTCCTTTTCATCCTCTCATACATCTCAATCTCTCCACTCTTTCCCCGTGCTCGTTCCTCCTCATCCTCCTTCTTGTTCTTCTCCCTTCGCAGGTGGTCCCCTTTCTCAGCAATTCCTCAACACCTTCGTCACCGAAGAGTGGAAAGCAAAGCACATCTCCCAACTGATCTGCGTGAACTGCCCGTTCGGTGGGGCGATCATTCCCATCTCGTATGTCATGGCCCGCCGCCGCGTTGCTGTTCCCGGCAGTGAATCGCTCCTCAATGTCCTTGCCCAGGACATGGGGTGTGTCTTCTGGATGATGCCCAATGCCCTCGCTTACGGACCAAACGAACCACTGGCCAAAATGAAGAAGAGCGGGGAGATCGTCACCCTGTCCAATATATATGACTATATGAAGAAGGCCGGACTGACCAAACAGTCGATCGCCACTCAGCACGCTCGGAAAGCGATGGAAGCCAGCGTAAAGCATCCCGGCGTGAAGACAACCATCATCACCTCGTACGGGCTGAAGACACCGTCTCTGGTTGAGCTGGATGATTCGAAGGAAGGTGGAGAGTGGTGGAAGGAACTGGTGACCGAACAAAACGGCGATGGAGACGGAACAGTGCCTCTCCAATCTCTGAAAGGTCTTTTCCCCCATTCTTCTCATATATCATCTCCCTTTCTCCTTTCCCCTGTTTATTTACTCCAGTTCCCCATAAATGGGTGAAGAAAGACACTGACGTCCTGAAGTTCATCGAATACAAGGGACTGGACCACAGCGGCCCAATCTCGAATCGGGAAGCTCTGAAGGACTTTGTGAACCTCTTCACGTCCGATTAAGGGAACGGAGGACATGGCACTATTTGGTTGTCAACTATCGAATTGTCTTTTTCTGCTGTCCAAGGAGTCCGGACTTTTTCACACCAGATTTATTTGGACCATCTGAGTTTAGTCGTTTCTGAAACTTCGAGAGAACCTTGACTTAAACACCAAGAGTGCTGGTCAGTATCATTCAATAATTTCAAGTTAGAACCGCCAATGTTTCTTCAAAGGGTCAGATCTCACTTTTTCAATAATTCAAATGATAGGTAAGAAATGATCAAGCAATCTGGATGAATAAAAACATTTATGAGAGAAACTGAAGTGATTTCCGATGAAACAAACTTGAACACATGATTTGAAGTGAAAAATTGCAATTTGATCACTTTTTACCTTCTCGTCTTCTTGATCCAACTCTGTTTTTTTCCCATCTCAGATCTGACGACAGAATTCTACAATTATCTCACTACTCAAGTCTTCAGGTTTATTCAACTCTTTTTCTGCTGTATACAAAGTATGTTTGGATAGTTGTGCTCATATATGATCTCAGAGCGAGCGTTCTGTTTCAGATCTTCATTCATTCTCCGTTCTATTCCGCAAGAGTTGATCCCATTCGAAAATTTACTTCAAATCCACTATTAAGACACATTTAGAGTATTCTGATGGCGATACTCCTTCCTTCTCGTTCGTTCAGCTCGAAGAATTAATCGTGACTTTATGAATTATTCATGCATAAACTGTTGCTGTCATTCATATCAATGCTCCATTTTGTCATTTTACACCACTTCTTTGTTTTCTGACACTTTTTGGTTCAAAAAATGTGACAAAAGACGACTTTCAAAAAAGTGCTCTCTCGAACGCGATCCAGACAAAATCGACAGAATTCTACCTTCATCCGTCTTGAGAGTTGGAAACTGATAATTACACAAAAATTGATTTTGACCGACGCTCTATAGTGTAAAGTAACATTTCATTCAGAATCGCCCAAATGGGGTAAGAAGTACTTTTGAAGACTCAGTTCAAAGTTTATGACTCATTCACTCGATCAAGGGTGACCACCTACTTTTCTCCGTGTCTGTCAGTCATCTTTGTCGCCATTGCAGATAGTTTCGGATGTGATGTCCACGCTGTTGTGATTCAGAGAAAAAAAACAAAATGCCTCGTTCAGGTCAGTATTGTCTAGTGAACTTGTCATGTCTTCAGAACATTTACACAAACGTTGATAATATAGTCAAAAGAAATGTTTTTTGATGGACAAAATTCTTAAAAAAAAGACAAAATATAATGTGAATCTGTGATGATGTTTTTCTCATGATATGACATTTTTTGAAAAATGAAATATCCCACGAGATCCCAAACAATCTTCACAATAGCTCTTTACACTCACTTTTTACATGTGTTCTCGTCATCACTTCACAACCTGTGAACCGATTTCGTTGAAATTTTCCACAGGAACGTTTTTTTGGTTCAATGAACATTTTGCAAAAAAAGGGAAAAAAATTATGGGTATCTGGGATGATATGAAAAAAGGCTGTTTTTTGCCCGGAAAAATTTCATGGGAAAAATGATCGTCCAAAGTTTGGAAAATGTGTGGCGTTTCGCTGTATGACGTATTGTGAGGTTTTCTTGGGATCGATTGAGAAGAAAATTCCAAAATATTGTTTTTTACTCACTTCGACTTTGAATTATTTTATTCGACTCTGAATAATTTCATTCGACTTTGAACTATTCAGACTGTATTTTTTCTGAAAATTGTGAAAAAACACCCTTGCGGCAGTTGAGCAATTTTTTTGTGTTTAGACGCTTATCTAGAAATCAATTTCTCACATTCTATCTGAGAGGAGATTCATCTTCAGATCACGTCCATTTTACGTAGACATGGACCCAATTACCCTCAATTCATCATTTTGTTGTTCACCTTGATATTTGTTGACCAAATATTACTTCACAGTCCATTTTCCAGAAAAAGAACTCAACCGCCTCAAGGGATATACAGGATGTGCCAGTCTGAACACCATTCTTTTTCTTGATTCATTTCACGAAACTACGAAGAGATGAATGAATATCATGAAGTGAAAATGAAAATAGAATCACAGTTATAATTCAACATGAGCCCCATTTCGATCGAGAAGGACTGCGACTCTTGCCTGGAACGATCGAACCGCATTTTGACACATTTCGATCGAGATACGTCCCATCTCTGTTCTGATCGCGTTCTTCAGCTCCTCTAGGGTATCTGGAGAGTGGGCATACATCTTGTCGAACAAGTGTCCCCACCAGAAGAAATCACACGGTGTCATATCCGGTGATCGAGCTCTCCATTCGATTGTTCCGATCATCCCAATCCATCTGTTGGGTAAGGCATGATTTAGGAACGTTCCTGTCTCTAGGGCAGTGTGTGGAGAGGCTCCGTCTTGCATGAAAAACTGCCTTCTGAAATTCGTTCGTTTACGAAGAGCTGGGAAAAGGTAGTCGTTCAGAACACTTCGGTAGACCGGTCCAGCATTCTTTTCACGTGAAAGCTGGGATTTGAAGTTGACCAGGATGTTGTGTTGTGAGTGTAAACTGATTTAGTGAGATCGAAGGAACATTCGTCTCTGAACCAGATCCGAACAATGAGAGTTTCATCTTCAAGGAGAGCGGAACGGTGGCGAACGGACAGTGTTGGGTTCTCATGAACACTTTTGCTCACAGCCTCAAGTGCTTCTTCGGTTCGTACTGGTCGTTCTATGGTCGGGCGCATTTGGTCCGTTCCACCGCTGAACAACTTCAGAAGCATTTCGAGTAAGAGCCCAAGTCATCAATATTGTTCGAAATCTAGTTTTTATTCAATTAAACCGGGTTAAAAAAACTTCACTTTACCATATATTCTCATCATTTTGTGTGAACGGAGACGTTTTCGAGATCGTGCCCAATTTCTCTCTGCATGTGAGTCGGCGACTGTTCGTAAACTATCATCAGTCCTGGAAGAATCTTCTCATTGAACGTTTACCTCCAGTCGTTGAGGAATTCATTGTGTACATTCAACGATTGTAGGCATGGCTGACCCGCACTGACCGGTCAGTTTTCGCCGAAAAGTACTGACGGTCACTGACCGGAGAAATTTCGGAACCCAAAATCGGAATTTACCATTTCTCCGAAGTCATTTCTGGTTAAACAGAGAAATGAGTTCTTGACATGAGGTGTGATAGAAATCCGGAATCAGACACAGAAATGACTCTATTCGTGATAATTAAATCAGATTCAATAAGAAAGAACTTTCAAATACCTGTTCTTGGAGTTCAGAGTGACAAAGTACAGTGCGCACGAAATCCACAAAGTGTGAGGAAATCCACAAATTTGAGGTATGATTTTTCCCATATTTAAAAATTTCTCCTAACCCAAAATTTTTTGGGTCCCACTTTTTTTTGCCAATTCACATCTCAACTCCGGGAATCTATTGAGGTAGAAAACGAACCTCCAAAATAGGATCCCGGGCCAGGGGCGCCTATTGAAGAACCACTTTTTTTGGACTCCTCAATAAGACATCCTTAACATTTAAGCTTAGGGGACCCAAACTTGGTTTTATCATATCTCCACAACCAGACATCGTTCGAAGATGCGGTTTTTACCAACATGGATGGTTTGCTGGAAACAACATTTTTGAAGAGTCCTGATCGTTTCCGACAATTTCCTGTCCTGGCGATTTTTCGAATATTTGAACCCATCTCTCGAAATTGATTCCTCATTCTGACTCTGATGGTCGGATCGTCTTGAAATTGCGTCCAAACGATGTCAACACTGTCACAATCGATTCCCAATTGTCAAATGGAGAGAGAAACTTGGATTGAGGGAAATGTGACTCAGATATCTTGGAATGACGTAAAAGTAGGAAAAACCACCAGGTCAGGAAATCATCGGAAACGATCAGGACTCTTCAAAAATGTTGTTTCCAGCAAACCATCCATGTTGGTAAAAACCGCATCTTCGAACGATGTCTGGTTGTGGAGATATGATAAAACCAAGTTTGGGTCCCCTAAGCTTAAATGTTAAGGATGTCTTATTGAGGAGTCCAAAAAAAGTGGTTCTTCAATAGGCGCCCCTGGCCCGGGATCCTATTTTGGAGGTTCGTTTTCTACCTCAATAGATTCCCGGAGTTGAGATGTGAATTGGCAAAAAAAAGTGGGACCCAAAAAATTTTGGGTTAGGAGAAATTTTTAAATATGGGAAAAATCATACCTCAAATTTGTGGATTTCCTCACACTTTGTGGATTTCGTGCGCACTGTACGATCAATGGGTTCGATCCGACCTGTCAGTCACAGATTTGCCCTCTTGTGAAACAGTCGTGAATCCAACGGATTTTCAATTCACATGAAGTGAATTTACGAAGTGGAAGAGTCGGGAAATGTTAAAAAGGTTGAATACTGGACACGTAGATATGATCTCTTCTTCCTTCGTCTCTCAACATCCTCTCCTTCATTCCATCGCTTGTTTTATATCCTGGACCCCTCTCCCCGCATCGCATCTCTCTTCATCTTGTCTCCATCAACTCATCCTTTGTACCGATCAAGACGACGAGTCTGACGACCCCGTTGCACATAACTGACTGAATCACCACAACCCGCTCGTCATCCTCCCTCGATTCGAACTCGCTCTTCTCGCGTCGCAGCTGCTCCTTCTCCTCTTCCAGCCGCTAAAGACGTGCCCGCTCTGTGTTCTGTTTGATCAGAAGCTGCTCTCGTCTGTCCTCGTCCGTTCTCCTCTGGAGCTACCGCTTGTGCTCGACCTTGAGGCGCTTCTCCCGCTGATCCGCTACTTTCATCTGCACCACCTGCTTCTTGGAGACGCGTTGTTTTCACACTTCTTTCTCCTTTTTTCCTGTTCTGGCGAGCGATCCAGCTGGGCAGCGCGCATCTTCATTCCCAGAGCAGCCAGCTTGTCTTTCGCGGCGGAGAGCATCGACTCTTCCTCCTTCTTCAGATAGTTGAAGCGAGCCACCATCTTCTTCTTGGTTTCCTTCGCTTTCGCTTCGGCTGCCGATATAGCTTCCTTTTCTTCTTCGTGTGCATGCTCGATTTCTTCCTTTCCTGTCTTCCACATTTCATCGCGTTCCTTCTTCAGATTCGCTGCGTGTCGTTCAGCTTCGTTTTTGATCGTCTCTGTCCTTTGCCGGAACTCGCAGCTTGTGTGTTCGAGATCCTTCCTTTGCTGTTTCATCGACTCTGCCTTCTTCTTCAGTTCTTCTCCTTGCTGCTTCAGCCTCTCTCCTTCTTGGTTGTACTTCTCTTCAGTCGCTTTAAGGCCATCGATGCCCATCCGAACTCGTTCTTTGGCATTTTTGCGAACCGTCTCAAAATCATTCAGACGGCCCGTTTTGGCTGCAAGACCTTCTGTATCGCCTTCCTTCCCTTCTTTTGTGCGATTGTTCGCTGGTGATCGCATTTTCGCGTCAGACTGACGAGATATGGACGGCTTGACGAACTCGTCTTTGCAGCTGAAGTATCAGCCATCAAATTCGGAAATGCAGAACGGCATATTGTGCAGTCGGCATTTTGACATCCAGTTTGAGCCGACGGAATCTTCATCGTCTTCAGTTATGGGAGTATCCTCATTGCGATCCCGAGATTGGAGAGGACGATTCACAGCGATGGATTGGTTCGTGTTGCTCTTTTGCGAGTTTTCCTTCACATCGACACACTTTTGAGTACAGAAAAAGTCCAGCGACACCTGACACGACATGATCGTGTTGGTACAAGTTCCGAGGCACGTTTCCAGCGATGCTTCCGTTTCCCGCACCCTATCAGCAAAGTGGGCATCGATTGGCGAAGAATGTGTGGTGTTTGACGTTGTGTTGTCCCGACTGGTTGTGTTTGTTGCGTTCTGCACAGCAGCCGAATAGAAGGACGAGAAAGTCTGGTTTTTGTGTCCCCCAAACTTCATCAGGCAAAGTGTGTCGCATTCTGATACGTGCTTGCCGCATTCCGATGCCTTGTCCATCATACAAACGCTGAGTTAATGGTTCACATCTTGTGACTCGCTCCGTACATGCGAGCATTCATCGATGCATTCTGACGATGACAGAGCCAAGCATTTCTCTGGATTTTGTTTGCAGGCGTTGAGACACGCGTTGGTTCCCTTGTTTGAGATGGACTCGGATTCGCATTGGATGAGGCAATCCTCACGCTCTGGCACACACTGTTGGATGCAGCCGGTGAGGCAGGAAACACACGCAGAGTGGTCGGTCGATGAGGAGCACACGCTATCGAACTTCTCCTAGCATTGATCCACACACATCAGAATCTGGGAAAGGAGAAAGAGGGAGCGGGGATGAAGAGAGGTGAATGTTAGCGAGAATACCGAAAGTAAGTAATTCGAACAATATCCACAAATGCCCGAGAGAGGCAATTTCCCTAAAATGGGCGTGCGGCATACACGACGAACACTCCGAATCACAATCCACTGAAAGTGCCAGATCTTGTGTCTGTCTACGAGAAGTGACAGGACATTGGAGGAGAGGTTGACTGTCTTGCCGGATTCTGTAGGGAAGTGGCTCTTCTGGAATCGTCGGATAGTACAGGATTTGTGTGTGTATTCGAACCAACTTCACATCTTCTCCTGTTTCTTTATTCTCACTCCGTGTTCTATTCCTTATCTTTGCTTCTTCAGCTGATGGAATCTGCATCTTTCTTTCACTCATCTCCTTCTGACTTCTTTCGTCAGCTGCAAGCTTCCTGAGCACGCTTTTTTTCTCATTTTCGAGATATCCTACTACCATGTGCACTGTGGAGAAAATGTAAGAGTTAAAAGAGGAGAATACTGTGAAAGATGAACACTCTTGTGAGATGATGACGAAGGAGGGATCAGAGTTGATTCAATAGAGGTTTCAATCTAAAACAGATGTGAGGAGGAGAAAATGAACCATTTGTGCAACCGCTTCCGACTATAGTTTTCGTTTAAGCCAAACTTCGCGAGACAGTCTTGATCCATCCTGTCTTTTCATCCGGCGAGCAGATACAATGGAAAGAAGGTTGCCAAACGGGATCAGTTAGTAAATATTGACTGATATATCTGTTTGCTCGCCGATTTCTCGATTATAGAATGTGTTTTATTGTGTTGTTGAGATCTGACCCTTTTAATTATTCCAGGGTGACACTGACCGGCACTTTTGGCCGGTCAGCCATGCCTAAACGATTGATTTAGTTACAATTCTATCCTCCAGCTGGTGAAATCTGAAACGCAATCAGCCAGCGTAATAAAGAACACTTTGTGTAATGGGAAGGATCTCTTCTTAGAAAACCTCGCGAACCTTCAAAAACAGTCTATCTGATCTCATCTCTATCATCCTGTTGGACTGAGTTCTGAATCATACATCTTTATGATCTCTTTGGCCCTCGTGTTCTTTGCTCTCATCTTTGGTGATGCTGCTGAATCAATCCACGAATCCACAGAGGCCAAGTCATTGTCAATACTACTTGCCTCGCACCTCTCTCAGGAAAACGACTTCTCAACCATGCAAATATCAATTGAACTTGAAAGTGATGCGTACTTTGGACTGAACCTCCCAATTCTCTCGCAAACATTGTCGCTTGTTGGCTCGAAGAAAACGACACTTGTGCCTCTCCGAGATCGAGATACAAATTATCAAGCGACTGAATCGACCTCATTCACCTCAAAGAGTTTGCGAAACTCCATCTTAGTTGTGGAAAACTCGACCGTACACATCTCGTCGTTCCACTTCAAACAACCAAGCCCAGACCAATCAAGTCCATCGACACCAAATCAGATCACAGCTTCCACGACATTGCACAGTGCAATTATCATGGACTCGGCCGCCATATTGTCCGATTCTTCTTTTGAAGTGAGCTGTGGAATATCGCCTCTTCTGGTGATGCCCAGCTCGTCTCCAACATCGACAGCCTCGTCAAGTGTTGTTATTTTGGCGTGCTCCCTCAGAACCGTCGACAATTTGTTGGGTTCGTTCTGCTTGGCTTCCAATGCTGAGTCTGATTCTCTGCTTGTCGATGTGTCGATCTCAGGGATTCATCTTCATTCATCCCACTTCATTGGCTCGCATGGTGTTGCATGTTCGACTGAATCACATCACAACTCCATCGTTGGTCGATCTTCAATTGCATCAAGCGAGATTTCGAATCTGACGTCGTCGAACCCTGGAACACTCTCAAAATCGACGATGGAACAGCTGATATCTGGGAGTGTTTGTTCGCATGTGGACGATGCACTTTATGGAACAGCGACAGCCTCCCTGACGACATCCGCGTCGTCGCTCTGTCTGAACTCGTCCGTTCTCGAATGCGTCACCCACCACATCCAAACTGCCCAAAATGAGGAAAAAACCACATTCACTATTGGTGCAGCAACAGATCGAAGCCAGTACTCTGCCCAAACAGCCGCGAATCTTTTTGAAAACTGCATCTTTCTAACAACTACTCCTTCGACATCTTTTCACATTATCGAAAAACTGAAAGTGAAGGATCCTTTCAAAATCATTGGTTGCGACTTCAAAGTATACTTCGCGTCGTCATTCGTCGGAGCTGTGAATCTTAAAGCGGAAAAAGGCGCCTTCCCCCTTCTCCTCATCGACTCATCTTCTCTCATATTCTCCACGTCAGGCACTCCAGGTTCTAGTAACCAACTAACTATGACCTATGCTTTCAACATCCATCTTGTCTCCTCCAATTTCACAACACCGTCAGCACAACAAACATCGTGTGCCCGAACCATCGTCACCTCCAACTCCCTTGCATTCACTCTTTTCTCAAACTGCATTTTCGAGCGGCAATCCACCAATATGTCTGGCTCATGTTTCTTCGGTTCCGACTCCAGTTCGATCAACTTTTGGACGAGCTGCCAATTCTCCCATTGTGAGGCAGGCAGTCATGGAGGAGTCACGTACATTTCCAACTCCGTTTGCACAGTATCTCACTGCGAGTTCTCTTCCAACACAGCCAAGCAGAGAGGTGGTGTTTTCCTGTTCTCTTGGATGACATTAGTTGATTTGTCTGACTGCCATTTTCGGGACAACGAGGCAAAGGAAGTTTATTCTGAGAAAAACCCCAACCTCACTCACTATCGAGGGAACGACATGTGCCTGATAGATTCTTCAGCTGCGAAGGTCTCGTCCACAACAAACGGTTGCACATCATCATCTTCAAGCCCCAAAATCGGATTCTTCTCGTCAGCCTCTCTGAATGGAAACCTGACGACTGAAGACACAATTCTTCCGAATCCACTGATAACAACTCTTCCAAAAGCAGCCGGGGAGTGGTGGGTGGAGATGAGTGGAAGTGGAGCTGATTGCACAGCTTCAAATCCATGCTCAACCCTGTCAGATGTAGTCTCAATTTCGGAAAGCACACCTGGGTTCAATCTTGTTCATGTTGACTCTGGTATCTTCACTCTCGCGGAAACCACACTCGCGATGTCAGTTGAGTTTCAAGGGATGGGATGGGATGTGAACAGCACGACGTTCAGTCAGATCAGAACGAGTGGGATGACGGTGAGTGGAAGTGGGAACGTTTCTCTGACTTCGCTCTCTCTCCACCCTTCTTCTCCTTCTGCGACTCTCGTCTCTCTCGACTCAGCCACAGCCAAGTTGCGCGTTTCGAATGTTTGGGTTGAGGAGATCGCCGACCACACTGTCGCTCTCTTCTCGTTCTCGTCTGGCTCGGCGACATTCGAACTGTCAGTTCTGAACACGATCTCACTCACCCAAACAGCTGCCATCTCTATCTCCGGGACAGCTACATTATCCGCCAAGCGCTGCTGGTTCATGGAGATTTCGCGAAAATCAGGAAATGGCGGAAGTGTGATTGATTCCTCGACAAATGGACTTGTCTCGATTGTCAATTCCGATTTTGGTCGATGCTCCTCGTCCGGCCGAGCTGGCTGTTGCGATTTCACATCATCTGGCACGTCATCTCAAGTTCAAATGCCGGATACGTACTTCTCCACCAATCTCGCCAACCAATCAAGCGACTCTCCTCTGACCTCTTTCGGAAACGACTTGGCATTCTCTGGTTTCTCAAGCAACAATTTTAATCTCGAGACAATAAAATCCATCAGCAAACAACCTCACTGTCTCAAAGATGCCTCAACATCCTCGTTTGACGGCATCTCTCTCAACCTTTTTGAATACGCTGTTGATTTCCCAGTCGGCAGTCGTTTCTCGCGAGGTACACCATCGTCTTTCTTCACAACATTCAACAATATGATGGAAACGTTGTCTGCAACTAACACTGCACTCCATCTCACCTTCTCCACACCTCAATCAGGCCCTCTCAAAGCAATCACTTTGGTCGACAAGCAGTTCTCGATGAGATATGCCCATTTCACGCTCGACTTGAGTGGGAACGAGGAGATTTGTCTGAAAGGAAAGAGTTACCTCAGAGTTTGGGGCGGATCATTCACTGTGCCATTCTCGATCCAACATTGCCCATTTGTCGTTCAGGACTCGTCGCAATTGTTTTTCTGGGAAACAACGATCTCTTTCACGATCGGTCAGCATTCAGATTCTTTCATTCGGAACTCAGGTGGTACGACCACACTCCACAAAACGAATATCACCAACACTGGACTCGATTTTGGGAGTCACTCATTCATCGAGAGCACAGGTGGAACAGTGGCTTTTTCCTCGATGCATCTTTGTTGGATCACATCGTCATCGAATGGGGCTGTGCTGAACGCGAAGGGGACGACACTGACGAGCAGTCTGTCGTGTTTTGAGAAGTGTTCGGCGAGGAATGGAGGAGCACTGGCGATTGAATTGAGCAACTCGGCCACAGCGACCATCACCCACGCCGCAACTTCGACATTTGCCACAACTTTCACGAACTGTCGAGCGATTGGAGAGGATGGGACATTTGAGAACCCGACAGGGAAGGGAGGAGCGATCTTTGTGAATGGCTCAACCACGCTCTCCAACCCTCTCAAGTTCTTCTCCTCTTCGTCCGACAACGCTCGCTTTGAGAAGAATTTTGGAGGAGAAGGAAACGATGTGTTTGTGACGAGCGCTGTCTTCTCTGGAAAGACTCTCTCGCAAATCTCATCGTTCGGAGGAGGATCGCACTCCCTCAACTTCAGAGTTGTTGTGGAAGATCTTGGCGTCGACGAGAATGAAAAGGACGAGATCCAAAACAAACTGCTCCCATCGCCAAAAGTGTCAGTGAATGGAAGTGAGCCTGACTTGTATGGAAACCCGAGTGGGAAAGATGACGACGCGTGCAAATGGACATCGTCGTTCTGTGCGACACTTGGCTATGGCATCCAGTACCTGACTCAGAAAGGATTGGATGGATCAGCTGTCCCTCAGACGATCCAATTTGTTCACAACACGACATACACAGAAAAGAGCGTCGTTGTCTCCGATCAGGACGTGACAGTGACTGGGACATCAGCGAAGTCACCAGCACAAGCAGACATTCTTCGAAGTTTGGTGGAGATTGACGATGCGATGGCTGTTGGGAGTTTCCTGTTTACAGTTCACAACAAGGCGAAATTGAAAGTGACTCATCTGGACATGAAATCGAAAGCTGGTTGTGGAGTGTTTGAGCTGTTAGGCGATGGACTGGGACTCGAACTGTCGGACATTGCTGTGATCTCGAAAGAGGATGTCACACACTCTTGCTCACTTGTGAAAACGGCATCAGGACCTGTTGTGATCTCAAAGAGCACATTCAATGCAACTCGTGAATCAACGAAACCAGCCATCTTCACCACTCCTCTCATTGCCATCTTTGCTGGTTCAGAATCACTCTCACTCGTCTCGACGACCTTCTCGCATCTTCAGACGACGATGTCGCCACTTCTGGACTTGTCGACTGAAGGAACGATCACTTTCGACTCCGTCTCCTTCGCCGACATGTCCCTCTCCGATTCCACTGACACTCTCGTCATCGTCCGCTCGCTTCGCCTGTCGCACACAGTCACCCCTCTCCTGTGGCCGCACTTCAACACCGCTTCGACTCCTCTCCTCCAGTTCGTCGCTCAAGACACCAGTCTCGCGAGTGACGCTCCTTTCTTCGAAACGACGCTTCTGTTCTACCTGCTTCTGCCTGCAGATGAAGTGCATGCTGGTGGATCGTTTGGAGATGGTGGATTGGAGAGTACTCATCCGAATTGTGGGTCTGATCGGTTGAGATGCTCGTCGTTGGACTCTGCCTTCCGCTCAGCCACTTCTCGTCTCATCTCGACAGTGTTGGTGGATGGAGCTCTCACTTTGGATGCACTGTTCTCGGTGTCAGACGGATTCACGATGAAGTCGTCCTCATCGACTGTTCACTCAGTGACGCAGACGTCGGATGGATGGATTGAGGTTGATGGAGCGGCCGCTTCGCTTGAGTTGATGTCACTCTCGTTCGTTCTGTCATCGTCGCGCGAGTCATCGTGTCTCTTCTCAGTGCCACAAGGCACTCTTTCTCTGACCTCCTGCTCGATCGGGAACGTCGATTCAACAACCACTCTCGGTCAGAATCTTGTTCGTCTGTTCGACATTGGTTCCAGCGGAGTCCTCTCTCTTTCCACGACAACATTCGCATCTCTCACATTCACACACGCCACGGCTGGCACCGTGATTCATCTTTCCCTTGGATCGCAGTTCTCCATGAGCTCAGACTGTGTTGTGGATTCGATCGTTTCGAATGGAATGGGATCCGTCGTTTTCGTCGAAACAGAGAACATCGCCTCAATCGCTTCGAGTCCTCCATTCTCTTTCCTGAAATGCTCCCTCGCCGTCCCAACAGACCGGCAATTCACGAAACAAGAAAAGAACTTGTTTGTGGGGAAGGAGGAAGCGAAGCAGGAGAGTCTGCTGTGGAGCTGGTTCCCGCATTCAGACACTGAGGAGAAGATCTTTGTTTCGTCTGAAGGGATGGACCACAATAATTGTGGATTGATTGCTCTGCCTTGCTCGTCGTTTGAGAAGGCATTCCTGAAGCAGAAATCAGGAACGACAACACTGCTTCTGAACACTTCAAGTGTTCTTTCTCATTCACTCACTCCGCCGTTCTCCTCGTTGGCCATCACATCGTTCACCTCACCCACTCGCCAATCTTTGTCCGTCACGTCCTCTGGCTCCTTCAGTCTGACCACCCAATCCCTCTCAATCGCTTCAGTCGACTTTGAGAAGGCAGCTGACAGCGAAAAGTTAGCATCGTCGCTTTTTGTGCTCACTTCGTCGAGTTGCCTCTCTCTGACTGCCGTCTCGTTCTCGTCCCTCTCAACCGCGGATTCTGGAAGTCTGATTCATTCGACATCGTCAGGAACGATGAATCTGCACACCGTCTCGTTCTCTCACTGCAACGAGGAGTCGAGAGCGAAAGGTCGTGTGATCCACATCGCAATGGACTCGTTCTCGTCTGGTGATGTCGTCATGAAAGCTGTGTCTTTCACCGTCTCTGAAGGGAGAGAAGGGACAGATGTGTTGCTGACGGGAGCAGGATTTGGGAATGCTGTGGCCAACGAATCGTTTGAAGGGACGTTTGGAAGCGAGGGAGATCTCACACTTCTGAAATTGAAACAGATTGTGGGTGAAGATGAGGAGACACCCCAACACTCTGGCCCTCTCGCCTATTTCATATTTCCACACACCGATGGAGATGTTGCAGTTGATTCGTCGTTCTTCGATCACGCGAATTGTGGGAGGGAGAAGCTGCCGTGCTCGTCTCTGTCGCATGGATGGAGTCAACTGAAAGACTCGTCGTCTGTCGTCCTCTCCTCCGCTGCCACTCTCAACTCGTCGCTCTCCACAGCTCAATCGTCACAGACACTGGAATCGAAGTCTTCTGCTCACGCAGTCACCGTTGCTGAGAGTGGGTCGTTCTTTGTCTCCGCTGGCACTTCTCTGTCTCTTTCGATGCTGGACTTCTCGTCTGTGGCAGTGTCATCGTCATCGTCGTCTTTCATCAGCATGGCCAGCACTGCGTCTCTCTCTGTGACATCATGTTCGTTCACCGCATTCTCCTCCTCAGCTTCAGGATCAATTCTGTCTGGAAGTGTTGGAGCGGGCTGTTCTGTCGTGTTCCAGTCGACCACTTTCGTATCGTGCTCATCGTCAAATGCTGAAGGGTCGGGTGTGCTTGACATTTCTCTTCTCACCGACACTTCATCGTTCAGCATCTCAGCAGATTCGTCTTTCCAGAATTGTGTGTCGACAGGAATCACTTCACACTTTCTCCTCCTCTCTCATCCAAAACTCAGCAAAGCAGTTCTCGAGAAGTCTCTGAAACTGGATTGGATGAAAGATGCATCGTCAGCCTCTCAGTTTGTTGGGAAGGAAGGGTCGCTCCTGCCTCTCGTGCCCCTCTTCTTGTACTTCACTGCGATGGACTCGACTGGCTATCTGAACCCGGAGTGGTCGGACATGTCGGTGTGTGGACTGTCGGCGTATCCGTGCAAGTCTCTGCCGTCGCTTTGGACACGATTTGGAGAGATGACAGATGTGACGATCGAAGTGGAAGGAGACGTGGAGCACGTGAAGTCAATGGTGTTTGACAAGAACGTTCAATTGAATGGAGGAGAACATGCTCTGACGATCAACGAGGGAGAGACAGCGAGAAACGCAGAATCCGGATTGTTTGGAGTTCGGAAGGAGGCTGAAGTCAACTCGATGAATGTGGAGATTGAAGTACTAACGAGCGGATCGCTGTTTGAATGTTTGTCGTCATCGTCGCTGACACTGAAAGACAGTTCAATCTCTCCACATGTTGCTTCGATTGCTGGCTGTTTGGTTTGTGTGAAGAAAGGAGCGAGTTTGATTGTCACCAACACTTCCTTCTCTTCTGTCTCTTCGATGCATTCGCTGGCAGGAGTGATTGTTGCGAAGATTAAGGAAGAGTCCTCGTTCAAGCTTGACAATGTGACATTCTCGTCGTGCAGCTGTTCAGGTCGATCTCGTTGTGTTTGGATGGAACTTGTGAACACGACCTCCTCGCCCTCTTTCGATTATTCGATGACGGATCTGAAATTCGTTGAGATATCTGCGCAGAATCTGAACACAGCTGAATCAGCAGCAGGGATTGACGTGTATCTTTCTGGAAGCGAATTGGATTCGATCATCAAATCGCATTTATGGAAAGGAAGCTGGATCACATCGGAAGAACGCTCGATCTGGGCAGAAGATTCGAAGAGTGGAGTGAACAGCTCGATTCTTCCTTATCTGGTTGACATCACCGAAACAGTGGAAGTGGACGAGTCTGGATGGCCATTCTCGAAATGTGGACACTTCTTGCTTTATTGCGGAACTCTGCAATTTGGACTCGATCGAATGAAATCAGCGAATCTTGGATCGATGACGATCATCGCCTCTGCGCCTCTTTCGTCTCGATTGGAAGCGACGGGTGCTTTCTCGATTGTTGGGAAGACATCATCGTCCACTCTGAGTTTTTCGGATGCTGGCCAAATATATGTTGTTCGAGATGAACTTTTGGAGTCTCATCTGACACTCGACACACTCTCTCTCGTCTTCTCGTCGACTCGTGTTTCCACTTCGTTCATCACATCCACCGATTCCTCCCTCTCTCTGCTGGCCTGCTCGCTCTCTTCTGCGTCGGGGTCTGTTCTGAATGTTCCTCTGATCGAAGTGTCAGATGGATCGCTGGACATGAATGGAGTGACGTCGTCTTCGATCAGCACAACGACTTCACTGTTCTCCACTTCGAGTTCTGTGGTGATCGGGTCATGCTCGTTCGAGCATGTCTCGCGAAGTTCGGATGGTCCTTCGATCCTCGAGGCCACACTCTCTGCGACAAGCACTGTTTCGATGCTGAACACGAAAATGGTTGGAAGCTTGTCGAATGGGAAGACTCAGTGGGTTCTGTTGAAAGGAGGGCATGAGGAGTCAGAGAAAGAGGAGAGCTGGACAGGAACATTGAACACGAGCTGTGCTCTTTCGGGTGTGATGATCGAGCGAGACCCGTTGACACTCCCCTTCGACTCGAAGTTCAACCCGTACTCGCTTCTGTACTGCTTCCACGCCCGCACTGCTGGTGAGATTGTTGTTGAGACGACATCGAGCTCGGCTGACCATCCGCTGTGTGGGAACGTGAAGCTTCCTTGTCGCACCGTTGAGACTGGCTTAGGGTTGACGAATGAAGCAACAGTGAAGATCTCTGGAAATGGGGAACTTGGATCTCGGATGGAGTTTGATGGGTTTGATGTTGCTGTTCGCTCGCTGCGACACTCTGGATCGCTGTTGGTTGTTGGGAAGGGTCAGATTGTGAATGGAGAAGCGAATGGATTGGATTCTCTGACGATGAGCGAACTTGTGGCGAATGTGGATGGTTCCAAACTGACATCTGATGAAGGAGTGTTTGAGAACAGAGGAGGGATTCTGGTGTTGTTGAAAGTGAATGTGAGCAGCTCGTCGGAAATTGGGAGTTTGATTGTGAAATTGAGTGGAGGGAAGCTAACGCTGACGAACTGTCATTTTGTGTCTCTCTCGTCGTCGTGTGCTCTGATCTCACTTTCGTCATTCGAATCAGCTGAGCTGGAACATGTTTCTGTGTCGAACTGGAAAGGATCGACATTCCTGACTGCTTCGAATGGAAAGTCGTCGATCACGATGCAGAATTGTGTGTTTGATGGAGTGTTGGAGAACTCAGAATCAAAAGAAGAAGACTTGTGCAGCTGGTCGGGTGGAATGGTGCAATTGGAAAGCACGTCATCGTCGTTGATGTGGACGTCGTTCACTCAGATCGGGGCAGGTGCTCTGGTTGTGGATGGAGGATCGGTGTCGCTTCATTCGAGTGCGTTCGAAGACAACTCGGCTGGAAACTGGTCGTTCCCGTCGTTCCATCGGAACATCGGATGCCGAAATGGAGGGACAGTGTCGATTCAGAGTCTGAGTGGAGGAGATGGGACGAAAGACAGTCCTTCGGCTTGGATCTCGTCAGACTGCTCAGTTTCTGGGCAGTTGGTTGATGTGGATGCTCCTCTGTTCATCCCGACTCTGACTGTAACTGAGTGTTCGTCCTCGAAAGATCGGAAAACAGGAGTCTTCTCAATCAGCCTGCAAGGAACAACACTGATTCCGTGTTCGTTGTTTCTTGAGATCTTCTCGAAAGGGAACGAATCTGACTCCATTGCTGTCGACCTTTCTTCTGCACCGACTACATTCTGGAACGAGACGCATCTGAATCTCACGTTGGGATTGAACACGCATCTTTCGGGACTGATCGAAGCGACCGAATGGCGAGGTCGTCTGAAATATGGAAATGACTTGGTGACATCGGACTTCCTTGTGAAGGTGACGGCAGCGTCGGAAAAGAAAGCATTCACGAAGGAGATGATGAAAACGATGATTCCAATCATTATTGGAGTTGTGGTTACTCTTCTCGTGATCTTGCTCCTCGTGATTGTTCTGATGTGTCGACGCCACAATAAAGCGAAAGCGAAGAAAGATGCTCAACAGGAATCAGAAGAACTGAACCAAGTTGAGATGAAGATTGAAGAGGAATTCGGATTCAATCACTTTGAGCAGTCAGCAAACGTGATCAAAGCGAACAGTGCTCTGACATTCTCCGACAACGACTCGCGCTCGACGAATGAAGAGAAGAAGCATCTGACAGCATCCTCTTTCCCTCTCGTCGACCCAGAAGAACCGCCTGAAACGAGCAAGCAAGTTGTGAAAGCAGTTGTCATTCGAGATGAGAAAGTTGGGGAAGTGTCAGTGGTTGTCCGAGAGACACTCTATCACCGGCTACACAGCCAACAGAACACTCTGAATCCGAAAACGATGGACAAGAAAGCAGTGAAGCAGAAGATCACGCGTGGATTGGCCCGTCTTGCGAGAGAGAGACCGCACTGTGAGATTCTGTCGAAGCTGACGTCGCACTGGGTTCTGTTTGATGCGAATGACGACATCCTCTTCCGACTTGACGCTCCCAAAGACATCGCGACAATTTCGTAACCGCAGATGGAAGGTGGAGAGAAGGGGGAAGTCCGACAGAACGAGGAGCAGCGATGGGTTCCGCCAGAAGAGGCAGATGGAAAGGAGATTGTGGATGCTCGGCATGGGACGGTTTTTCGGCTCGGCCTTGTCTTGTGGGAAATTGAGACTGGTCTTGTTCCCTTCGGGGAGATCGATGGGATCAACGCTCAGCGACAACTGGGAAGCGGGATTCTTCCGAAAATGGATCGCGTGTCTCCCGAAATGGCGGAGCTGATCGAATACTGCCTCCAAATTGATCCCCTGAAGCGACCGACACTGTCGAGCATCTCTCAACACTTCAACGGAAAGACGAAAGACGAACTAGCAGAAACTGAGAAGAAATCAGATGGCAACGGCGTCGTCTTGCATCCGTGACACTCATCCATCACCTCTCCTTCAATCATCATCTCACATCCTCATCATTTCCTCTCATCTCAAATCATCATTTAATCTCATCTCACAAAACCAACCTCGACTCAAACGATTCGAGAAACGAGCTGATTCAAAATCACACATCATGTGATTCTTTCCGCTCACCATTTCAACAAACTAAATGACAAACGTCTTCCCGAGCTGCACACACACCCACTCTTTCTCTTCCTCCTCACCACACACATTGATCCGATTTCACAGCATCGTTCTTTCTCTCCTCTCCGACATATTAGTCACTTGCCTGTCTTGTGTTCAACTCTGTTGACCTCATTTGTACTCCAATTCAACTTGCTTCTTCTTACACACAAAAACAACTTTCTTCTTTACGTCTCATTCGAGCAGTTCTCATATCACACCCAACATCGACTCATTTGCACATCTCAACCTCTCCGTTTCTGTCTTCTTTTTCGTTCTTTACATTATTCTTTTAGCGATCTGTGTTTGACAGGTCGTTTCTGGACGATATTCTGGCAAGGATATTCCTTGGTGTGACCTCAATCACTAATTTCGCTCTTCACAACACACACCAACTTCACCAAATCAGATTTTTGCCCACACATTTGTCAACAAGATTAAAGGACAATGCAGAGAGTGAAATGGACGAGAAAAGTTAATTTAAGACGTGTGAGAGTGAGTTGTTCAACAGAATTCCGCTCGACTGCCTCGTTTTACACAAGTTCTCTCCATCCCTCGTCCTTCCCAATCCCAGCACCCTCCTCATCTGCACCCCTGCTCTCTCCCTCCCCCCTCTCCAACTTTTCCAGCGTCAACGCCACAAGCGACGGCAGAGGAGGCGACGGGAACCACAACGGCATCTCTTCAGTTTGGGTCGATTCCGTGTGCTTCGGTGTGAAGATGGAGAAGTGGGTTGGAAAGGCTGTGTTTGGGTTGGTCAGAAATGACGAGAAGACTGCTGAATAGCTGGACGGAAAGTCGGAATACAAGAAATTGCCCTCCTGCCCGAACTGGGGAAGGGAGATATGCGAATCTACCAGAATCGGGGTCTGGATGAAGCGAGTGGGGGGAGAGAGTGTGGTGAAGGAAGGAGTGAACAGATGTGGTGTGTGAGCGGCAAGCGAAGCGAGTGACGGGACAGTGTGGATTGGGGAGAGGAAATGGGAGTTCGGAGGAGGCGAGGACAGAGCGTTGTTGTAGATGGGGAGGAAGCGGGGTTCGTGGGCATCATTGATAGAATGAAGAGAGTGTGTGGAGAACATGTCGGTCTCCTGTTTGGGCTCCGCTCTCTTCTGAGAGGGGTGTGGGAGGTGGGGTGGACGAGTGGGGACGAAAGGAGCTGCCGAACTGTTCAGATTGGAAGGAATGAACTGCTTGTCTTTGCTCTCTTTCTCTTTCCCCGAGCTTTCTCTCTCTTTCGATCCTTTCTGTTTGTCGACGTCCTTATTTCTGTTTTCTTTGCTCAGAACCTTGTCCTTCCAGCTGAGACGACTCACTCCCTGAATGGTGCCTTGTTCTGGCTTCTCCTTCAGAATGGGCGAATGCTTCGGCTTGACTAGTGTCACCCCTTTCCCCTTTCTGCTCATCTTCTGTTGGGTTGGTTCTGGCTTCTCTTCGTTTACCATTCCCCAAGTTCGCATCTGGTTCAGGATCGCTTCTTTCGTCCTTCGCAGCTCGTCCAATCGTCTTTCCGTTCGTTGCAGTTGAATTCGAGCTTCTTTCTGATCCAGCAGGCGAAGATGGAACGACGGGACCTTCATTGGTGATAATGGGATTGATGGATGCTCTGGTGATGCGAGAGAGATTCCGAAGTGTCCAAAATAAGCGCCGAGTTTGGCAGTGATAAATGGATGAACATCAAAATCACACAAACATCGGACAGGCTGCAGTGAAGGTGAGAGGGACGGAACAAACGAGTTCAGAGAAGAAGAAGCTTTCGAGAGGAGTGGAGGAGTGAAGGATGGATGCAGCGAGTTGGATGTGGTGAGCGGAGTCAAGAACGACGAAGGCAGATGCGCAGGTCGTGTTCCTTTCTCGTTGTTCACCACAATCCCACTCACCTCCCTCAACACGACAGTCGTTGCAAATGGATGGTTCGACGCGAGGTTGAGCAGAGGCAGCTTCTTCCCCGCTCCCTTTCCGAGGCCAAGGAAGGGCGATTGGAGAGCTGGCTGAGTGGAAGGGACGCAGATTGAGAGGGTGGATTGCGAAAGAGCAGCAAAGGCGACGATGAACACGCCAGACGGGAGCGATACAAGCTTCCCTGTCAGAAGGTCGAACACTGCAACGTCGTGTCCTTCTTCAGGTTCTGATTCTGCGACAGAAACACGAGCCGAGTGCAGACGAACACCAACACACTCTCGCTCGTCGGTATTCGGGACGAGTGAGGGGTGGGTGCCGAGCAGGAACACTCTGCTCATTATGGGAGAGATCAACACAGCGAAGACCGACCCAAAATTCACTCCGAGCGTTTGGAGGGTGACAGTTTTGAAAGAATGGGTGGTTGAATTGGGGTCTTTGTCCGGCACGCCCATCACAGATGCAATTGCGGGAAGATCGGTTTGGGAGAGGACTCTTAATTCGGAGACCTTCGAATCCTGCTCGATGTCGGCCTTTTCTGCTTCGTGCTGCGGTTTGTAGCTGTATTTGGTTGGTTTCTCATCGAGTTGCGGGCGCTCTTCGGTGATTGTGAAGGGATGCTTTGGGAAGAAGGATGAGGTCGCTCTTCCCAATGTGACTTGGTTCATCCCTTCTTCGGATCTCGCCATCTCCTCTTTTTCTTTCCAGAGGGTGGGGAAGAGAGAATGGGCGTGTTTCACTCGCATCCCACATTCGACAATCACATCTGCTCGCTGGCCACGTCCAACAACGAAGAACGACCGAATCCCGTTCACTGGTGTCACCCCGTCCTCAAAACAGGCCATGCAGGAGAAGATAGAAGAAGGGGCGATGGGGGGATTCGAAGGGAGGGTTAATGTGAGAGAGATCGGTGAGAGGCGATCGGGAGAGCGAGTGTGAAACGGCGGTGTGCTGAACACAAACAGCTCTGTCGGATACGACCCCGTCGTGGACATATGAAGGGTCTGATCCCCATCGTCACTTCCGCTGCTTGGATGTGGCTCTTCTTGCCAGATTCGGACGACAAGTCCACCCCACCCGCAATCATTTTCTTCGGCGAAATGGGTGAGGGCTAATTCGTTGTTGGTCCTTCGACAGTGAAAGACAATCTCGACTTGGTTGGGGGCGAGATCGGCTTCCGCGTGGAGTCCACATTTTGACCCGATTTCCTTTGTTTTCATCGAGAGAGCTTGGTTTGAGTGGTCGGCGGGAGTTTTGGTTGACATCTCCCACTTCGCGAGATCTTCCTCTTCCGAGGTGGTTCGTGCCTTCCCCAGTCTGTATTTCTCTTTTGCCGAGTTCAATCTTCGCTGCTCTTCCTTCCATCCTTCGGTCCACATTTCTTCCATTCGCTTTTCGTTTACCCGGCAGACACAACGAAGGCCTCGGAGAGTTTCGACGGCAAGAAGACCCTTTTGTTCCATTTCTGCGCAGAAAACATGAAACTTACCGAAAACTGACGACGAGACATCGATTTTGTGGTCGGACTGTTTTTTCATGAGAACGTAGAGGCTGAGGGAAGAAAAGATGAAATAATGGGAAGGGAGTCGTACCGAGTGAGGGGCATGCAAAATACATCGAGAGATCCCACTTTCAACGATCTCCAGAATCTGAAGTATTCGAGGAGAGTCTTCTGCAGTCTTTCCTCCATTGTGGAGAAGGAATAGAACAAGGTGATTTCGATAGGGTCTTCTTCCATGCTCAGAGAGTGTGAGAACGGTTCGAGGACGACGGTTTGTTTCTCCGATTGTGACATCGTTCCTTGTTTCGATCCAATTGGTGACGTGGAATTTGAAGGAGTTGAAATGGGATGTTTTGAGAGGGTTGGAGTGATGCCTTCTTTTTGGAGGTTTGGTTGCAGTTCAGATTGAGAATGGGCAAAACAACAATCCTTGCCATATTTACAGTGCCCCTTTGTGATCCACTGAAGTTGTAAAAGATGGGAAGGATATAAAAGGGATACATGATAACATTCGTTAGTTTTTAGAGGTGTTGGACGAGAGGATCTGGACTTGGAGTGGGGTCGAGCATCTTTTGACTGAAGCGATCGATCCTTGTTGTTTGCAGGATGCATCAAAGGTAAATTGAGATATTCACGAAGGATGGAACGCTTTGATGAATGTTAGGGACAGAATTGCCGGATTCGTATTCTGGCATTGAGATGTCTATGCTTGAATGGGATGATCTGGAAAAATCGTGAACAAGCGCTTAAAAATGTTCGGAATATATGATAATTCCCGATTTAGTCTCTATTTGAGATTAAACATATATGATTTAAGACCTCTCGATTCTCATCGACATTTCCTCCGTCGAAAAAAAAAAGAAAGGGACAACAAAAATCAAGATGGTTTGTCTTCGACCTCGTTCTCATCATTCAAATTGTCTCTTCAGTCTCTTATTCACATTGAAACTCCACCTCAATACACAGCCGAGATGGCAAAGCACACGGACAAACTTGTCGTTGTCGACTTTGGTGCATCATGGTGCGGCCCCTGCCAGCGAATCAAACCCATTTTCGAAGCTCTCCCAGCGAAATACCCAGATGTTGTCTTCCTTAGCTGCGATGTCGACAAGCTGAGAGACTTGGACGAGGTCGACACTGTCCAAGGAGTGCCAACCTTCCGCTTCTGGAAAGGAGGAAAGAAATTGGCTGAATTCTCCGGTGCAAATGAATCCACCCTCCTATCGAATATCGAAAAGTTTAAGTAAGTGCTGAAACTTTTCTCCAGTCTTGCTTTCGCATCTCACTACATTAGTTCCATTCGGACTGTTTGTGACAATTCTGCAGCTTCGCCAATGATGAATACGAGGTATATCAAATTGATGATGTTTAATTCACACCTGATCGATGAGAAACTGATCAAAACATATTTTGTTTCGTGACTCTTCCACTCTTCGAGAGTTTGCACAAAAGCGGATATTCGCCTCTCGACAACTCATCCCATACAGGATGAATGATTTGGAAGAGTTTTTGACGATCAAGGGATCGGTAATTGCCCCAAATCCCAATCAGTCAAATCACTCTCCAACTAGTAGGGAAAAGACCCCAAACCCTCCCTCTCATTTTTACCAGACGCGACCTCGAAACTTGGATCCTATACCATCTCCACATCTCATGGAGTCAGTTATTTCGTTCGATTCGCCTGTCTCACTTCGAACAGTCGATTCAATCGCCATTTTCTTCTCTCTCTCGGCGGTATTTTGCAGCGATGTGCAAAAATCCCTCCAACTATCAATTCAGTCAACCCAAAAATGCATAGCTCTTGAAGCGGCTGCTTCATCAGATGATAATTCTCACACTTTGCAAACCACCCTTAAAAATTCATTTTGGATTGGGTCTCGCCCTTTCGCTCTTCTTTTAGATGCAATCGATACTCCCCGATGCTTGACATCATTTTCTTCTCTTTTCTCGTCGGACTTTGTCCAACTATTCGGAGCGATTCGTTTTATCTTGCATTCTTTTGCTCGCTATGCCAATCTTGGACGTTCTGAATTAGCATTAGCACTGGTCCTACTCTGCCGAGCTGTACTTCCCCTATCTAACGCACATACTGACACGAAACGCACCATCGGCCACCTGACCAAGAGCAACGCGGGCACTTTACTCTTAATTTCTGTAATCAGCGCCTGCAAGCATCTTCGCGATAATCGAGTATCAATCCTTCAGATTGCCAACACTTTCCATCTCAACCGCACCGAGTTGCTGAAGTCGGAAATTTCCTTTTATTCAGCTCTGAACTGGTGTGTGTCGTCGATCGAAAGTGACCTCCAGCTAATGTTCTCTTTTTTTGACTCCATTGAAGTTGTGACTGATGCAATGATGCCCGCAATTGCTCAACTTGGTCCAGCAAAGATCTCGGCAAAAAACTGAGATCTGGCTGAAAGCGATACAGCTTCTCCTTTAATCCAGTGTTACGCTTGCTCTTTTGGCAAGTGTTGACTTGGTGGGCCACATGTGATCGAGGTGTGTCTTGTCGTTTGTTTCAACTATCCCGTCCTCTCATCACAATAGGTCCACTATAGTGATGAGAACGCCTGATTGCCGAAATATTGATCATAGTGTCGTGATCGTCGCAACGAATTCCACACTCGGTTGATCCTGACTGTTGAGGGCGATTGGTGAACACTATCACTTCACCTTTTCGATTTCTCGGTTCATTTTACCCTTTTATCTGTCATTTCATCATAATTGTTCACTAAATTTTGTTTGATCATGGTTTGTGGTGAAGCGTCACAATGAAACAGCCCAACCAACAAAACACCCAAATTCAGATCACGCTCGACGCTTGCGTGGTGCAATCGGTAGATCGCCCGCTTTGAAAGCTTGAGGACGCGGGTTCAATGCCCACCCTGCGTCCTCTTTTTTTTCTCAACTTAGAATTTTTTGGCCCACCAACTCGACATTTGCCATTGATTTCTTCACCAATCTTGTTTCTCAATGCTCGACGTATCAAAAATGGTGAATGTAAAAATGACAACAATAACCCAAACAAATTCTGAAGAGATGGAAAAGCAGTGAGTGTGAATCGAGTGGGAATCAACAACAAAAGTGAGTTAAGAAAGCATGTGCTGCAAGTGGGAGAGCAAGACGGCAATTTCGTCCACACCATCCCTGGACCAGGACTGATCCAACGTAACGTTCGACACAGCTTCCAAAAACTGTTGCTTCTTCAAAATCTCTCTGCCCTCGGTTGTCGCAGCGATCCGAACAAGAAACATCAACAGTGTGACTAAGATCTCCGGCACTGTCCTGGCATGAATGTCCAATAAACTGTGGAGAGCGGCGAAGACTCCTTTGGTGTCGAAGTGATCGAGCTGCTCAAGCGAACAGGAATTGTTCAACAAGATCAACTCGTTCTGAATAATCGACAATACTTCGCTGTTGTTTGTTGGTGTGTTCAGAATAGAGAGAATATGTGTGCGAGTGGTGATGAAGTCGTCTGAACGGAGACCGTCCATCGACGTCGACAAGGCCGAGGCAGAGACTAGCAAAGACGAAACAAGAAATGCCATGTGTGTGTCCACACTCACAAACGATGTGAGTGCGTTGTTCAACTGTGAAATGAGAAAAGACATCGTTTTTGGGGTTGACTGAAGGTACGGCAAGACAACACCGATGCCAGTGCACAACTGCTTAGCGACTTGATTGTGTTGTGAAGGAAAGACAGAACGGGCGAGATGATTAGCGATAAAATACTGAGAAGACCGTTCTGTGAAGGGAGAAAGCGAATCCGGAAGTTGACGAGAAAATGAACAATGCAAACCCTCTTTCGACACTGTAGAGAGCAGATATGAAATCGTGAACGGGGCTGTTCTCCAGAGGTCCTTCCTTTTGTCCTTTTCGCCAGCCTCTGATATCATTGCAAGACAACGCAGAGCCAGGTGAACTTGACTCAAAGGGAGCGAGGAGCGATTCTCCACAACTGAGAGAAGAGGGGAGAGTGTTGTTGGTTGGATAAGCAATGAGGGTGAACCTACAATCAACGCGACGTGTGTGAAGGGAAAGGAAGACGAAAGACGGACCAGTTTCCATTATTGAAATCAAAGATTTCATTCCTGTCTCCCGAGATATCGCGTCTTTGCTTTCGAGCAGTTGCGTCAGCTCAGGCATTTGAGAGACATCGAACAATGCCATTTATCAGAAGGGAGCAATTAACTTGAATGATTATCTCGAGAGAGGAACGATGAGGTGATAGAAACAGATCAATCCATTGAATGAAAATCCCCACTAAAAGTGGATTCATCGTTTTGACACAACCATTTCTCATCACCGGTAGTCCTTCAGATTACTGATATCCGCTCATCATTGTAGACGATGGGATGAATATCCGTAAGATTGACGTCATTCATACGAATATAGGGTGAGATCGTTAAGTGAAAACGACGGCGTTGGAGATTAACACATAAAAAGCGTGTGACAACACCTTATGATCAGTGATTAATGAAAAGAAATCAAAGACGATGAATTATCGATGTTTGAAAGAAGATCCGTTCCGTTTTCGAGAATCCATTGCTGAAGAACTAGGACAAAGGCAAAAAGTCAAAAAAAGAAAAGGGAATGGTTGTTTCCCTTGCTAATCCGATACGCTATATGCGCATCATCTTTTTGCGAACTGTGAATGGATCGTGTGTTTTTTTCTTCATCGTCCGGATATATGCTTCACAAGGGGCGAGTACATTGTCCTGTATCTTCTCAAGTATGTAGAGGCGTTTGTTCGGTCGATCAATTTTCAGTTTGTTGAGTTCTTCGTCAGATTCTTCTCCGAAATCAATCAAGATCTGGATCATCTCCAAGACCTCAGTATGGAATGCAGTGTTTGTGGTTGGAACAAATTGGGGTTTGACGATGTCAATAATGTCTTTCACGATCTTCGATTCGAGAACGAGGAGTCGTTCTTCACATTCACCTTTCGCAATTGTAGAGATGAGTCTGATAACGGCTGTTTGGATGCTCAGATCGTTGATTTTCAGGCATACACGCATATTCGAAAAGAAGGGGAGGTGAGATTTGACCTGCGGTGTTGGGGGTGGATTGGCAGTTGGAAATGTGTCATAGACAAGGTCTCTCTGTTTGTTGTTTCGAAGGGTGGATGTCGCAAAGAATGTGAGGAGGTTCACCATTTGTTGGTTGACCTTCGGATTTTCGGGCATGATTAGTTCTGGTTGATAACCTGATCTGCATTGAGAAATGTGGACGAAATAAAGAATTACGAGGAAAGAAAAGGAGAGAAATGAATGAAGAGGAAAGCATGATTGGAATACGTCATTTTGGAAGTCGTTTCGAGTGTGTGATTGAGTTGTGTTAAGAGTGTTGGGTTGATCCGTATGGATCCTGTGAATGGGAGGAGTCCTTGATCCTCAAGATGAACATTGGAAGTATTGGACTGATCTCAGATGCTCTTGAGAGTCACAGAATGCCCAGATTGTTTCTCGAAACTGTCTTTATACCAAAATAAAAAGATAAGGGTTGATGGATCGATCTTGAAATGACAACCAATCTCGAAGCATTGATTCCATCAGGCTGTATGAGTTCTTCATTATTTTAAGATCATTTTTCTGTGTTTATGTCTAGACAAGCTTGTGCGTCCAATCACTGAAGGAGCCTTTGGTCAAGTTCTGGAAATTAAGGAATCGACGACAGGAAAATCGTATGCTTTGAAACTGATTCCTCGATTGACAGAAGCGGATCAGAAGCGGGCGGAACGTGAAGTGTCCCTTCTGGAGCGATTCCGACATCCCCGAATTGTTGGATTGCACGAATCTATTGTGACGGAAACTTGGCATGGAATCGTGATGGATCTAGGAAAAAGTAATTTGAAAGACCTGATGACGGAATTTGAATCTCGGAATGAACTGATTCTTCTTGATGTTTGCACTCTTTTTCCGCTCAATCTCATTTTCTTCTTCTCTAACTGAATCAATTATCGCCATATTTTGCACATTTTGCAGGTTGCAATCCTAATCTGCATTGATATTGCTGAAGGGTTGTGTGTTTTACACAATCATCCAACACATCCGATGTGTCATGGTGATCTGAAACCTGAGAATGTCCTTCTTTCAGAGGACAATCGTGCGATGCTCTGTGTGCAATTCTGTCGTTTCTTTGCATCAATTTCTCAATTATTTCTCCGTTATTGTCGCTTCTTGACTCTCACATTTTGTCTGTGATTTTCTTATGTTTCAGGTGATTTGGGAGCAGCGGATGCGTCTGGAGTGATCACATCGAGTTCATCCAGAGAGCAAGGAACAGCTGAGTACAACTCACCAGAACGATGGAAAGATACCAACCAGCAAGGATCACCAGCGAGTGACATCTGGTCATTGGGAGTGATTCTGCATCGCTTGGTGACTGGGGAGCCTCTGTTTGGGAACAGACCGATGCAGTCGATGATTCGAGCGATTGGGGACTTCGACGAGTCCAAAATATTAACTCCGATGGTCCCAGCCATCCGCGGTGTTCTCGTCCGACTCCTTGAGCCTGTCTGTTATTCATCCGTTGTTATATCGAATTTCAGAATCCAAATAATAGAGCCACATCGACGCAACTGTTCAAAGGCCGACTTCTCGAAAGATTGTTGGGACCAGAGACACCCCTCTCGAAGATGCGCCTCAATCACATTCATTCACTCGAACAAGAATTGTCAGCAATCAAAGAAGAATGCAGAGCTCTCCAGGAAGCAAAAGCAGACAACGATCACATCATTCAAAGCCTCCACATTGAGAAAGTTTTGGGACTTCCTCATCTCGTCATCCATCCGCCCAAATCATTTCAAATCCAAGACCAGACTTTCACTCGGCTTCGACTCGAAGTTGAGGATAACGAGAATCTGACAGGCTATGTCACTCTAGCTGAGCCGATCAAAAGTGGAATTGTGTCCATCTCAGCCACTTTCAACACACTCGGAGATGAAAACGACCTCGGCTTCAGTCTTATTCGTGCTGGAGGCCTTCTCCCATCTCTATTCACCGAATCGGGGCTTGATGTGTCTGTTGGTATTCTCACTACGGACGGCGAGCTCGGAATTAAGGAGGTATCTCCTGAAGCCGAGTGGAGATTTGAACCGTGTCATGAACCGCTGGAAGTTGGAGATACTATTGTGATGGAACTAGACATGAAATCGAATCCATCCACCGCACAATTCTTTGTGAATGGGAAGGCTGGAAAGAGTTACTTGTCTGGTTTTCATCAACCAATGTGTGCCATGGTGTGCTCTTCATTCATCTTATCATTTCTTCCAGATGGCAACAAGTGGTGAAGGGACCTCATTTCGATTGAACAGCGTCACACATCTCACAACACCGACTCCAATCGCTCCAGAGATGAAAGCCATACAGTGGGTTCTCGATGAAGTGGAGCCCTGATGATGACGGGAAGAATAATGCACACGAAACAGCACAACATACCTTTTTTCAATCGTTCACTATCTAAAGTGAAGAACATCATTACTGTTTCTCAAAACCATCTAAATGATAAAATAAAAGGGTAAGGGTTGATCGATCAATCGTGAAATGTCAACAAATGTGGACACATTCATTCCACCAGGCTGTATGTGTTGTGCTTTGCTGTTAGATCATTTTTGTGTTTGTGCTCAGATACGCTTGTGCGTCCAATCAGCGAAGGAGCCTTTGGTCAAGTTCTGGAAATCTGGGAAAAGTCGACCGGAAAGTCGTATGCTCTGAAACTGATTCCTCGATTGACAGAGGCGGATCAGAAGCGGGCGGAGCGTGAAGTGTCCTTTCTGGAGCGATTCCGACATCCCCGAATTGTTGGATTGCACGAATCAGTTGTGAGAAATGGATATCATGGAATTGTGATGGATCTTGGAAAGCGAAATCTGAAGGAATTGATGATGGACTATGAATCTCGGAACGAACTGATTCCTCTTGATGTTTGATCTCGATTTTCGTTGCTCATCATATTCCTCTCTTATTGGGTTTAATATCCCCACAATTGACAAATTTTCAGGTTGTGGTTCTACTTTGTATTGACATTGCGGAAGGGCTGTTTGTGATGCACAACCATCCCACTCATCCGATGTGTCATGGTGATCTGAAACCTGAGAATGTTCTTCTGACGGAAGACAATCGTGCGATACTCTGTGTGCGTTTCTGTCCTTTAATTCCGTCCATTTCTTTGTTCTTTTGCCCTTATCGTTCCATATTTACCTTCTTATTGGCTATTTTTTTTGTTATGTTTTGAAGGTGATTTGGGGGCAGCAGATGCATCTGGGGTGAACACACATTCAGCAAAGGAGCTTGGAACATTTGAATACAACTCGCCCGAACGGCTGGATGACACGAGCCAGCGAGGGACGCCTGCAAGCGACATCTGGTCGTTGGGAGTGATGATGCATCGGATGGTGACTGGATGGTCTCTGTTTGGGGGCAAATCGTTGCAAAAGATGATGAACGCGATTTCAAAATTCGAAGAACCGCAAATATCGACTCCGCACCAACCAGCCATCCCTGGTGTTCTTGCGCGACTTCTTGAGCCTGTCTGTCATTCATTCTCTTCCTGATTTCAACTTTTTTTGTTGTCTGTTTTGTCACTTCTCAGAATCCTGACAATCGAGCAACATCGACGCAACTGTTCAAAGGCCGACTTCTCGAAAGATTGTTGGGACCAGAGACACCCCTCTCGAAGATGCGCCTCAATCACATTCATTCACTCGAACAAGAATTGTCAGCAATCAAAGAAGAATGCAGAGCTCTCCAGGAAGCAAAAGCAGACAACGATCACATCATTCAAAGCCTCCACATTGAGAAAGTTACGGGGCTTCCTCATCTCGTCATCTATCACCCCAAAGCATTTCAAATCCAAGACCAGACATTCACTCAGATTAAACCCGAGGATCAGCTCGATGATGAGAATCAGGTGGAAGTCATCACACTTGCAGAGCCGATCACACGCGGAATTGTCTCTGTCTCTGTCACTCTCCACACACTCACCACTCTCGAGCTTGGCGCTCCCTTCGTCATCTCTCTCATTATACCATCTGGCCTTCTTGTGTCGTGTGACAGTATTGGAGATCCAATGAGTGTAGATTTTCTATCCGAGGATGGAAAATTCTTAATCTTGTCCCCATCGACTGAACAGAATTACAGATCTGAACAATGCCACGAACCGCTGAAAGAGGGAGATACTGTTGTGATGGAAGTGGATATGGAATCGAAACCACGTACTGTCCAATTCTTTGTGAATGGGAGAGCTGGAAAGAGTTACGTGTCTGGTCTTCCTCAAAAAATGGGTGTGCAGGTGTAGTCTTCCTTCTTTTTCACATTTCTCCCAGATTATGACAGAAGGTGTCGGGACCTCGTTTCGATTGAACAGCGTCACACGTCTGACAACACCGACTCCAATCGCTCCAGAGATGAAAGCCATTAAGTGGTAACTCCTGCTCCAAACAGTCACCAAGTCCTTCCTCGCCCGTACTTCTGGCTCTGTGTGCTTCCACATCCATCTGAAGAACCATCACACTCAAAGCCAACATGTTTTTTTTGTGAAAACGGAGTAGAAACGACAGAAGAACTGCAGGAAAGGCTCGAGAGGAAGAAGGAGTTTATTCCGAGGCCAGACTGTCTATAGTGGAGACTCACTTGGTTGAAATGTTCTGGTTGAGAGGTGATGAGTGACGAACGTAGATTTCTGGATACAACACTTGAAATGGCCGACACTCGTGGCCGACTCAAACTTGTGGAAGCCGAATTCTTCCGACTCCTCCCTCTTTCTTTCATTCTTTCGTTCATTCTCCAGATTTTTTCTGTTTTTCTTGATTTCCCCTTCTTCACATTCTTCTTTCGGCGGTCTGTGCTTGACAGGTCGCTGTTGGACGAGAGTCTGTCAAGGAGATTCCTTGGTCCGCCCTTATTCATCATTTCGCTCATCAGAGCAGACACCCACTTCTCCACAACATGATTTCCTCTTTTCCCTCTTCGTTTGTTGAAGATGAGACCGAGCCCAAAAGAAATATGAATCTGAGTGGTTAATGATTGAAGTGACCGATTTAGCTGAATAATAATGTCCTTGTATGTGACAATTCGCAGAAAATGAGTCAGTTTATGTCTTCTTCTCCAGCGCCATGCACAGCGTCACTTCCTTCGTTTCCATGTAATTCGGGGGATAGAACTCCCATGTCGGCAGCGTCCAGCTCAGCTTGTGCTCGGGATTCTTCTTTGCCCACTCCCCGTACACATACGCATACGCTTCGCCGAGTTGATCAACTTTTGTGTTCACCTGAACGTATGTCTGCCCCTCCACCACAACCTCTTCCATTCCCGCTGGGATTGCTTCCTCGTTGGTCACTGGTTTCACAGCCCAGTATTGGTACGGATCCTCTGCGTTCTCGGTGATCATGACATTCACTCCGATCGTTCCTGGATACGCACCTGTCACCTCATCCATCCGAGATACAAAGTCCAACCACAGCTTCCCCGCCTTTTCCGCGATGTCTGCCATAGTCACCATCGTTTTCATCCCAATTCCGCGGATTCGACCGTACTTTTTGATTTGAACGGTGAAGTCATCTTTCTCCGCCTTCTTTTCGGCTGTCTGGGACGTAACCGTGGTTGTCTTCTCGTCAAGCGAGGGCTGCTTGGACAGTTCGGCTGTTTTGTCTTTGACTGTTGGTGTGGTAGTCTTGGGCATTTGTTATGATGGGATGAGTGTTTGATCATTAGGGCGTCCGAGCCCTCTCCAGAGGAGTGAAATCGGTGGAAGAATGGAAGATAGACCTGAACATGTGGAATGAGAGATAGTACCATGTTTTTCTAAGGACAATGTGAATGTGGACAGAGAAAGAGGAGTGAATCTGAAAGATGACTTCATTTGACTAATAGAAACAGAATCTGTGAGTATTTGGAGTGATGCCGATTATTATTGTGATGATTATCGTTTCGGAGAGAAGATTGACCTAATTGCTCAGAAGTTGAGAGAAGTTGTCTGAAAAGAGGACAGTGTGGGAAGATCAACTTTTTCACTGATTATCTCCTGAATCCGAATGGGATCGTCATTGTCACATCTTTCCCAACCGGACACGAGAAATTTGTCGCAACCATTCTTCACAGTCAACCTGTCTCGAATCACCAACATCTCTGATGCTTCTCCTGTCTTTCTCTCACTTGTGGCACTTGTCAAAGAAGGAGCTGTCTTTGGAAAGTCTGAAACTCGAATGGCCTGCCGATTGCTGGACAAATTGGCGCCTGGACCCAAGAAACTGTTCACTTGTGGCGAGATTCTGTTTGACCTCGTCCCATCACCAAATCGAAGCTGTCGACTGTTTGCAGAAGCAATGGCCTCCCTTTTGTCCTGTAGCAATGAAACCATATCATTCTCAGCGCTTTTATTTCTGGATACAACACTTGAAATGGCCGACACTCGTGGCCGACTCAAACTTGTGGAAGCCGAATTCTTCCGACTCCTCCCGCTTTCATTCTGCGATCAAGAGAATCATCTGAAGCATCAACACATGATTCTTCTCGTGAGGATCATTGTTCGTTGCCTCTCTCAACTCGGCGATTCAATCTATTTTAGGGACTTTTCTGTGATTCCGGAACAAATCCCGTTCGTCCACATCATCTTTTCTGATCTCCTCGTTCCACTTGAGGGTTTTCTGAGATTCATCTGTCGTCACTACTCCATCTTCGACGTTCACAATCCGACATCCAGCTTTGTGACTCTGCTTCTGGAATTAATGCGATACGCTCCTTACTACGAAGAAATTCACACTTTCATGCTGCCCCTCCCTCTCTCTGTCGCCATTATAAATTGTTTCATTCACTTCACCACCGTTGAGATGATCGATCAAGGCCTGTCGTACCTGAGATGGACTCTGTTGATGTGGAAGGACGCAAAACCAGAAGAGCGAATGAGAAGCAAGGACATCATGATCAGTCTGCGAGAGGAAGGCCTTGATGACTGTCTGGAGCTGGAAACAACTTTCTCCTTTTCGCAAACGAAACCACAGCGAATTTATTTTGGATCACTCGATGTGATGACATGGTTGGGTGTGAATACACTGACAACTCAAATGCTCATTTTGGGGTCTCCGCTGGCACAATAACAAATCGACACTGAATCGCACTCGATTTGAAGTAACCTTAGTCCCTGGCATCCTCCACTATTTTCTCGACAGATGAAACAAAACCAAAAGAAACTCATTTCTTGCAAAGAAGGCCGAATGAGGTCTCGTCGAACAGCAGATGGTTGGGAATGTGAATGTGTCGTAAGATCCGTGCAGACAGGAACAACTCGATCTGAAACAACACGTTCTTCTTCTGTGAGCAGATTGTGCGACGCAGCTGATATTTGAAGCGGAGATCACGAATGTTGATGCCATCCAATTCTCGTCATTCTCTACTCCCATCTCCAGATTTGTTGGACGATTGAAACACACTCGATTCAAATGATGTGGATTTCATTGTTTGATGGAACCAGATTCTAAGACATCCCCAACGCCTGTGTCGCACAAATCCAGATTGTTTCTGAACACTTCATCAACCAATATTTCTGAAACAAGACAATATCACGTCTTCAATTCCTTCAGTGCATGTCACAAGCAATCAAGAAAACAAAAGAGTCGCGAAAATAGGCGCAGAAACTGGTAAAGAATGGGTATACTGCCCGACACGACGTCCTGATCCGGCTGTAAAACGGATGTATTTTTCTGAATAGAGGCACAATGTGGTTCAATTTTCTATGAATACTAATTTTGAGAGTTAGACACAGTTTGACAATAAAGTAGAAACCAAAAAATTCTGTGTGACGCGAAAACTGTAAAATAAAAAAAATGATGGTCATGATGTTCGCGACATGACATCTGATCCACTTCATCCAGCTCGACCACTCTAATATTTCGTCATTTTTCCTTCATGAGAGTAACACTCGAGGAGGCGGTCACCGTATGAGAGAACGATGTTGTCGATACTTTCTTGTGGGATCGATTTCCAGCATCTCACGATTGCTTTCCGCAGTGAGTCAATTGTGTCATAAACTTCGAAATTCTCATATAATTTGGTAGTGAGCATTGCCCAGACGTGTTCAATTGGGTTCAAGTCGCTAGAGAGAGGTGGAAGGTATTTGTGACTGATATTCGCCAATTCAATTCGGGGAAGTTCCGTTTTATTCTTGTGCCAACCCGCATTATCGCTCAGAAGGACCCGTGTGTCGAGTGGAGGGTCCATCTGAGCGTTTGTGAGTCCGTTGATGAGGGCATCTGTGTAGATTCTGCCGTTGATGTTCTCTTCTGTGATGAAGAGATTGCTTTTGAACCCAACTCCAACACATCCCCAAATGTTGAGTTTGATTGGATGAGCGCGTGATTCTGATTCGGGTCGTTGTGTGTCTTTCTCACTTAATGACCGGTAATACTTATCTGGTCCTCTCCCTCTCACAGTTTTCTCGTCGTCAAATAGACACAGGTCAGGAAGATAGCCTTTTGAAAGAGTCTCTTTGGCGAAGTCGAATCTGTTTTTGATGTGGTGTGTTGGAAGGGGGGAACTTTATGATGTTTGTGGAGACCTATTTTGTTTGCTTTCAGGAAGCGTTGGAAGGAACGGTCGGATCCTGGCAATTTGAGATCTCTTTTCAATTGGATTGCGGAGCTGTATGTTTTGTTCTTGATCGCAAGCTGGACATTTTTGAGTGTTTTGTTGGGATAGAGGTGTGACTGGGGTTTATGATTCACAACTCGCGGTCGATCGGTGACGATGAGAGTGTGAGAGTACTTTGAGACTGTGTTGACAGAGACTTTCAGATGGCGAGCTGTTTCATTTCTTCCTTTGCCTTTCCTTCGTTCTTTCTGAATCTTTCTTTGATTCGACAGAGACAATCTTGGAACCATTGTTGAGCGCAATCAGAGGCGAATCACGTGTCCTGTCGTTCTACGAATGTCCCCCAACTTTAGTATTTCACGTCATTCTCTTCTACTGTTCACTACAGTTCTTTCAAAAAAATTCAGGAGATGTCTAACCCCGTGGAGTTGAAGTAAGTGAAAAAGGAACTCTCATCTCTCTCTTGTTCTGTCAAAAAACAAAAAATACAGCCGGATCAGGTCGTCGTGTCGGGCAGTATAAAACGATAATAGCCTCAGATCCCCTCCCCCGAATCTCTAACGTCTCATGTACAGGCGAGAAAGGGCAGGACGCACAGAGCGAGACACTGCCAGAACAGAAAGCGACGGCGAGATTCAGCGCAGAACAGGACAGCCAAATGATGACGAGCTTCGAAGCAGAACAGAAAGCGGAGGAAGAAAGAGGATGTGACACGAACCGAAAGAAAGGGACGGGCCACGACGGCAGATCCACCCAATCCGATCGGAGAAACAATCAGAAATGGCGTTTCTGCCTCGCAGCCACAGCCTTCCCCTTCGCGACAGGTGTTGTCGGTGCTCTCCTCTTCACACTCGCAGAATGCACGCTGCCGTATTTTGGGGAAGAGGGGGAGGGGTTGTGGGGAGCGGGACCAACTTTGGCGCTGGCTTCGAGTGTTGCGGCGAGTGCACGGCATTCCCGCGCGAGAACGGGTGCAGCGTCACAAGAACAGGACTCGGCGGCTCGTTCACGCTCGCGGGGTCCTTCGGAGGCGAAAGGGGGTTCGTGAGTGTGGGCGACGAGGGGCGAGAGCGGTCTGTGTTGCTGTCCGCTGCCGACGGAGGGGTGTGCGGTGGGGGCGAGAAGAGCGGCAGGAAGTGCTGGTCGGTGCGCAGTGAGAGCGGCGTGGGGTTCAGCTCAATCACCGACTCGCTTTCTTCGTTCGTCGCGCACGACGGCGAATCAACACGCGACGAGGAGGCCAGCGAATCCAGCGACGCTGCGGACGAGACTTGGGTGAGTGTGGGCGGCCGGGCATGCCGTTCGGGAGTGGTCGACACTGATTTTGGGTTCTTTTTCGGCGACGGCGTATTTCGGTCCAGACTCGTCGAAGGACGGTGAAGTGGCTCTGAAGACGCTTTCGGAGCGGTGCACGGCCGATCCTTGCCGTCGGAGGGCGTTTTGCTCGATTGTCCGAAGAGCTGGCAGTTTCGGTGTCCAGCCTCCATCAATTCCAGAATCGTCGCATGTCCCAAGAATTGTGCGGGCACATTCCGAACATCAATCTGCGGCACGTCCAATCCGAGTGGAGTGTAGCTTCGGCAAGCGCTGGTCAGCGGGCGGGCGACACGCGAAAGAAGCGCGCTCGTTTTCGCCAACTTCAGCGGCGTTCGGTGTCTCCTCGCGTCGCCCGACCGCAGAATCGATCCCGCTGGCTCCGTCCCGCGTGTCGGTTCACTCGTCTGCGGTCGTTTCGGCGACGAGCTCGATTTCGGTTTCACGACACACGGCGCCAGCGAGCGAGGGAACTTCACTTTCGGAGCAGTACGCGCACTCGGCGCAGACTGAGCCAGTCGCACTGCCTGGTTGAACGACGTGTTGTGCAGAGTGAACGATTCCTGCAGAAGACGAGGCGTTTGCACAAGACGGCTCATCACGCCAGCATGCTTACGCAACCCCGAAACGAACGATCCCTTCATCCGAGTCCGCCGGCTCAGCGACGTCACTTCCATCGCAAGCTCCACCGACCAACTGTAGCGGTGAATCAGAAAAATCGACCCAATCAGCATCGCGCGGTTGTGCCCTTGAGGCGAATGAACCAGGATCACCCCGTCACCATCAAGTGCTTTGTCCAGAAAGCTACACACACGGCTCACATGTTTCGCTGGCGATGTCAAGAATGTCGAAGGCTCTAATTCAGACATCGGCAGAGACAGTATCGACACGTTATTCACACTCCGAACACTTGAACCAGACGTCGTTCCAGTTCCACAGCTCACCACATGAGTGATTCGTTGCGTGTTCAGAAACTGAAGAACGAGGAGAATGACGGCGAGAAGAAAACAAACAGCAATCGAAGAAGCGGCGTCCTCATTCCCCAAAAACAATTGAGGCATCAGCTTAGACACAGGCGTGGGTGGAGATGGAGGAACCATCATCGTGGATAACCTTCTGACAGACGAGACAAGTTGGGGGTGATGCCAAATTAAGGGAATTGATGAAAATCTCGCAATAGCATCTGACTCTGCTATCAAAGGAGTCAACCAAACTCTGCCCGAAGGACAAATAATTCGGTGTTATTATCATCACAAAATTCTCTTTCTCATTTCGAGTCGATCCAACCATTCTCTGTTCTTTCATCTCGCTTCTCCACTTCCTCTTCTTTTGAAAAAAGCGTTCATAAACTCATTCCATTCACAACGAATGAAATATAAAACCAATCATAAAACGGTCAAACAATTGACATAAATACGAGCGCGAGAGTCTTACTCTCCGTATCTGCAGAACGCCTTCTCCCCGTTCTTCTCGCAAGGGAAGAAGCCCCCGATGATCTCGTCCTCCAGGTCTTCGTCCACTTCCAAGCACACTCCATACTTGTTGCACACAACTTGCTTCCCAACTTTCACGGCGACCTTGCCCACTTTCTTCGCTGTCTTCTTCAGCCACTTCCCGAACCCTTGGTCCAGCTGCTCCTCTTCTTCTTCCAGGCACACTCCCGTCTTCGCGCAGAGTGCTGTTTTGCCAACCTGCACAACTGCCTTCCCCAGCTTCTTCAGGAAGCCCTCGTCAAGCTCCTCGTCGTCAACTTCGTATTCGTCCGTGATCAGGCAGACTCCCGTCTTGTCGCACACAACTTTCTTCACAATCTTCTTCGTCACTTTCTTCAGCGACTTCCCGATGCCCTCGTCAAGCTCCTCGTCTTGCTCGTTCACTTCCAGGCACACTCCGTACTTGTTGCACACAACTTGCTTCCCAACCTTCACGGCGACCTTCCCCACTTTCTTCGCTGTCTTCTTCAGCCACTTCCCGAACCCTTGGTCCAGCTGTTCCTCTTCCATCTCGAGGCACACTCCCGTCTTCGTGCACACAACTGTCTTCGCAACCTTCCCCCAATCTTCACTATCTTCTTCCCGATCTTCCCAAGCTTCTTCCAGAACCCTTGGTCCATCATTTCCTCCTCGTCTTCAAGGCACACTCCCGTCTTCGCGCACGCCACGTGCTTCCCAACCTTCACAACAACCTTCCCGATCTTCTTGAAGATCTTCTTCAGTTTCAGTTGGTCCTCTTCATCGAACAGCTCTTCTTCGGCTTCCATCGTGAACTGGTCCAGCTCTTCGTCGTCTTCTTCCAGGCACACTCCGTATCGGTTGCACACAACTCCTTTCCAACCTTGACAGCGGCCTTCCCGACTTTCTTGGCAATCTTTCCCAGTTTCTTCCAGAAGCTCTGGTCCATCTCTTCGTCAACAATCATCTCCAGATTGTCAACCAGCTCGTCCTGCACAAGCTCGTCGATCGCATCGTCGTCTTCTTCCAGGCACACTCCATATTCGTTGCAAATCACTTGCTTCCCAGCCTTCACAATCACTTTTCCTGCTTGTTTCAAGAATTTCCCCAACTTCAGTTCATCTTCCTCGTCAATTTCGGCTTCCATTGTGAACTGGTCCAGGTCTTCGTCTTCCTCTTCCAGGCACACTCCGTATCGGTTGCACACAACGCCCTTTCCAACCTTCACGGCGGCCTTCCCGATCTTCTTGGCGACCTTTCCCAGTTTCTTCCAGAAGCTTTGGTCAATGTCAGAGTCTTCTGCTGCAATTGGTTCGAACTGTGTTTTGATGGCTGGTTTATATGGTTTCGTGGGCCTCTTCCATGGTTTCGGGACCTTCTTGAAAGGAGGGCGAAGATACTGGTCACTGTCTCTGGCAAAACTCAGCGAAAACAAAGTTGCAAGTGCGAATACGAACATGATTTCAGATAATCTGACCGAGATGCGCTATTTTCTGATCCCGCCCCGATTCACCATGTTGGGATGATCTTCCATTCGCCACAATTTCAGTGGAAATCTGTGTTGAAGAAGGATATATCCTGAAACATGTCAGAGGAAGTGTGTTTACGGCATCTGCAATACAATGAGGAACAAAATGAGAGTCCTGCTTCGTTTTTGAAGAGAGTGGCGAACGACGAGATGAGTCGGGCTTTCTGTGGTTTCAAAGGATGCAGTGGAGGCGTAAAGAATACTGTGGAATGTTTGGACGAAGCCTGCTGATCACCAAACAAGATCTCTGGAGAGGTCCAATCTTCGATCGAGCGCAAGGAATGGCCAGCAATGGATGAATCACTGGATCTGAAAAAGTCGGAGCAGACACGAAACAACACTTGGATGGCTCTGAAAACGCAAGAAGAGGTGTGCTATCCATGTCGTCGACGAGAAAAGTGATGAGTTTCGTGATGGATGAAATGTTGATATTAGGAAAGAGTACGGGCTCCAAACGCACTGTGGACAAACAGGAGGAACAGTTTGAGAGAAGATAGCGGCAGAAGTGGCACAGAACGACACTGTCGTTGAGACAGACGAGGAGAGAAGATGATGTCGTTCTTGTCTGTCTGGAGAAGATTGCTGATTGTGGACGCATCTGTGCAAAGCATCCGAGCAAAACAAGCGCTGGCACAAGAGATGACGTGGAAAGGGGTTGAGAGTGGCATCCATCGGAGCTTGTTGCGGATTGCTTTCGGTGAGCTGATCAGGTATATCTCTCCATATTTGCTCCCAGAGATCGCGAGAGCGCCCGACTTTCTTCAGCAATACCCGAGCTAAAGTGTTCGTACCTGCTTCTCATCATCTGCTCCAGTGCGTCTTCGAGGTTCTCCGAAAACAGAGCTTGCATCATCCGTTTCCCACATTCCATCATTTCTGGGCTTTTGTTTGTCCATTCTTCGAGGAAATATGTCAGGTTGCCGAGAGCAGAGCGGATCTGAGTTTGGTCTTCAACGAACGAGAGACAACTTGAGAATGCCATCACAACTGGAGAAGCCAGAACAAACTCCAATGTTGGACTGTGAAATGGGCCGATTCCAATGATCTGGCACAATGCATCCATGAACGAAGATGAAAAGTGTTCACTGAGAAGGGGCTGATTTGAAGTCAGAAAAGCCAGAAAGTGAGACGATGGAAGAACGACCTTCTGAAAGATCATTTCACGATGGCTGTGTTCGTCGACTGCTGAAGTGATGCCAATTCGCCTGAGAGTAAATGGTTCTGCGAGGGCGAGGAAACACTTGATGACTCTCACGAGGTAGGTCATCATCGGTTCATTGCGAGAGATTGGCAGTGTGTGAGGTCGAACAGTTTCGAACATATTGGCGACGAGATCTGCCCCCACGAGCCGATATAGAATTTGTGGCGATGACTCTTTCGTTACTGCCAGCAGGAATGTCAACGCTGCGAACTTCAATGTCGAGTGGCGAGATGAAAAGAGAGTGACAATGCTCTCAACAAAACCAGAAGGCGAGTCGGGCGAGGATGGAACGAGGTCTGTCACCAGTTTTGTCACAAAAAGTTCGTCTTCGTCCCATTTCGGTCGGAGACTCCCCAAAAACAAGGCGGCTCTGTATTGAAGAGTGTTGTCAAAGGGAAACCCCTCCTTCACGAGCGCGACAAGCGAACAGTAAACTCGAGATTTGTCCTCAAACGACAAAAGTGAGTTCGGGTCGAATTTCAAGAAAGGTTCTTCTTCTGGCTTGACAATTGAATGTGATTCCTGTGGACAATTCAGAGAGGCAGCAAAGGATGAGCTTAATGAATGTTCTTTTAATGACATTGAAACTGTGATGAAGATCATCCCACTCGTCCGCATTGTCACATCCACAACAAACCAATGGCACAATTCACAAATTGTTCATCAGAATACCATCAAGCTGAAATGCAGAATGAAGTCAAACATCGTTGACGAGGTTTAAGTTCCTGCCTGGCAATCGCATCTTCGCTCAGAGTTTCACACTCTGCACCAACATTCACGCATCCAGCTTGTTCTCCTTCCGACAGCAAACAACAAAGCAAGTGCAGCCAGAGCATTCAAAATGTGGACGAGTCACACTTCGGAGTCTGAATGACAGAAGAAGAGAGGCGACAATTCGCACCCATCTCGATGACATGAGAACGGCATGTGTGTTCGGAAATGGCATGCGGAAACAGCGGGATGATAGTTTCGATTCATTTAAGTGTGATATCGTCCAGTTCAGTGGATGAGTATGCGAGTTGTGAGAGGCCAGAAAAAGCGTCACTGAAACAGAGGACGGGCAGAACAAATCAAGAATTGTCCACCAGATATCGATTGAACTTCAACGAATGACGGAATGTGGAGGGCAAACTCGTCGTTTTGTGAGGTGGAGATGAACAACGATTCTTCGTCACAAAAAAATCAGTTTGCACAACAAGGACCCAAATCCTGTTTTGAGCGGCTGGGGAGAGAATGAGAGAGAATGAGAGAAAAGGAGGATGAAGAGACGAGACAAATGGAGAGGATGACAAAGAGACCAAAACATAGAAAATGTCGATGTTACAAACAGATAAAGACCAAAAAGGGAGACCACACTTCAAACAGATTGCGGATGGCGATATGATGGTAGGAACGTGGGGTGCATCCCATTTCGACGAGATAAACGAGATGTGCTTCAGAGATGGTTCAAAAGTCGAGATTGGGATGGATAATCTGGTCACAACGCATCGTTCAGGGACGCAATGAATTGTGTGGAGAGAGGACGGTTGACGATGTGACAGTAAAAGACAGCCGCGCTGAGAACGACCAACCCAAAAGAGTAAACCATTTCTGGACGATTGGAGGCGATCTCAGAATCTGTTCGTCTGGACCAGCAATCACAGCATCCCCAACATCCGAGGAGAGTCCACAGAAATGAGTTGGAGCCATTCGAGAGAGGTGGCTTCGGCGTGTCACCTGAGATCCAACCATTGCGGTCTTTCCACATTCGATCCCAGAATTTGGGAGACCGAGCGACAATAATCGTCAACACTGCGACCATCATCTCCGCCTTTGTCGTTCATGACCAAATGTTCGAGTGTGTCTTCGAAGCCTTCCGAGAAAAGAGCGTGCAAGATCCGTTTCCCAGATTGGACCACTTCTAGGCATTCTTCCTCCCATTCTTTCAGTAAATGTTGGATGGAGTTGAGAGTCATCCAGAGAACATGATCATCTTCGAAGAACGAGAGACAACTTGACAGTGTCATCGCAATCGGAGATGCGAGAACAAACTCTAATGTTGGACGATGAAATAGGCTTATTCGAAGGCCTGTTGCTAATAGAGACATGAAGGAGAATAATAAGTCTTCATCGAGGGAGTATCGATTTGAGATCAGAAATGACACAAATTGACCCGATGCGATCACGACCTTCTGGAAGATCATTTCACGATAGTATTGTTTGTCGACTGAAGTTGTGATGTGAAGGCTGCTGAGAGATTTTGGAGATGCGAGATAGATGCTATTACCGATGATTTTTGTCAAATTGTTGAATATCTCGTCATTTCCTGAAAGTGGCAGTGTGTGAGGTCGAACAGTGGCTAAAAGTTTGTTGATCAGATCAGACTCCACGAGACCTTTTCGAATTGCAGGCGATGATTGGGTTGTTGTTTTGTTGAGGAACGACATCGTTGCCTCAACTATAGACGAGTGGGGAGATGACAGCAAAATGACGATGCTGTCGATAAAGCCAGAATGCGATCCGTCTGAAGAGGGAACGAGGTCAGTCACAAGGTTGTCTGCATGATCTGGCTTATCCCTCCATTTCGGCTCGAGGCACTTCAGAAATTGTGCGGCTCGGTCTTGAAGGGCACTGTCAAAAGGATATGCAGCTTTCACCAGTGCAACTAAGGAATTGTAAACTCTGGATTTGTCTTCAAACGACAATTTTGATTTCGGATCGAAAGACAGGAAAGGTTCTTCGTTAACCACGATAATTGAAGGTGATTTCTGAGATTCAGTCGATAAGGTATCGTTAGAAGCTTTTAAAGAAAGTGTTTCATTGTCCATTGAAAAGAGAGGAGGATCATCCCATTGGTCGTCAGAAAGGAAAACCGACGAACACTTGAACAACAAATGAAGTCTCCAAACAAAGGAAATGAAGGTTAAGAGAAGAATGAAATGAATTCTCACTGGCAACAAACACGTTCCTGTCTGGCGTGTTCCTCTTTTGATGTGAGTTTCTCAGACGATGTTCACATCCGAACAATAATCAATTTCCAAACCAACCACCAACGCAGCCGAAGCCAACAATTTCAAATTGTGAAAACTGAAGAGTTGAGAGTGTGATGGACGGACTAAAAGAGGCGTCGATTCTTGTTCACGGCGAAGAGATGAATGGAACAGAATTGTTCCGAAAACGGCATGTTCACACAATTGGGATGCAAGTGGGGCTTTGTTCAAGATCGATACCGACCAGTTCATTGAAATAGAGTTCGTGTTCAGAAAAGCAAGAAAATGGGTGATTCTTTTTCAAAAATCGCATCCGTCACTCCAGCGCCTGTACGTTGATATTCATCGACAAATACCCTCTACTCACCGTCACAGGTGCTCTCTCCATGTTCAAGGTGTGAATTTCGTCTTTTCTTCATGTTGGCGAACTTTATCGCGGATCCGATGCTCAGGCGACTAATCACCCATCAGACTTCTGTTCGATATATATATCAATGATGAAACCGACATCAAACTGTGGATTACACACTCACAACATGGTTTGTACCGTTTCTTTCTTTCTCACGTTCAGATACTCGGGATTTTTTTGAGGTGCGCCGGAACAATGAGCACAACGAGATAACTCTCACATAAATCGTTCAATCGGATGTTATCGATAGTTTTCGCTCGCTGGTATGTCTTTATTCATGCATTTCTGGTCTTGTAGACCCAAAAATGAATGCTCATTTTTCAATCGTCATCAATCTGTACTACCTCGCCTCAAACACCATGGTCCTTCAGTATTTCCCTCAGAGAGTCTCTGTTAGACACGTTCAACAAATGTTACGGACCTAATATATCGAGAATATTGAATATGTCAATCCGCACTTTTCGTGTCTTTTTCTTCAATGGAGGAGTTTATACCAGTGCTCTCACACAGAATTGGTTTTTTCTGTTGTAAATTATCGGTAGTTTGTCTTTGGACCTGTTTTGTTACAAAAAATGTGCAGAAGAGTCCTGAACAAAAAAAGGAGATATCGAACGCGATCTTCCTTGAAATCCGGTAATTCACTCATTTTCAGTCGACTGAACAGACGAATGGTAATTCCGCAAAAAATAATTTTTGGTGACGCACATTAGTGTTTTGCGATTTTTCAAAGAGAATCACCCAAATTGAGTCAGCAGGAACGAATGTGAGGATATGTTGGCAAGGCCCAATGCACGCTGCGTGCTGGGATGGGAGAAGGAGAGAAAAGGAGGATGAAGAGATGAGACAAGAAAGGAGGAGGAGTGAATGAAGAACAAAAAAGAGTACACACTTCAAACAGATTGCGGATGGCGATATGATGGTAGGAACGTGGGGTGCATCCCATTTCGACGAGATAAACGAGATGTGCTTCAGAGATGGTTCAAAAGTCGAGATTGGGATGGATAATCTGGTCACAACGCATCGTTCAGGGACGCAATGAATTGTGTGGAGAGAGGACGGTTGACGATGTGACAGTAAAAGACAGCCGCGCTGAGAACGACCAACCCAAAAGAGTAAACCATTTCTGGACGATTGGAGGCGATCTCAGAATCTGTTCGTCTGGACCAGCAATCACAGCATCCCCAACATCCGAGGAGAGTCCACAGAAATGAGTTGGAGTCAGTCGAGAGATGCAGTTCGATTAGTCATCGGTGACGCAACCTCTCAGTGAATTCCACATTCAATCCCAACAATTGTGAGATGTAGTAACAATCTTCAACAATTTTGAATCCATGACCTCCCTCGTTGTGCATCAGTGTCTGTTCGAGTATGTCTTCGAAGCCTTCCGAAAACAGAGCTTGCATCATCCGTTTCCCAGATTGGGTCACTTCTGGGCCTTCAACCTTCCATTCTTGAAGCGAATAGTCGAGGTCACCGAAGAACACCCAGAGATCATAGTCCCTTTCGACGATCGAGACACAACATGAGAATGCCATCACAAATAGAGACGATGGAAGCACGACCTTCCGAAAGATCAGTTCACAATGATCGAATGCGTCGACTGTATCAGTGATACTAAGGTCACTGATAGTTGTGTCACCAATATGTCCCATGTCACCAATCCGGCCTTTTTTCTGGAAAAATCAATATCGGTCAAACTAAGAAAAATCTGAAATTTAAGAATTATACTCCCACGCGATCCCGAGAAATCCTCAAAATACCCCCTTTTGCCCGATGAAAAACATCGTTTCGGCAATATCTCAACAACCAGTAAATCAATTTCGATGAAAATTTTCGCAAAACGTTTTTTTGGTGAAACGAACATTTTTGCAAAAATTTGGAGAAAAAATTCTGCGTATTTGGGAAGATCGGAAAAAACCCAAATTTTTCTCGACAAAATATTCTTAGGAAAAAAATCCTTTTATTTTTTGTTCATCTTTTGTCGAGATCTATCCGACTATTATGCCTTTTATTTGATTTAAAACGGATGGCTGGTTGTGGAGAAATGACCGCAAAAAGTTGAAAAAAATGTGTGCATTCGTAACGTAAAACGTATTTTGAGGTTTTCTCGGGATCGGGTGGGAGTATAATGCTAAAATTTTATTTTGTTCTTAGTTTGACCAAAATAGTCCCTCACAGAAAAAAGGCCGGATTGGTGACGCCGGACGGTTTGGTGACACCACTATGAGACGTGATGGATGTGCGAGGTCGCCACAATTTCTGACGAATCTGAGAAGTTTGTCGAATATCACTGGCTTTCCTGAAATTTGCAGTGTGTGAGGTTGAACAGTCGTTAACAGCTTGGTGACGAGATCTGACTCCACGAGACGATATTGAATTTGGGGTGACGAATTCTCGAAAGTGTGGCGAAGAAATGACAATGCTGCTGTAATCACAGTCGAGTGGGAAGATGACAGCAAAATGACGATGCTGTTGATAAAGCCAGAAGGCGATCCAGCTGAAGAGTGAACGAGATCCAGGATGAGTTGATCTCCATGATCTTCTTCGCCCCACTCTGGTTCCAGGTCCTTCAGAAATCGAACAGTTCTGTCTTGAAGGGTAGCATCGAACGGGTGTTCAGCTTTAATGAGGGCCAAAAGCGAATTGTAAATCGCTGATTTCTCATCAAATGACGAATGTGAATAGAGAGCGAAATTGAGGAATGGTTCACGTTCTAGATCAACTGTTGAATTCAATTTCCGTGAATCATTCAAACAAGTATCATTTGGTTTGTTCAGAGTTTCTGATTCTTCTTCCATTCAAAACGAAGGAGGATCTTCCCACAGTCCATCACTTCTCAATGTGAAAAGAACTAGTTGCATTATACACGAACCATTCCACGAAATGTTATCAATACAAAGAGATTAAACAATCCAAACATCAATGACAACAAATTATTGCCTGTCTGGCAAGCTGGACATTCATCGATTGTCTCTGAGTCGACGTCCACACATCCATAATGTTCTCTTTCCGACAGCAAACAACAAAGCAAGTGCAGCCAGAGCCTTCACAATGTGGACGAGTCACACTTCGGAGTCTGAATGACAGAAGAAGAGAGGCGACAATTCGCACCCCTTTCGATGACATCAGAACGACATGTGTGTTCGGAAATGGCATGTGGAAACAGCGGGACGAGAGTGGTGCCCGTCTAATGTCGACATGGCTCAGTCCAGCGAAAGAGAAACAGGGATTGTGAGATGAAAGAAAGAGAGAAGAATCTGTGGATGCCACAAAAACGGAAATCACAAAAAAGAAGGACATATCTCAACCAAAGCGTGGATGGCTTGCAACAATCTGAACGAGGAGTGCATCTCATTTTGACGAGAAGAAGGGGATGAGATTCTGAACCAGCGAATGCATCTTCTCCAAAGAGTTATCTGGAAATTGCACTTGTTTGAAAACTTTTTCAGTAATTAATTGATAATTGTCGTATTCTCTTGTTATTGGACCTTGTTGAACGAATAATCCCGAATAATGGGAACCCTTAAACTACCACTATTTCTCAAAAGCGAAACACTGGACCGCCTTCATGGAGGACGAACGGAAAAGCACAAGTTCCGCCCTCACATCTTCTTCATTTGAAGGTGGAAGCTTTGATGTTACGTCTCGTCGTGACTCATTCTTATTTACGATCCTCTTCCCTCTATATGAGAATGTATCCTCTCTCGTAATTTTCTTCAACGAATTTCCTCCTATTTTTATGAATTTAGCCCAGACAACCTCGCAAAATCCTTCCAATGATCGGTTATTGCTTTCTATTTCTGGAGCTGATCACACTATCTTTCTTTTCAATCAACACGACGACAAAAATGCCAACTATGATAGGACATGCACTTGGCTTTGTTAATTTTGCATCTCTTGGGTCGGCGCTGAAGACAATCTACGGCGTCGTTCCGATCGCTCTCCTCGCCCTTATCCTAATTCTAGTCCTCGTCCTTATTTTGGTATCACCACTGTACCAATGGCTCCTTACCCACCAACCATGGATTTTGGCCGTCACAAAGATTACGTTCACCGTCTTTTTTCAAATTCTTGTTGTTCCCATTGTCAACATGAGTATCAATGCGTTTGACTGTTACCGGCTGACTCCCGAGTCCAGTCTCCTCTACCGTTCCTCGGGCGCAACCTGTTTCGGCTCAGACGACATGTTGAGTACAGTTGGCGCAGTCATCGCTATCGTATTTCTGGTGCTTTATTTCGTTATGGTGGCCATGTACCATTTCTTTATTTTTCGGAGCAACCCAAAACGCGGAGGATATTTCGCTGCGCCGTCGGGAGCGTTCCAAACAGCCATTATTGTGTTTGTCTTCGGACTCATCTTTTGCCAACGGCTGTTGGTGGATTGGGCGTTCTGGCGTGCAGTGGTGAGTGTAGGAACAGCTGCCGGATTCGTTCTTGCAGTGATCATGACCCAACCATTCTACTCTCTCTTCTCCAACTTCCTTATCGTCCTTCTCTTCACCGTGTACGGAACGCTGCGACTATGCCTGGAAATTGGCTTCCTGATTGACTCCGGGACGGGAACAATTATCGGAACCATAGTCATGGCCGTTGTGGGGATCGGAGGCGGTATCGGGCTGTCGATTCTCTTTCTGCATCTTCTGAAGATGAAAGAGCGACGCACCTGGGCCATAACAATCTCAAAAGACAACGAAGTGCTTCCAAAGTTCGATATGGGCTCTGAGGAAGGCATAGAAAAGCTGATGCAGCACGTCGGGAAAGTCTCGGTCGAGCGTTCTGTCCGCTTCGTCCTCGTCAAGAAACTCCGAACTCGCGCGCTGATGGAGTACGCAGATGGAATATATTCAACAGCAATTCTGCGCCACAAGGACGACAAGATTCTCCTCGCGAATTACGCGCTGTTTCTGCAATCGGTCACGAAGAACCGGATCAAGGCACAAGTCATCCTCAGACAGTGCAAAAAGGCGAGACCGGGGCTGGCAACTCGATTTCTGATTCATTGCGTCATGAAGGGCGAATCAGCTGAGAATGGGAGCGGTGGTGGGGAAGCGATGGAGATGAACCTGAAGGCGCAGCTCGAACAGGCCGAAAATGACAGAGAAGACGCCCGCGACGCCCAAATCGAATTCTACGACAATCTGAGCAAACAAAAGCCCAACTTCTCGCTTCTCCAAAAGCAGCTCACGCTGATCGTGAAAGCCGAAGCAGAATCCAAAAAAAGCTACGAACAGCTTCTCGCCCAGAATCCAAACAACGTGGCTGTGCTCCGCTCGTATGGAGTGATGCTTCAGAAGATCATCCGCGACGATGACATGGCTGATTATGTGCTGGCCAAGGCGGATCAAATCGAGGAGGACACAACAGAAGATTATGGAGGAACGATGACAGGCACAATCAAGACAGACCCACGAGGCGACACAGGAAGCCGCGTGTCAGTTCGAAAGAAGAAGAAAAAGAAGAAGACGCAAGCTGAGACCGGAATCGACGACATTCTTGGGACGAGCAAGGCGAAGGGCATGACGCTGATCAACACTGTCTTTGGGTCGATCTCGGCTGGGCACATCATTGGTGTCATCGGCTTCGTCGCTGCATACATCGTGACGAACATCGTGTCCGGGCAGTTCATTGAGGCGATGGGACACATCCGCGATGTCGGCACAATTGTGATCTCGGGATGTCGGATCAGCATCATCGGACTGCAGTTCCTCATCCATGAATTCCTTTGGGATTGGACGAAGATTGCAGACACAGACCAGACCATCGACACGGTCGTCGAGCTCCAGCCATACTTCTCTTATTACGGGGGGTCACTCACCAAACTGATGAAGCAGGTGTACGAAAGCAACGTGGAGAACGATGTGTGGGAGCTGGTTGACATCCCTGTTGCTGCTGCGTTCTTCAACGGCACAACAAACACGACGTACGATGTCACTGTCACCGAAAAGTCGTTCTTGAATTTGATGGCTGACATGGCTCAGCTGGCCACGCAAGTTGGAGTGATGACAGATCTGCCGACACAGTTCCCGTCCCTCCACGCGCGGATGGTCTCCATCCAATACAACTCGTACCATCCGCTCTTCGAGGCTGGGAAGCGAGCACTCATTGCATATGCTGACAACGCGAGTTCAGCGAGCTCTCGAATGCGAACTCTGTTCAACATGATTGTCGGCTTTCCAACTGCGATTGTGCTGATCTCGTTGGTGTGTTCGTATGGCTTCATATCCCTTCAAGTGACGAAGGACAGAAAGGAGATCCTGCGAAGAAGCCTCGAAGTGAAGAAAAGTAGCTTCCAAAGCGTGGCTCGATTGTTGACGGAGGATGGAAGCGACAACGTCACCAATCAACTGAACGAAGAAGAGGAAGAGATGGAGCAGGAAGTGGAAGAAGAAGAAGAAGAGGAGGAGGAAGAGGAGGATCAAGATCTCGCAGCAGACAAGTCGGAACTTCTGGAAAACGAGCAAGACGAGACGACTTTCGAGAAGGTTGAAGCATCTCCCCGACAGGACGAGATCAACGCGTCGTCGTCGGACAGAAAGAACACCAACACAGATCGGTCGTCAGAAGGTCTCGAGCCAAAGACTCTCGATGAAGCGAACGAACCCCACACCGAAGACGCTGACCCCCTCCCCATCGCTCTTCTCCCTCGCCGCAAGCTCGGCGGGTCGAAGATGGAGTCCTCCCAATTCGCTTCAGATGTCTACGCGAGTCACACGCAGAGTATGCATCAGCTGTTCAGCCCAGGCAACCACACGCAGGTTCTGTACGATCCGAACACGAGCCCACAAATGACGCCACCAATGAATGTTGGGATGTCGCAGCTGTCTCACAATTTGCACGCAAATGCGACAGTCGAGACAAAGCACGATTTCGGCTTTGGGTTGTTCACAGAGCGGTCGCTCCTCACACAGAGAGACGAGGACGACGATCACGTGACGAAACGAGACGACGCTGAATGGGAAGAGGCCTTTGAGAACTCTGTGGAAGACCTTCACAACATGCACAAAACGATCCACAGCGGGATCCCTGTGCACACGAAGGTGATGATGGTCATGCATGTGGTTGCCGTTCTTGCTGTTCTGTGCGGCTACATGCTCCCCAACTACATCTCCTTCTTCACCTTCACAAGCAGCGTGGACAACATCCTCCTCGCTGCCATCCGCCCCATCTGCCTCACCAACTCCAACTTCTTCTTGCTGAGCATGGCGTTCGACATGCCGTTTCTCAAGTTCCCCAAGCTGATCACTCACCCAACATGCACAAATCCAGTTTGGAACGATTCCTCTCATTTGGGTCAGACGAAGGCGAAGACGATGGAACTCTTGACAGGCTCGCTCGATTACTTCAGAAAAACCAGCCTCATCACACACTTTGGGAAGACAGCTGAAACCATCACAGATGACAAGCTGATTGACGAGAGACTGGTCACACGATACGAAAACGAGTTCAACGTCCGCGAACTGTTGCACCAAGACGATTGTTTCATGTCGGATCGAACAGCCTGTGAGGAAGAGGACATCCACGCGCGGCTGTTCGAGACGCACGACACTGTGTCTGGACTCCAAGCACTGATTTCTCGCTTTCTGCAGTACGGGGAGTTTCTGAAGGAGGAGGACGAGTCGATCTTCAACGAGACACACCCAATCTTCCGCTTTATGAACTCGGCGCTTCGGAACGATCTTCGAGACTGCACAGTGAACATGGTTGGCCGGATGTGCTCGGATGTGATTGCGATGAAAGATGTGTTCATGACACAGCTGCTCATCGCTGTCGTCATCATGAGCGTCATCTATCTCCTTGTCCAATTCTTTATGATGACGCCCTTCATCACGTTCAAGAGAATGGGAATGGAGGATCGTCGACTCAACGAACTGATCTCGTTCGACATCGACGATTCGAATTATGTTCGGTTTGTTGATGCGATGAAAACGAAGAACAAGACGATTGATGGTTTGCGAGAGAAAGTGATTGACTCAGCCAACAACGTCATCAGGATGCACAACCAACACGAAAGCGCGGGAATGCAGGAGGCCGCAATGGAAGAGCTGATGAAGATGACCAAACGATCCTTCCGAGAGGAGGAGAAGAGCATGCACGCACGGATCGACGACTTGCAGAGACAGTCCAAAAGCGAAACACAAGATTCGAAGCCGAAAGCAGCGAAAGAGACTTCAATCACAAACGAACAGCTCGACCAGCACAAACTGGAGCACCGTGTGATCCTCCAGCGGCTGGGTGTTATTTTTGACGGGCTCCGTGGAAAGGATCTGGCCCGTCAGGCAATCTCTGTCCGCCAGCTGACTCGTCTTTTTGACAGACATTTCATTTCAAGTGATGACCGTGATTTGAGCACTTAATCGTTCAACCCATATGTCATCGCCACATTTAGTTTTTAGGGTCTTGTTGCTTTCATCGTGTAAAACACGTAGAAGAGGATAGTGAAAAGACAGTGGAAGTGTAAAAGAGTTTGTTGAAGAAATAGTCAATAGAACTGACAACTCAGCAGCTGATCAACCTCCATGATCGTCATTTTGTGGGTGGATCAAACAGAATGTCGTCTCTCATGTTATATTCAACAATGGTCATGTTCCCATCGATAAAACGAGTTTTATTTGAGAATAGTAGTAGTGGAAGCGAGATGAATAGAGAACAGAAAGAGGAAAGAGTGAAGTGGTGAGTTCTGCGTTATTCATCCATCGGGACAGCAACCGTTCCTCCAACCATCTGCGGCTCAGACACAACTTCAGCTGACTCAATCTCAACTGCATCGTTCATCTTGAAGATGTACACAGCGAATCGGAAGGGAACTGGGATGTTCGTGAAGTAGACGGGTGCTATCTCTCCATCTTGCGACAATTTCCATGTTCGCTTTCCTTCTCGTCCATCTGCCTCCAACACCACTCGCTGTCCCTCTCTTCCTTCCAAACATGCTGATCCTTCGTTTGTCACTTTATCGTTCTGCATGGCAAATCGACCTTCTGGATGCAACTCGAATCCAGCTCCTCCCCTCTGTCTGTTGAATGAGGTTGTGAGAGCATCGTGTTTCAGATTGGACGAGATGAGGCCAACACCGAAATTGTTGTTTGGTCCTTTTCTGATTGTGAGCGACAGACGAGCCACAACTGCCCCAAACTCGAACGAAACAAGCGACACAAATGTTTGTTGTGCTTTTGAGAGGACATTTCCTGACACTTTCCACTGTCTTCGGTCGAACAGTTCGATCGCTGCTGCTCCGATTTGAGATCTCCTGACAGTTTCTTGTCTTGCTGGAGGAGGAGCTGGTGGTGGTGGCAAATAAAACGCCTGACATGTCGCTGGTGGAGGTGGAGGAGGGGGCAGTCTGACCTGCATCGTTCTCAACTCTGTCAGCTCTCTCTCCAATTGAGTGTTTCTGCTTGTTGCTGTCATTAGCTCCATTTTGAGTCTCAGCACTTTCGTTTGTTCTGCTTCGATTCTCGCTTGATAGTTCGCAACGTTAGCGTCGTTCAGTCTCCAAAGTGATGAGGGAGTGTTCACAAGGCAACGAAACACTCCGAAAGAACACAATTGAGAACTCGTCACTCGAGTTTCTGGATTCTGAACAGTAAACAAGAAAAAGAAGAAGAGTTGAAACAAACAAAGAAACAAACTGGATCCAACATTCGCATCAGAAGTGCTCGTTCTTCGTCTCCACAACTTGATCCAATCATCGAAACACGGAACGACGAGATCTCTTGACCCAGTTTCAGAAGCGATTTGCTCTTGAAAGGCGGTTCTCCAAATAGAAGCCAGTGAAGAACAATCCCCAACGCCCACACATCCGATGAGCACGTCGCCTTTCCTGTTTCAGATTCCATTCGTTCTGGCGACACATACAGTTGAGACATCACCGAACGCGTGCTGCTCACATCTTCCGATTCCACCGCCCCTAAATCACCTGAAGTCCCAAAAAGAACAAAAAATTGCATGAATCACAAAATCAAAAGAAAATACAAGAAAAGATATGAAGAAGTTGATGAAGGAGAGAAAGACAAACACAGTTTGAAGTGTCCCCCAGCGAAAAGAAGAATGTTCTCCATCTTCACATCTCCATGTGCTGTCGCCCCACTTGAGTCGTTGTGCATCAAATTCAGTGCCGACGATACATCCACCATCACTCGATAAACAACCTGAATACAACAAAAATACAAACACAATAATCATCAATTCAATTGAAAGATGGAAATAAGTCATCAACATTCAAAAAAACAACGAAGACTCACTAATAATCAACAAACATCGCGAGGCATCAAAATTTGCCTTGATGTGTAGTCCTTCACAATGTCTGCAAGGGACTGTTTTCCAAGTTCCATCACAATCACTTTCATGTTGTCCATCGATGCAACTTGTTTCAGTCCAACAATTCCCGGATGATTGAACTTTCGAAGTCGATTAACTTCACGATCGATTCGTTCCTTGTCTTTTACTGTCACATATTGAATTATCTTTCCCGCATAATGTTCATCTGTCGAATTCTCCATCATTTCTACAACACTTCCGAATCCACCAGAGTTGATTGTTCTCACGAATGAATCTGAAGATTGGGAACAATAAGATGTCATTTGGGACGTGAAAATGGAACATACATCCATTGGGAACCTTCACGGAATCTGACATCTTGATCAATAGTCCCGGTTAGAGTTGTGATGGTGAAGATCAAACCACGAGTGATTTTCCACTGAATCAGAAGGAATGACGACGGTAATCACGAACAAATCAATCTCTATTGATTCTCCTTGCCCTGGTATCTCTTCACACTGCTTTTGACATTCTCCAGACTGTTCTCTTCTCATGAATTGGACAGAAAACTATCCTAAATCTGAACACGAACAAGCAGTTGTCTTTCGATCTCTGGTTGCCACTTTGAAGTGTAAGCCTGCATTGGATGTCTCTCTGGAAACAAAGGCTGTGAAACTGCTCGAAACTGTGACTCCATGGAGTCGAAAATCAGCAGATGTTTTTCTCCGCAGCCTTGGACGGACCGCTGATGAATCTTTGACAGAATTCGTACAATCCGTTTTAGTAATAATTTCTACTGCCAACAAAGTTATCACCACAGCCGCAATGAAGATGCTGAAAACTTTGATCAGGACCCGTTCACCAAAAGGCCGACTTACTCTCGTCAAGGCTGATCTGATCCCTCGACTCATCAACACCCTCAATCCACTATCTCTTTCCCTTGCAGAATCAGTCGATATCCACGCTAGTCTCATGACATCCATCACCTTTTTTCTCTGGCTCTCAACCCCGGATGCCCTCTCACAACTCGAAGTTAAAGCTGGCGATGAGCAACCAGACGTTCGCGAGACTGTTTTTCAGCAAGTTCTTGCACCTTCGGAGAAGTATGTAAGGCATTTGTGCGTGAATCGCTATTCGATCGTCGATGGTGACCAATCCTTGAATTTTCTGCTCCTCCTCGCCCACTTCCTCCGAATTTCGGTAAAATCCGATGATCCGTGACCCTCATCAGAGTATGGGTAGAGTGACTTTTCCTAATTTGAATCAAACTGAGTTTAATAAAATGGTAGAGGTGCGAAAAATGTATAGAAGTCGTATCTTTCCAAGTTGATCCACACTTCACTCCGATCCTTTATCCCGTCGCTTTTTCACAATATCTGGTCGTCTTCACAGCCCCCCGCTCAAGAGCAGGGGGGGCTGTGAAGACTATTAGTGAATTCTCAAAAGAAACATGGGAATAAAGGATCTTTGTGAAGTGTCGAAACAAATAAAGGTCCTTGATCTCGGCACAATGGTGACATCCCGGAAACAAACAGTCTCGAAATTCTAATTAACACCAAAGATTTTGGTATAGAAGTAGGCATGGGCAGTGGTCGGTCTGAAAGCATCGAGTCCAGTCCCTAAAAATAAAACAGTCGGCGACTTTTTTGAAGTGCCCTTTAGTCGAGTGGTAGCACGGAAGCTTTTTGCTCCCCGGACCCAGGATCGAATCCTGCCTGGGACACTTTATTGTTCACTTTTTCTCATTTTTGATTCACAACATCTCTATAATTAGTTCATCTCATATTTCTCGAAATTAAAGTGGAATTGTTTGTGGATCAAGAGTCCCTGAGTCGGTCTGTCCTTCCCCAACATCGGACAAAAAATCGGCCTGTCCGACCGACACCGACTCTCCCTCTTTGTTTTGACAACATTACTACGACTCCAGATGAAGAGAAAATGGTATTCTATTTCTTCTCAAGACATCCCAATCACTTTCTCTCGTGATCTCGCTCAAGATAGTCTGTCGTCCCACTACCGAATCGGATCATGACACCATTTTGGATATAATCTCAAAGAATCCGATCCTTCTCATCTTGAAGGAAAATGAAGGTGTCGAAACGAGCCGACACGATCGTATTCGAAGACGAGCGACAAATTGTTAAATTGACGAAGAGGAGGAATGAAAACAATTATCCGGCCGATATTTGCTGAAAACCCTGATTTCTCCTTTCCAATGGGTACTTTGATAGCAGCAGGCTGGGTACGCAAGCATTGCATATGTGGGCACAAATCCCGGACCAAAGACACAGATCGAACAGTGTGACATTTCACCTCGCTTTAATCCATGTATTGCACTGTTTTTCGTCTATTCTGGACAGATTTGTGGAGAGAGCAGCTGTAAAGTGTCATACACGTTCATCCGAGAACCTGGCCAAGAACTCAAGCCGGATGAACACAAATTGACATACCAGGAGGCTTCAAACTACATTAATCAGTATCTATATCCATTTCATCTTCATTCTCCTTCATTTTCCTCTTGATATTGCTCATTAGATCGTTCACACAAACAGTCCATCCTCGACCTGCTATAAATCGACATCCTCAGTTGCAAGGCTGTATCATAATGTGGACTATGTTTTTGCCCTAATTTTCTGCTCACAACCAATCTGGGTCACTGGCGAACTCGAACCACAAGCCATTCCTCTCATCTGTCCTCAATTTTGCTTCAGATTCCTCGGTCATGATTCGATTGGACTTTAAGAACAACATAATAGTGGATTTGTTCTGATCGGTTTTCAGTCATTCTTTCAAACAAGCTTCACAACGTGTCAAAAGGAACAGCTCATTGACAACAATCTGAACTGGCTGACACACACGTGAAAGATTGGAGAAACAGATTGAACTTCCATTCATTGAAGATGCATGATAGGGTGGAGGAAACAAGTGGCAGCAGAACAGTTCTCCAGCCTCTAATGAAGATGTTTTCCCTGAAACTCTGAAATGTCTCCAATATCGAATTGGTCTCCAACAAACAGAACAACACTGTGCTATTAACAACATATTTGGATACTTCGCCTGTTTACTCAACATTGACGAAGTTAGATGGACACTTCACAACCAATCGCTCATTACCAACTGTAATTGAACGACAATACCAGGGATAGACTACAACCGATCAGGCAGAAGAAATCATTTCCAAGGACCTCCAAAAAGCCCGTCAGAAGGAAGCTCAGAAGAAGTCGAAGGGAGACGAATAAGTCAAACATGATCTGACGGTTCATGATTGGATCGCACTGAACACAACACACAGTGTAATCCCTTTTCAAATTGAAGTTGTCACAAAACACCTCAACTCCGGAAATTCACATGCTGAGCTGACAGAGATGAAAGAAAATACAACGACGCCATTCCTCGAAGGACTGCACTAATACACTGTCAAACGCAAGAACATTACTCAAACAATTGATCTGACCTCTTCACAACACATTGAATAACATCCTGAAGTGGAAGTTGACATGCGCTTGAATGCACTTGAATTCGAGGCAAACGTTCAGATTGTGCTGAAAACACCCGGAAAAAAACAATGTCCACGATCTTGTTGTGCTCACCCAGACCGTCTTCTACCAAACATCAGGTGGCCAAGACCACAACAACGGAAAGCTCACCCTATTCTTCCCGAAGCCTGAAAGAAGTCGATCCGAAGGCTCGTTCGCTGAAATCCTCGCCGATCGCACCGCAGCTGTGTTTGATGTGGTCGACCTTGGGAAGGCTGGACATTGTGTCACACACCAGATCGTCCCTGCCCTAACCGAGCAACACGTCCACAATTCAGAGTTCTCGCGTTTGGACAGATCGACAAAGAACGACGCTACCAGCTTGCCTGCCATCACACTGCCACCCATCTCATCCACTGCGCTGCCCACACAGTGCATCAACAGCACATATGGCAGACCTCAGCCAAAACGACAGTCGTGCAGGCCCATCTGGATATCACCCACTTCGCTGCTCTGAAAGATGAGGAAATGGAACTGATCGAAGACTACACCAACAAGCTGGCGACAGAGGAGCTGGTGCTGTGTGCGTTCAGCAACATGTGACATGGGCAGCTGACGGAGTCCGAAGCGTTGGCACAACGCTTCTTCCACTGCTTCAAACGGCTCGATACGCAAACACCGACATAACAGACTGCACTCATCCACCTCACAATCTCTCAAAACGACGTAGGCTGTTGTTTCTTTTTGATTCACTGTCCAGCACCTTTTCTCTGTTTTCATGGACAAACTCAACTATTTGCCGTTGATTTTTCTTCCCACACACAAGCACATATTCACTGTTCTTTAATCTAGTTTTACAAATCAATCTCAAGGAATCAGAGACACAAATTGTGAGAAATGGGTACGATCGTCAGGAAAAGCAGTCGGTCGGTCGACGAGCAGTCGGACCGACCGCTGCCCATGCCTATATAGAAGATAGACGACAATGAAGATGTGACGATCAAGTCATTCGGAAAATTGGTCATTCGATCAGAACCCTTAAACCGAGGAGGGTCACGGATCATCGGATCTTGCCCGAATTTCTTCTTCCTATCAACCAACAATGGATTTCGTTCTTCATATCCCAATCTTTCTCACGATCACAAGTTGTCTCACATTCTTCGAAACTGATCACTCAATCTGGATTTTTCTGTCTTCAATGGTCGGTATCCAGCGGAATTGGAACAAAAAAATCAGAGATCTCTGTCGATCGTGGACAAAAATCTTTCGATGTCTGAGAATGGAGGACATCGAAGATGGGATGGAGGAAAAGCTGCAAAACGACGCAGCGACCACTTTCGGAAAATGGATAGTTTCCGAATCGACTCAACTGAATAGCTTGCTGGGCATGAACAGTCAACAGCGTGGATAGAAACAGACAAGAGCCAGCGGCCGTTTATAATTCGCTTGTTGCCCATGTGAAGGAGGAATACCATTTTGACAATGCCCTTCAAGCCAGAGCTGCCCACTTTTTGAAGAGTCTTGAACCAGATTGGGACGAACAAAGTTTTGCACGGAGCCTCGTCAATCACCTCGTTCCCTCTTCAGCCGGATGGCCATACGACTTTATTGAGAGCGTTACCACTCTGTTATCATCTCCTCACTCGACAGTGGTGGCAGCAGCGATCTTGTTCTTAAAACAAACAATCGTGCGTTTATCCGACGAAATTCGATATCGTCTCGTGGATTCATGCCTCATCAGCAATGTCTTGGCGGCTATCCAACATCATTCAATGCCAATTTCAGGATATGAAGCGATAATCGGCCCTCTCATCAATCTGTGAGATTTCTGAACAAAAAACGGCACATCCTCACAGAAGAGCTGTTCAAAACCTTCATGACTCTATTGAAAACTCTCATTCGAATTGGCCTGTTTCATGGTCCCACATTGGATTATATTGTCACCTCTCCGATTGCGATGGCATTCTCAAGTTGCCTCTCTTTCGTCGAAGACAGTAAATCTCTCAATCTCACCATCTTCATCCTCCAGCATTCGTTCCGTGAATGGAATGACGAAAGCGCAGAAGTGGCCCAATCTGGGAAACGGATGCTGCAAGCACTGTTCTCTGAAGGCCTCGAAGACACACTCGAACAGACGCTGATGCACGAAAAGAGCGAAGACATTGGCGTCGAAGTTGCTTCCCGATGTGTTTCTTTCTCGCAATTGCTGGGATCGAATGTGAAGAAGTTGAGATAGATTGCATCTCAAAGTGCACTTCGAACCCGCCTCTCTCGAATGGCTGCCGCTGAGTTGCTGAATCTCCTCCCCTTTTCATTTATTCTCCCTCTTTCCGTAGTGACTGTGTTATCCTTCCCAACATCGACTTTTGGGTCCTCTCAGAATCACATCCCCTTTTTCCGTCAAAATGAGATGCACTCCTCATTCAGATTGTTGCAAGCCATCCACACTTTGGTTGAGGTGTGTCCTTCTTTTTTGTGATTTCCGTTTTTGTGGCATCCACAGATTCTTCTCTCTTTCTTTCATCTCACAATCCCTGTTTCTCTTTCGCTGGACTGAGCCATGTCGACATTAGACGGGCACCACTCTCGTCCCGCTGTTTCCACATGCCATTTCCGAACACACATGTCGTTCTCATGTCATCGAGATGGGTGCGAATTGTCGCCTCTCTTTTCTGTCATTCAGACTCCGAAGTGTGACTCGTCCACATTTTGAATGCTCTGGCTGCACTTGCTTTGTTGTTTGCTGTCGGAAGGAGAACAAGCTGGATGCGTGAATGTTGGTGCAGAGTGTGAAACTCTGAGCGAAGATGCGATTGCCAGGCAGGAACTTAAACCTCGTCAACGATGTTTGACTTCATTCTGCATTTCAGCTTGATGGTATTCCGACTACAATTTGTGAATTGTGCCGATGGTTTGTTGTGAAAGTGAAAATGCGGACGAATGGGATGATCCTCGTCTCGGTATCAATGTTATCAAAAGAACATTCATTAAGCTCATCCATTGCTGCCTCTCTGAATTGTCCACAGGAATCACATTCAATTGTCAAGCCAGAAGAAGAACCTTTCTTGCATTTCGACCCGAACTCACTTTTGTCGTTTGAGGACAAATCTCGAATTTACTGTTCGCTTGTCGCGCTCGTGAAGGAGGGGTTTCCCTTTGACAACACTCTTGAATACAGAGCCGCCTTGTTTTTGGGGAGTCTCCGACCAAAATTGGACGATGAAGAACTTTTTGTGACCAAACTGGTGACAGACCTCGTTCCCTCTTCGCCCGACTCGCCTTCTGGTTTTGTTGAGAGCATTGCCACTCTCTTTTCATCTCGCCACTCGACATTGAAGTTCGCAGCGTTGACATTCCTGCTGGCAGTAACGAAACAGTCATCACCACAAATTCTTTATCGGCTCGTGGAGTCAGATCTCGTCGCCAATATGTTCGAAACTGTTCGACCTCAAACACTGCCAATCTCTCGCAATGAACCGATGATGACCTACCTCGTGAGAGTCATCAAGTGTTTCCTCGCCCTCGCAGAACCATTTACTCTCAGGCGAATTGGCATCACTTCAGCAGTCGACGAACACAGCCATCGTGAAATGATCTTTCAGAAGGTCGTTCTTCCATCGTCTCACTTTCTGGCTTTTCTGACTTCAAATCAGCCCCTTCTCAGTGAACACTTTTCATCTTCGTTCATGGATGCATTGTGCCAGATCATTGGAATCGGCCCATTTCATGGTCCTACATTGGAGTTTGTTCTGGCTTCTCCAGTTGTGATGGCATTCTCAAGTTGTCTCTCGTTCGTTGAAGACCAAACTCAGATCCGCTCTGCTCTCGGCAACCTGACATATTTCCTCGAAGAATGGACAAACAAAAGCCCGGAAATGATGGAATGTGGGAAACGGATGATGCAAGCTCTGTTTTCGGAGAACCTCGAAGACGCACTGGAGCAGATGATGAGAAGCAGGTACGAACACTTTAGCTCGGGTATTGCTGAAGAAAGTCGGGCGCTCTCGCGATCTCTGGGAGCAAATATGGAGAGATATACCTGATCAGCTCACCGAAAGCAATCCGCAACAAGCTCCGATGGATGCCACTCTCAACCCCTTTCCACGTCATCTCTTGTGCCAGCGCTTGTTTTGCTCGGATGCTTTGCACAGATGCGTCCACAATCAGCAATCTTCTCCAGACAGACAAGAACGACATCATCTTCTCTCCTCGTCTGTCTCAACGACAGTGTCGTTCTGTGCCACTTCTGCCGCTATCTTCTCTCAAACTGTTCCTCCTGTTTGTCCACAGTGCGTTTGGAGCCCGTACTCTTTCCTAATATCAACATTTCATCCATCACGAAACTCATCACTTTTCTCGTCGACGACATGGATAGCACACCTCTTCTTGCGTTTTCAGAGCCATCCAAGTGTTGTTTCGTGTCTGCTCCGACTTTTCAGATCCAGTGATTCATCCATTGCTGGCCATTCCTTGCGCTCGATCGAAGATTGGACCTCTCCAGAGATCTTGTTTGGTGATCAGCAGGCTTCGTCCAAACATTCCACAGTATTCTTTACGCCTCCACTGCATCCTTTGAAACCACAGAAAGCCCGACTCATCTCGTCGTTCGCCACTCTCTTCAAAAACGAAGCAGGACTCTCATTTTGTTCCTCATTGTATTGCAGATGCCGTAAACACACTTCCTCTGACATGTTTCAGGATATATCCTTCTTCAACACAGATTTCCACTGAAATTGTGGCGAATGGAAGATCATCCCAACATGGTGAATCGGGGCGGGATCAGAAAATAGCGCATCTCGGTCAGATTATCTGAAATCATGTTCGTTATTCGCACTTGCAACTTTGTTTTCGCTGAGTTTTGCCAGAGACAGTGACCAGTATCTTCGCCCTCCTTTCAAGAAGGTCCCGAAACCATGGAAGAGGCCCACGAAACCATATAAACCAGCCATCAAAACACAGTTCGAGCCAATCGCAGCGGAAGACTCTGACATTGACCAAAGCTTCTGGAAGAAACTGGGAAAGGTCGCCAAGAAGATCGGGAAGGCCGCTGTCAAGGTTGGAAAGGGCGTTGTGTGCAACCGATACGGAGTGTGCCTGGAAGAGGAAGACGAAGACCTGGACCAGTTCACAATGGAAGCCGAAATTGACGAGGAAGATGAACTGAAGTTGGGGAAATTCTTGAAACAAGCAGGAAAAGTGATTGTGAAGGCTGGGAAGCAAGTGATTTGCAACGAATATGGAGTGTGCCTGGAAGAAGACGACGATGCGATCGACGAGCTTGTGCAGGACGAGCTGGTTGACAATCTGGAGATGATTGTTGACGAAGAGATGGACCAGAGCTTCTGGAAGAAACTGGGAAAGATTGCCAAGAAAGTCGGGAAGGCCGCTGTCAAGGTTGGAAAGGGAGTTGTGTGCAACCGATACGGAGTGTGCCTGGAAGAAGACGACGAAGAGCTGGACCAGTTCACGATGGAAGCCGAAGAAGAGCTGTTCGATGAAGAGGACCAACTGAAACTGAAGAAGATCTTCAAGAAGATCGGGAAGGTTGTTGTGAAGGTTGGGAAGCACGTGGCGTGCGCGAAGACGGGAGTGTGCCTTGAAGACGAGGAGGAAATGATGGACCAAGGGTTCTGGAAGAAGCTTGGGAAGATCGGGAAGAAGATAGTGAAGATTGGGGGGAAGGTTGCGAAGACAGTTGTGTGCACGAAGACGGGAGTGTGCCTCGAGATGGAAGAGGAACAGCTGGACCAAGGGTTCGGGAAGTGGCTGAAGAAGACAGCGAAGAAAGTGGGGAAGGTCGCCGTGAAGGTTGGGAAGCAAGTTGTGTGCAACAAGTACGGAGTGTGCCTGGAAGTGAACGAGCAAGACGAGGAGCTTGACGAGGGCATCGGGAAGTCGCTGAAGAAAGTGACGAAGAAGATTGTGAAGAAAGTTGTGTGCGACAAGACGGGAGTCTGCCTGATCACGGACGAATACGAAGTTGACGACGAGGAGCTTGACGAGGGCTTCCTGAAGAAGCTGGGGAAGGCAGTTGTGCAGGTTGGCAAAACAGCACTCTGCGCGAAGACGGGAGTGTGCCTGGAAGAAGAAGAGGAGCAGCTGGACCAAGGGTTCGGGAAGTGGCTGAAGAAGACAGCGAAGAAAGTGGGCAAGGTCGCCGTGAAAGTTGGGAAGCAAGTTGTGTGCAACAAGTATGGAGTGTGCTTGGAAGTGGACGAAGACCTGGAGGACGAGATCATCGGGGGCTTCTTCCCTTGCGAGAAGAACGGGGAGAAGGCGTTCTGCAGATACGGAGAGTAAGACTCTCGCGCTCGTATTTATGTCAATTGTTTGACCGTTTTATGATTGGTTTTATATTTCATTCGTTGTGAATGGAATGAGTTTATGAACGCTTTTTTCAAAAGAAGAGGAAGTGGAGAAGCGAGATGAAAGAACAGAGAATGGTTGGATCAACTCGAAATGAGAAAGAGAATTTTGTGATGATAATAACACCGAATAACTCGTCCTACGTGTAGAATTTGGTTGATTCCTTTGATTGCAGAGTCAGTTGCTATTGCGAGATTTTCATCAATTCCCTTAATTTGGCATCACCTCCAACTTGTCTCGTCTGTCAGAAGGTTATCCACGATGATGGTTCCTCCATCTCCACCCACGCCTGTGTCTAAGCTGATGCCTCAATTGTTTTTGGGGAATGAGGACGCCGCTTCTTCGATTGCTGTTTGTTTTCTTCTCGCCGTCATTCTCCTCGTTCTTCAGTTTCTGAACACGCAACGAATCACTCATGTGGTGAGCTGTGGAACTGGAACGACATCTGGTTCAAGTGTTCGGAGTGTGAATAACGTGTCGATACTGTCTCTGCCGATGTCTGAGTTAGAGCCTTCGACATTCTTGACATCGCCAGCGAAACATGTGAGCCGTGTGTGTAGCTTCCTGGACAAAGCACTTGATGGTGACGGGGTGATCCTGGTTCATTCGCCTCAAGGGCACAACCGCGCGATGCTGATTGGGTCGATTTTTCTGATTCACCACTACAGTTGGTCAGTGGAGCTTGCGATGGAAGTGACGTCGCTGAGCCGGCGGACTCGGATGAAGGGATCGTTCGTTTCGGGGTTGCGTAAGCATGCTGGCGTGATTAGCCGTCTTGTGCAAACGCCTCGTCTTCTGCAGGAATCGTTCACTCTGCACAACACGTCGTTCAACCAGGCCGTGCGACTGGCTCAGTCTGCGCCGAGTGCGCGTACTGCTCCGAAAGTCAAGTTCCCCCGCTCGCTGGCGCCGTGTGTCGTGAAACCGAAATCGAGCTCGTCGCCGAAACGACCGCAGACGAGTGAACCGACACGCGGGACGGAGCCAGCGGGATCGATTCTGCGGTCGGGCGACGCGAGGAGACACCGAACGCCGCTGAAGTTGGCGAAAACGAGTCCGCTTCTTTCGCGTGTCGCCCGCCCGCTGACCAGCGCTTGCCGAAGCTACACTCCACTCGGATTGGACGTGCCGCAGATTGATGTTCAGAATGTGCCCGCACAATTCTTGGGGCATGCGACGATTCTGGAATTGATTGAAGCTGGACACCGAAACTGCCAGCTCTTCGGACAATCGAGCAAAACGCCCTCCGACGGCAAGGATCGGCCGTGCACCGCTCCGAAAGCGTCTTCAGAGCCACTTCACAGTCCTTCGACGAGTTTGGACGGAAATACGCCGTCGCCGAAAACGAGCGCGAAATCAGTGTCGACCACTCCCGAACGGCATGCCCGGCCGCCCACACTCACACAAGTCTCGTCCGCAGCGTCGCTGGATTCGCTGGCCTCCTCGTCGCGTGTTGATTCGCCGTCGTGCGCGACGAACGAAGAAAGCGAGTCGGTGATTGAGCTGAACCCCACGCCGCTCTCACTGCGCACCGACCAGCACTTCCTGCCGCTCTTCTCGCCCCCACCGCACACCCCTCCGTCGGCAGCGGACAGCAACACAGACCGCTCTCGCCCCTCGTCGCCCACACTCACGAACCCCCTTTCGCCTCCGAAGGACCCCGCGAGCTTGAACGAGCCGCCGAGTCCTGTTCTTGTGACGCTGCACCCGTTCTCGCGCGGGAATGCCGTGCACTCGCCGCAACACTCGAAGCCAGCGCCAAAGTTGGTCCCGCTCCCCACAACCCCTCCCACACCCTCCCCCTCGTCCCCAAAATACAGCAGTGTGCATTCTGCGAGTGTGAAGAGGAGAGCACCGACAACACCTGTCGCGAAGGGGAAGGCTGTGGCTGCGAGGCAGAAACGCCATTTCTGATTGTCTCTCCGATCGGATTGGGTGGATCTGCCGTCGTGGCCCGTCCCTTTCTTTCGGTTCGTGTCGCATCCTCTTTCTTCCTCCGCGTTCTGTTCTGCTTCGAAGCTCGTCATCATTTGGCTGTCCTGTTCTGCGCTGAATCTCGCCGTCGCTTTCTGTTCTGGCAGTGTCTCGCTCTGTGCGTCCTGCCCTTTCTCGCCTGTACATGAGACGTTAGAGATTCGGGGGAGGGGATCTGAGGCTATTATCGTTTTACCCATTCTTTACCAGTTTCTGCGCCTATTTTCGCGAATCTTTTGTTTTCTTGATTGCTTGTGACATGCACTGAAGGAATTGAAGACATGATATTGTCTTGTTTCAGAAATATTGGTCGATGAAGTGTTCAGAAACAAACTGGATTTGTGCGAGATAACACAGTAGACGGGAGAGGAGGATGACAGAATTTCCTCACAGTTAAACTATATACATAAATTCTTACAGTGAATCTCTAGAAGGCAGTCTTCAACTCTTTGGGAGTCTCATTTCTTTGAATCAACAAGGTGACATTTCTCTGCCAATGGTTCTCTTATTCTTCTCGTACTTAACTAGACAACTATACGCTCTCGTATCTTTTTCTTTTTATACGTAGCATAGTTTTCGCTCAATCACTCGATTTTAATGGACGTTTTATCTCGAAACACCTTTTCCGATGTCTATAAAGATCCAATCGCAACAATACTCATGGTTTTGTCATTTTGATTATCCTTGTCAATTGATGGAGACTCCACAAGTCTGTATCTCTCAAATCACAGGAGTTCGTTCAAACTTATTTTCTAGACGATTAATCAATGGGCCGGACTCTCCAAAATGGGACAGGAAGCCAGTAAACGATCTGATTGTACGTTCATTCCTGTTTTATTTTTATTTTCGTCAGTCACTGTACTCAAAGTCTTAGGAAAAGGTTCGTATGGAACAGTTGAACTCCTTGAACACATCGCCACAAAGAAAACATTTGCATGCAAAAGTGCACAATTATCAACGAATCCAGATGCATTGAAATCTGTAGAAGAAGAAATTGAAGCGTACAGAGATATATATAATCCATACGTCCTCAAATACTACTTTTCGTTCAAAGAGGGCCCAGTGTTCTATATGATGACCGAATATTGCTCACAAAAGGATCTCCAAGTTTTTTATCGGGAAGCTCGAAACTTGAAAGCAACTGTTCCACGAGATGTTTGTTTATTTGGCTTGTTATGAATAATCCAGCGAACTTGGAAGTTTATTTATCAATCATTGATCGGACTGGACTATTTGCTCAAAAAACGAATTTCCCACGGTGATATCAAGCCTGAAAATATATTCCTGATGGAGAACCTGGATGTTCGACTCGGTTTATCAGAATTCAATTTTGACTTGTTTCAGGCGACTTTGGGAGCAAACAAGATGCTGAGGCGACCTTTACTGCTCTTAACGATGCAAAAGGAACAGAGTATTGTCTTCAATCTTCCTATTTTTCTCAGAAACTTTTTATCGCCACAGAGACGCTTTTATGATCCCATCGCCCGAAAAGCATTGTACTGTCCTTCCTGTTCAAATTTCTCTTCAGATACGGTCTTTCCGATGATTTATGGGCATTTGGCATCGCAATTCATTACGTCCTCTCAAAATCGTTTCCATATGTGACTGACAGAGTACCGAATATGAAGATTCAGTCTTCCATCCACAAATTGTCCGATACACACGCTGATCCGGATCTCCGAGATTTTACTTATTTTATATTGGATACTGTTTGCTTTCAATTCCCTCATTTTTCTCAGAATGCAAACACAAGACCGACAACTCAGGATCTTCTTCTGTCTCCAAATTTCTCGGATTTATTCAAGAATTCTGACGAAGGATTGAAGATATTCTACACAACTGACGCAGACTTCTCGATCAGACAGGAATCGCGCGAAATTGTCTTTAACCCTGAACTTCCCCAACCATTCCAAGATTATGTTGGATATATACATTTTCTCTCGCAGAATAAAATCGAAAGTCTTTCAGCGTTACAATTTTTGTTCTATTCGTTCATTCATCAGTATCGAGCCAATCCGATTGAAGGCCTGAACACTCTTCAAATCTTGTTGAATGACACATCAACCAACATATTTCAGTCACTTTCGCATTTATTGATTCCTGAAATGCTCTACAATCACATCGATCTCTTTTCGATGTTTCTGACATCAGCCGCCCTGTTTTCGAGCGAGGCCGGACGTTTTATGAAAATGGACCCGTTGACCCATCGTTGGAATTTCATCTCTGATCTCCCATCCACAATTTCTCTGCATTTCCTCCCCACAACCAACAACAATCAACTCGTGTTGACTCACTGTTCCTCCCATCCCTTCACAAACGACATTTTCTATGCAGAAGCTGCGACATTCTGGCTTCACTCCTCACTTGCCCAACATCCACAAATTCTTGAGACGTTTCGTGAAGCATTTTCGAGTCAGATCGCGTCGTCGGCTCAATTTGTTCATTCTCTTCCACTTCTCCATCGGAACTCACTTCTGTCGCATCCAGCCTTCCCTTTCGGTGTTGTTCACAATGCTCTCACCACTCCCTCCCAAACATCAATCAACGGATCGTCGTTTCTGTCCAACTTCCTCCTCGCCAACAAAGATCTGATTCAGCAATACGTGTCCGTCCTGTCAAATCTTGTTGATCATTTTGCTGGTCTTTCACTTGATCCCTCGGCTGATAAATCGAAAAAGAAAGCAAACCAGCCATCGCCACTAAAAGTGTACAAGTTCAAATTGAAACACGTCCATCTCCATCTCTTCCACGCGTTCACAGCGCTGCCTTTGGAATCATTTCTCCAAATTCTCCACACCACGAATCTGACCTCTCTTCTGAACAAGATTCTCACCCAACATCTGTCGCCTTGGATGGTCAAAAACTCAAATTTTGTGAAATCAGCTCTTTCTCTGATCAACTCATTTCTGATGAAGTTCGAAAGTTCGCTCCTCCTTCCAGAAATCACTCCCCCCGAACTGGCTCGATCCTGGAACAGTTCTATTCCGCCCTACATCCTCCAGCAGATCCACCACTTCACTGCCTTGCTTCACGCAGGATTGAACAACGCGTTCTCCGTCTTCGACGTCTTCAGAATGGTGTGGACGATTGACAACCCTCCCAAACTCAGAGAAGAGCTGCAGGTGCTCGTGATCAACCTGGAAATTGCTGACCTCCTTCTGCACAGCGAAAGGATCCTCAAAAAGACAACCTCGCTCCTCACAAATGGCGCTCAAAGCTTCGCCTCGCTGGCAGTGACTCGAATCGCCGAGATTGAAACCTTCACTCGCTCGTCAACCGAAATCGTCGGTACACAATTCCGGTCCAAACCGCGCGAAGATGAGTTCAACCCAAAATACAAGGACTACCCGTGGCAGCTGACCCAAAACTCGATCGTCCACCTTGGACTGACTCCTCCTGTGCTGATTCATGTTCTTGGACAACGAGTGATGAAGCAGCTTGGGAAGAAGAGCATTCCTGCGGAAAGCACCGCGATTCTCCATTTGATTCGGTGGATACAGGATGCGATTGTGTGGCGAGACGCACGAAGACACATCGAATGGGATCGGCCAGTTGAGACGAGTGTGGGTTCACTGACTCGGAATGAGAAGGACGAGTACGCGTCTCTTCTTCACGAAACACTCTGCTCGTACGCCACTCTGCTCAACGAACAGCCGATTGGAGAGATCGAAAGGGTTTGGGAGCTGATGAGTGTTAACTTTATCGCGATTGTTGGACGAGTGATTGCGTCTGTCTTGAACAGCCTCTCACCACATTTGGTTCAGGATTGGATGAATTTGATTAAACAACCTCTTGATGTCATCCCCACTCCAACCACTCCTCTTCAGAACGCTAACTTCTCTCCAGCGTTCGCCCCTTCAAACTCGCCGCATGTCACACACTCGCCAGTTGTGCACCCATCCAACTTCAATCCGGTCAACCAGATTCCTCAGGTCAGCATGCAACAGACAATGAATCTTCCTTACCAACAACCGAATCCGCAATTCCACCCAAATCAACAATTCCAACAACAACCAAATCAACAATTCCACCCAAATCAACAATTCCAACCCAACTACGGTTATCACAGTCAGCAACTCATCCAGCCACAACAAATCCCAAATCCGACGATCGTCAACACCTTCTCCACTTCAGCTCCAACCGTCCTCAATGCAGTTCCACCGCCAACACTCATGCAGACTGTCCGGGCCAATCAGGCACCAATTCAGCACGTGCCTCCTCAGACTCTGATGTCCACTGTCCAGGCCTCCCAGTTTCCACCATCGCATGTTCCTCCGCCCACAATCGTCGCGACAGTAAGAGGAAACCCGCTGGCCAACAATCCCGTGCCTCAGCCGAACACGTTTGGGTTGGGGTTCCAGTCGCCACCGTCGCCGATGCCGACTTCGCCTGTCGTTCCTGGACACTACAATCCACATGCCGTCCAACACTCTCCTCTCCAAAACACTTACGCACCAGTTCCTCAACCAGTCCAGCACTCTCCTCTTCAAAATACATTCAATCCAGTCGCACAGACCTCGCCAGGATACCAGACGATGCAAGGCAGCATGCAGCAGAATAATCAATATCTGTCGAACATCCATCCTCAAATGGGCAGACCGACAGGAATGCCCACTCAAGTCGCAGTTCAGCCACCATCTGTCACCTCAATCGCTCCATCAGAGCTGATTCAGGACTTCATCACTCTCCCCGCAACTCATCTGCTATCCGTCTCGACTCCGTTCTTGGCCCTCCTCTCTCTCTTCTTTGAGAAAGCCCAGTCATCAACGCATATCATGTCATCACTGGCTCCACTCTTCGCTTTCCTGTGCCGATCCGTCACTGTGATTGTTCAGTCTCTCAACAAACTCGATGTCGCAGCTCCAAAGAGCGCAGAGACACGCTCGTGCCTTTACCAGCTTCTCAGCTCATATTTGAGCTGTCTGACACAGTTCATGAAACAGCCACAGATCGCACCAAACTTCCCCGCTGCCAGAACCACACCACACTTCATTCTGTTCACTCAAACACTTTTTGATGATTTCGTTATGTCGATTGCGAAATTGCCCGAACTCTCCGAAGCGTGGAACAATCGAAACACCTCACCATCGTTCCGGCCACTCTCCTCACGCGACACGATCATCGACGAAGCAGCTGAATCGTTCAATTCGTTTGTCACAAATTATGTTTCGCTCGTGTCAGCATTCAGCCAATTCTCATCGTTCTTTGAAACGGTGATGAGACAGAACAACGCCTTCGTGACATCACTTCTGAACAGTACACCAGAAAAGCAGGCAGCATTTCGGAATGGACTGACCACCCTCGCCGATTGGGCGAAGAAAATGAGTGCCGATTGCTCGGAGTCGATTCTTTCACTTCATCCGACTCTGCAACTCACCCCATTCTCGTCGTCTCCTCTCCGTCTCGAAGGAGAGCAAGTGTCACCCCTTGCCCATCGATATTATCTTCTGAAGTGTTTCGGGGATTCAATTCAGAGCGCAGCAACACAGTGCTTGCTCAATCGCATGTAAGATCGCCCTGGCCGGGCTCATTTGGATACACTTTCACTTCACAGTGTTGTTTTACTGTCCACTAACGCTCACAATCAGGATGACTCGTAATGTGAAATGGTCTGCAGATACTCTATCCATTCTGCTCATTTTTGAAGAAGTGGGAGTGAATGAAGAGGAGTGAAGTGATAGCGAGTTTGAATAGAGAAGAGCTCTGTTTAGTCCATCACCACTTCCAGACTCCCTCCAACCATCGATGGCTCTTTCAACACTTCTGAAGATACAATCTCAACAGAAGCACCAGCGTTATACATTTCGATGCCGAATCGGAAGGGGACAGGAATGTTTGAGAAGAAGGCTGGCTGTGTCTCTCCATCTTGTGACAGTTTCAATGTTCGCTTTCTTTCTCGTCCATCTGCTTCCAACACCACTCGCTGTCCATCTGCAACTGCCTGGCATGCTGATCCTTTGTGAGAATCCTTGTTATTTTGACGTGCAAATCGACGCGATGGATAAAGGTGCCAACTTGCAGCTCTTTTGAGATTCGAGTAGGACCCCACAGAAGAGGTGGCCTGTTCAACCATGTCTGCAGCAATCAGCCCAACATCAAAGGTGTTCCGGTTCCAGCTCCTGACAATAAAGGTGATTCGAACAACGACTTGTCCGAAAGAGATCGTGAAGATAGACGAGCAAGAATTTTCACTTTTGGTGAAGACCTTTCCAGCGAGAGTGAATTTGTCTTGGAACACTTCGATAGATGCTGCTCCTTCCTTCACACTCCTTCGTCGCTCTTCCTCTTCTCTCTTCTTCTCTTCCTCCCTCTGTCGACCCTCTTCAATCCATTTTTCGTTCATCCTCTTCATCTCTTCCATTTCTCTCATCTTTCTCGAAAACTCTCTCTGTCTCTCCTCTTCAACTTTCCTTACGGTTTCTAGTTCTGCTTCCATCTCTCTTCTCTCTGCCTCTCTTTCTTGATGCAGTATTGTCCGTTCTGCTTCCATCTCCCTTCGAACCGCTGCCAGGTCAATCCCTATCACTCCAATCTCTTTCTGAGATGAGTGGATCGACGATTGGAAATGACGGACGATCATTCCTCCTACTCTGTCTTGAAGTATCCGAGCTTTGTCGTCGCAAACAATCTTTCCTCCAACTGACTTCTCCAGTCCCAGAACTGCCTTCTCAATTCGAGATAACGCAAATTCGCAACGACGAGTTAGCGAAAACTGATCTTCTTTCGATTCGGAAAGTTGTTCGTTGTCATGGTGAGATTGAAGGCCAGAACACAATCTGTCCAAAACATGAAGTGTTGGGAGAAGATCAACTGCGTTTGATTCGCTTTCGATTCGAGTGCAAAGTGTCTCGATAATGCCTGAATTCAACACTCCCTCCACTTCCATCGATGAAAGACTTCCTCCACACAGAAGACTCCAAACACAGAGCAAAGGAAAACAATAGAAATCAAAACAGATGAAGAGAGAGAAGAGAGGAAAGAATGATGAAGAAGAGAGAAGAGACCAAACCCAAGCGAGTGTGTGGCTGGTGTCGACAACGAAATGTCTGCATGCTGATCAACCGAACAACAACGAGACATGGAGATAGAACAAGCAAGAGAAGAAATGAAGAAAGAGAAGGAACAAACGGAGGAGAGGGTAAGGAGGGAAGGAATCAAGTCACTCCGAAGTCGCGGTCGTCCTTCCGACACTGATGTTACCATCACTCCAATGACACTCGACAGAATTGCCTGAAAACGATCCAAAACAAAACGATGGAAAGATGATCATATGGAGAGAAGAACGGAGACACACAGAAAGGGAGGATGGACAGTTCGAAGAAAGTCGTTCCGAAAATCTCTCCAACAATCCACTCCGAATCCCAATCTCACTTCGTTCTTTCATTTTTGAGGATTCTGTCAGTACATAAAGAAGCAAGTTGCGTAAATCAGAACAATAAACAAAATATTGCCCAAAAAATCAAAGAAATCAAAGGAGACAATCAGCACACCGGATGAAATGGTTGTGAGCACAGAAAGTGCGATTTTGTGTCGGATGGTTTCGTCTCCAGTTTTGAACTCACTTTCACATCTTCGGAATTCCTCCATCTGCGATAGAACGCCAGAAATAACGAGGAGAATGACAAAATGAGATGAAGATTACATGAAAGGGAAAGAAAAGAGTGAAAGATCCGGGATTGATGAAATCCGTGAAAATGCAAAACCAGAGACTCAAAAGACACAAACCAGTCCGTCCAATGTGTGGTCAGGTGTGGGGGTGGTGGGGAGTATGGTTTGAGTTGGATTGGCGAACATCGATGGAGGTTAACTTGATCAATTCCCTTAACAAATATTTATGAGAATTGAATGTCAGCTGTATTGAGAGACTGTTCGAGCTGAAGATAGATTCAGAATTGAACAATATGAATGCTTTCACTCGAAAAACATCTCATTGCTTAAGGTGAATCCAAACGAGCGATTCAAACAAAGACTGAGAAATGAAAAAAGGAGATCGAAGCTGTCAAAAGATGAGTCAGAGACAGATGATGTGATAACAAAGAAAGCGATGCAAAACCAAGAAAGACGCGTCCTACCGCGGAAAGAAGGTGGCGATGTTGAGTTTGTTGTCCACGCGATAGTCTGGCGGTTGGAAGAGGCACAGGCGGAGGAGTTGGCAAGGCCCGTACAGCTGACCGTCGAGTGTGAAGACGAACGAGGAAGGGTACACAGGCTGTCTGTCCCTCTCCTCCTTCCGCAGAAGACGCAGCTCCTCTTGCTTGAAACGTTGCAGCTCTCTCTCCCGCTCCTTCTCCTTCTCCGCTGATTTGTCTTTCTCTTTCTGCTTCTTCTTCTCGTCTGACTTCAGTCGCCCCAGAATCTTCTGTTCCTCAGCCAATCGTACCTTCTTCTGCTCTTCCCTCTTTTTCCGGAAGCTCCGCATGTCTTCGTATCTCGTCACGCAGATCTCAATCTCGGCAACCGAGATCTCCTTCGGGCTTTTCCTTCCGACCTTCCCAGAAACCATCCCCAGTTAGTCTTCGTTCTCTGCCACTGCCACTTCCAGTCGCTCGCTCGTTGGGTCTCCTGCTGTCCCCAAATTGGTCACACTGTTGGCGAGTTTGTCTGATCCGACTGAGGCAGTGTGGGCTTCTCTCCTCCACTCCCAAGCGAGTCGAACTGGACTGGCGAGGTCGGGGCAGGCGACGAGTTGTTCGAGCTCTCTGTGATTGTGTCCTTCCGCGGACGTTGGAACTGGTTGAACGAGATTGTGGGAAGGCGAGTCTGTCGGAAGTTGTTGGGTGCCTGTCCAGTTGGTGCTGACGAGGCGAGGGAGAGCATCGATTGATCAGTCTTGGCGAACGGATCGGAAGTGGCGGCGTCGAACGAGGATGGCATTTGGCCGAACACTCGTGTCACATCTTCGGAGTCTTGTGCACTCAGGATGGCTCTGTTCAGAGATGCGAGGAGGTCAGACTTCACTCCAGATGCGAAGATGGCTGGCGGCACGTCGAATGTTTCATCCTCGTCGACTGGCTGGTCATCGCAATCTCGGCTGTGTCACTCTGCGCGGAGATGAAGGAGAAGCAACAGTTCATCTCGAGCGACGCTATGTGTGAGGCATATTCCCGCCCAACGTCAGCATCACTTCGAGAGAGTCGCTAGAAATCGATTGCGTGACTGCCTGCGAAAAGGAGAGCGTCCATTCGTGCTCCAGACAGTCATCAAGACCTTCCTCTCGCAGACTGGCTATGAAGTCCTTGCTTCTCATTCGCTCTTCTGGTTTTCCGTCCTTCCACATCAACAGAGTCCATCTCAAGTACGACAGGCCTTGATCGATCATCTCAACGGTGGTGAAGTGAATGAAACAATTTGTGATGGCGACAGAGAGAGGGAGGGGCAGCACAAAAGTGTGAAGTTCTTCGTAGCAAGGAGCGTATCTCAATAAATCCGGAACCAGAGTCACAAAGCTGGATGTCGGATTGTGAACGTCGAAGATGGAGTAGTGGCGACATATGAATCTCAGAAAACCCTCAAGTGGAACAAGGAGATCCGAAAAGATGATGTGGACGAACGGTAGTTGTTCTGGAATCACAGAAAAGTCCCGAAAATAGATTGAATCGCCGAGTTGAGAGAGGCAACGAACAATGATCCTCACGAGAAGAATCATGTGTTGATGCTTCAGATGATTCTCTTGCTCGCAGAATGAAAGCGGGAGGAGTCGGAAGAATTCGGCTTCCACAAGTTTGAGTCGGCGATGGGTGTCGGCCATTTCAAGTGTTATATCCAGAAATGAAAGCGCTGAGAATGATATTGTTTCATTGCTGCAGGACAAAAGGGAGACCATTGCTTCTGCGAACAGTCGACAAGTTCGATTCGGTGATGGGACGAGGTCAAACAGAATCTCGCCACAAATGAACAGTTTCTTGGGTCCAGGTGCCAGTTTGTCCAGCAATCGGCAGGCCTTTCGAGTTTCAGACTTTCCAAAGACGGCTCCTTCTTTCACAAGTGTCACAAGGGAGAGAAAGACTGGAGAAGTATCAGAGATGTTGGTGATTCGAGACAGGTTGACTGTGAAGAATGGTTGCGACAAATTTCTCGTGTCCGGTTGTGAAAGATGCGACAATGACGATCCCATTCGGATTCAGGAGATGATCAGTGATGAAGATGATCCACCCACTTTGTCCGGTCTTCTGACATCTTCTCTCAACTTTTGAGCAATCAGATCTAACTTCTTCCCGAAACGGTAATACAAGCAGTCACAATCGATAGAGCAAGAATGATCCACAAATTCTGTTACTACTAGTCAAATGAAGTCAACTTTCACAATCACTCCTCTTTCTCTGTCCACATTCACATTGTCCTTAGATAAGCTTGGTCATATCACTCATTCCACATGTTCAGGTCTATCTTCCATTATTCCACCGATTTCACTCCTCTGGAGAGGGCTCGGACGCCCTAATGATCAAACACTCATCCCATCATAATAAATGCCCAAGTCTACCACACCAACAGTCAACGACAAAACTGCCGAGCTGTCCAAGCAGCCCTCGCTTGACGAGAAGACAACCACGGTTGCGTCCCAGACAGCCGAAAAGAAGGCGGAGAAAGATGACTTCACCGTTCAAATCAAAAAGTACGGTCGAATCCGCGGGATTGGGATAAAAACGATGGCGACAATGGCAAACATCCCGGAAAAGGCGGGGAAGCTGTGGTTGGACTTTGTGCCTCGGATGGATGAGGTGACAGGTGCGTATCCAGGAACGATCGGAGTGAATGTCATGATCACTGAGAACGCAGAGGATCCGTACCAATACTGGGCTGTGAAACCAGTGACCAACGAGGAAGCAATTCCAGCGGGAATGGAAGAGGTTGTGGTGGAGGGGCAGACATACGTTCAGGTGAACACAAAAGTTGATCAACTCGGCGAAGCCTATGCGTATGTGTACGGGGAGTGGGCAAAGAAGAATCCCGAGCACAAGCTGAGCTGGACGCTGCCGACATGGGAGTTCTATCCCCCGAGTTACATGGAAACGAAGGAAGTGACGCTGTGCATGGCGCTGGAGAAGAAGACATAAACTGACTCATTTTCTGCGAATTGTCACATACAAGGACATTATTATTCAGCTAAATCGGTCACTTCAATCATTAACCACTCAGATTCATATTTCTTTTGGGCTCGGTCTCATCTTCAACAAACGAAGAGGGAAAAGAGGAAATCATGTTGTGGAGAAGTGGGTGTCTGTTCTGATGAGCGAAATGATGAATAAGGGCGGACCAAGGAATCTCCTTGACAGACTCTCGTCCAACAGCGACCTGTCAAGCACAGACCGCCGAAAGAAGAATGTGAAGAAGGGGAAATCAAGAAAAACAGAAAAAATCTGGAGAATGAACGAAAGAATGAAAGAAAGAGGGAGGAGAAAAGTGGAGAATTAAAGCAGGAAAGGAAGAAAAAGGAAAAAGCGGAGAATGATTGAAAGCACGAAAGTGATCATCTTCAGCAATCAACAAAATCAAGTACCAATCAAGACGAGAAAGAAGAAGTATTCGAAGAAAGAAGAGACATTCGCATCTGTCGATGAGCCACAGCCCACCAGAATGGGCAGACATGCAGCGACCAACAGACGAGATGATCATATTTCAGAGGTGAGAGTATGGGGACTGACTATAGTTCATCAGCGTTTTCAACTATAGTTCATCAGAGACCCATAATCTGTTGGGAGCGAGTCGAATCTACTTCTTTTCGTTCATGATGAAAAAATGCCACCCAAAGAAGAGCACTGATCCACCTTGGATGCCAACCTCGAGGAGCAGTCGACGACGATGATGAGGAAGACGAAGGGAAACATGCTATGAAGAAGCAGTTCGACACCACGTGCACAATCGAGTTCATTGGGGTTCCAGTCGACGAGAGTGAGCCACAATCTTTCAACTCGCAATGTGCCAGCTCCATCGAGCGCGGAGCCGACACAACCGAAAGAAGTGGCATCGAAGGCGAGGAAGTACTTGCTTGCACTGTCGTTGTGTTTGTCGGTGAGATACCTTGGATCGCGAAGCAGTTGTCGGGAGATGTCGACGAGAAGGAGATGAGAGGAGAACTGGAAGAAGTCGTTCCGATCCACTCTCCCCCAAAACGAGCGGCACTCCTTCGCTCATCCATATGCAGTTCATCATCACTCCATTCAGAGAGAGTCGTCCGCTAAGGGCACACACCGACCCCATCACAGCCTTCTGATCCGGTTAAGTATAGGCGCAGATCCGATTTTCGCTACACGCAGATCTGAAAAATCGGATACGCGCAGATCCAAATGGATACGCGCAGATCTGTTTTCTGTTTTGTTCTATTCGATTTTAGGTCTCGTTTTTGTTTCCGAAAACTTCAACACTGCTTTAGTTCCTCTTCAAAATATTTCGAAAGAACAAATAGAGTGAAAAGAGCTGATGATGTGGGCAGAGTGGTTCCCAAAGTTTGGCTATCTTCGTGTGGCATTTATAGACGTTGTTACGGATGAGATATCGAGAATTCTGGTTGAATCCATGACTATGTTCCAAAGTCCGACGGTAGTGACAAAGGCCACTGGTAGCGGAGGATTTCTGCATTCGAAAGTGAAAGCGCTAAAAAAATGTGGAATGTGGGGCATCTTTCGCATCGGACAGATCGAAAAGAGCGGAGAGAAAGCAGAATGGTGGTATGGGAGATTTGGCGTGGAGAAAGTGGTGGAGTGATGAGGTTTGTGAGTTTGATAGGTGTTCAGGTGTCCTGATCGCGTTGGTCGGGCCTGAAATAGGATCTACAGATCCATACGACGCCTTTCACGATCGATTGCGTGTCAACGATACATAATGTCCATTTTCCTGTTGTTCGGAGGTAGAAAAGTCATTACAGAGTGGAGAGATAGTTCATCATACATATGAAAACGTGAAGGATACCAAGTGTTGAGATTGTTCGTCCCAACTGTTTCTGTCTCTGCTGCTTCATATTCACGGAAATGACAACCATTCACCAGAATCAGAACGACATTCTGTCGAGTGTCAAGAGAACTCGTACGATCGCGATGATTCGGGGAAGTTGTCAGCATCACACTAAGCTGCTGGTAATTTGGATCAATTGTTGATCATTCCAGACTGAGATCACTCATGAAACACTAAAATGTCTTTTCATGAGGATCGTGGAGGTTGCGCTGGATATGCAGAATTGAACCGTTGAATGGATCGTGAAATCGAAGAATCTTGTGAAATTTAATGTGAAGAACTAGAATAAACAGCGATGGATGCCAGCGAGAGCAAGAAAAAGGGTTGTTTCTTCCCGTCGAGAGAAGATGACGATTTGAATGAAGAAAAGTGTGTTGATGATACAAAAGCGGTGGAAGGGAAGAGAAGAGCGTTGATCTTTGTGGATATTTTCAGAATCAGAGCTGATGTTGAAGAGGAAATGGAGAGCATTCAAGATGACACACAGAATGGCCTAAGACGTAACCCACGTGCAGGAAGAGGGAAACAAATGTCGGTGTGTGAGATGGAAAGACTTACTTCCCAATATCGAGTCATACTAGGGAGTCAAACCTCGATCGAAAAAGGGCTGATGGATTGATCAACATTCTCATTTTTTCTGACTTGATACAATTCAGATTTTTGAATAGTTTGTTAGAGGATGAGTGAATTGTGAACCTTCAGAGTGAAATCTCATGAAATGGCAAGGGCAAACACAAGAAAAACAAGAAATCTTTTGGATCTGCGTGTATCCATTTGGATCTGCGCGTATCCGATTTTTTAGATCTGCGCGTAGCGAAAATCGGATCTGCGCCTATACTTAACCTTCTGATCCCACCTCTCCTCTTCCCCACACCATCCACATCGTTCCTCCTCCGGTTGACGCTGATGGCAGGCTGATCGACATCTCACGCATCTCGATCCTCCACTTCCAGTCTACTTCGCTTTCGTTTCTTGCCCTCAACCTCCACATCTTCTGATCCCACCCACATTCTGCTCCCGAAGTACGATGAGTGGGCATGGGTCCAGTGTGTCTGGCGAAGTCCATTGTATCTGGTGGTGGTCCGATATGTCTGGCGGTGGTCCAGTGTGTCTGGTGGTGAGATACCTCCAAAAGTCGAGCATCTGAGGGTTGGAACATACACAATCGATTGATTACATTCTTGGCATCTATTTTCCCAACTGTTGCTACAGGCGGAGCAGTCAATGGAGGATCTGCCCTTCAAGAATGTGAGGCTCCGATTCGAAATCCTTAATAACTATCACTTCATTGGACTTGTAGGTTCACTATATTTCGATTATTGTCTGTTTTGAACATTATTATGTGATAAACATATGATTTTTCAAAATCACCATCCATAAAGTCAAAACCTGGGGTTTTTTCAGATCAACATTGACAGGACGAATTTCATCATTCCATGACTTTTATGTGGTTCTGTCCCTTCGACACCCTCTCTATGAATCTCATCACTACCATATATGAAAACTATATTGTGATACATTCCAGATTTCTTCAGAAATCTACCGCCAGACACATTGAACCCGTTGAGCCAGACTCTTTTCAAAACCACCAGACACAATGGACCCATGCCGATGAGTGTACGATCGACAGAATGATCTTCTCGTCGACCTGCTTCTGGTTCAATCCTGTCTTCAGTCCAACACTCACCGACGAACAGCATTCATCCTTCTCTCCACATTCTGACACCTCTCCACTTACCCTCGGAGAAATCGTGATTAATCCATCCTTGATGACCACACCGAGTCCATCGAGCTGCACGGCCAAGCTAACGTCCCATACAGCTGAGACGAGTCAGACTATGACGAGTCGCAGAACATTACGATCGAAGATGGAGCTGAGTCTGTTGAGACTGTCACTGCACTTTCTACAATCACTGCCCGGTCAATTTCTTTATTTTTCTTTGATTCGATTTGGTTGGAGTCGACATTTGATTGCCGGCCGGATCCCTCGTTGCCATGATATGGGTCTCTGATGAACTATAGTTGAAAACGCTGATGAACTATAGTCAGTCCCGAGAGTATGACATGAAACTAGAAAGCGGTTCTTTGCGAAGAAAGAAGGATGTTGACATGAATACAGAGCGCGGGGTCGAAACCATCAAAAGAGGCGTATTTGGCTCCTGCTGGTTTCTGGTCCCCAGCGAGTTGTGATGAGTATGTTGTGGTTGTCAAACGAAAGAGAGTGAGTGTGGTTGTATGAGACATGAAGTAAATGATGAGTGATGAAGTGTTGGCGTGTCACTGATTCAAAACAAGGGCGTTTCCATTCGATTCTTTCCCTTTTCCCGTCGGATCGTCTTTCGTCTCACTTTTGAAGTGTTGCGCCAGGCTCGCCAGTGTCGGTCGTTTCAGAGGATCAATTTGGAGGCAGTTTTCGATCAGCTCCGCCATTTCGGGAGACACGCGATCCATTTTTGGTAAGACTCCGCTTCCCAGTTGTCGCTGAGCGTTGATCCCATCGATCTCCCCGAAGGGAACAAGACCAGTCTCAATTTCCCACAAGACAAGGCCGAGCCGAAAAACCGTCCCATGAGTTGTGTCCACAATCTCCTTTCCATCTGCCTCTTCTGGCGGAACCCACCGCTGCTCGTCGTTGTGTCTCACTTCCCCTTTCTCTCCAACAACAACTTGCTTTTGCGTCGCTCCTTCCACTTCGGCCTCTCCTCCAACCACTCCCTCCATTCTCAGCTCTTCCTTCCCTTTCTCCTTGTTCATTTGCTCCAATCGGAACAAGACGTCCCCATTCACATCAAACAGAATCCAGTGCGATGTCAACTTCCGAAGAATCTCAGCGGTTGGCCTCGTCCGTGCAATGTCATTCATCGCTTCTGTGATCATCTGCTTCAGCTGTGGCTTGTTCAGCGGCGCTGGATTGAGCGTCAGATTCGGCCTGTGCAGTCTGCTGTACAGCGTGTCCCGAATCTCCACTGTCGTCTCTTCCACTTTCTCCTGCCCACATTTCATCACTGTCATTAATTCCCCTTTTGCCCGAAGGTCCGTCTCCGTTGAGAATAATCCGGCAGCATCATATGCATCAGTCCCAACCGCGTCGGAAGAGTCAGTCCTGTGGTCGGTGAAGGTGAGAGCGCTGTTCGCTTTGATCATGTTCATCGACCCATCCAAGTTGTTCTCGTCGTATTCTTCCACTTTGATGTCGACCTGGTCCAGTTCTTGAATGTCTGACTGATGGATGTCTTTCTGTGCTTTCTTGTTCTTGCGGCGACAGCACAGAATGATCACAATCAGAAGGACGACAGCCAACGCCACAACAACAGCGATGATGATTGGAATGAAGATTTTCATCGCTTTCTTCAATTCAGATTGGTTGTCTTTCCCAGCGAGTTCCTTCACAACGAAACTGTTCGACGTCACACATCCATTTCCATACTTTAGACGACCTCGCCATTCGTTCGCTTCGGTCAGCATCGACAGATCTGTTTTCTGTGAAATCGTCAGATTCAGATGCGTCTCGTTCCAAAATGTCGTCGGAGCTGACGACAAGTCGATTTCTGTCGATTCTGATTCGTTGTCCTTTGAGAAGATCTCAAGCAACAATCCACACGGAATTAGCTGAGTTCCTTCCACGCTGATTTCAAAAGTCGATGTCTTCGAGTCTTTTGTGCTCGAACAGTTCTCGTCGGCGAGTGTCGGGATGAACAGAGGAGCATCCACATCAATCAACTGCCCAGAAACTGAGCAGTCTGACGAGATCCAAGCCGACGGGCGGTCTTTCGTCCCGTCTCCTCCACTCAGACTCTGAATCGACACTTTCCCTCCATTTCGGCATCCGATGTTCCGATGGAACGACGGGAACGACCAGTTTCCGGCCGAGTTGTCTTCGAACGCACTCGAATGAAGCGACACCGATCCCCCATCCACAACCAGAGCACCGGTCTCGATCTGAGTGAATGACGTCCACATCAACGACGACGACGTGTTTTCCAGTCGCACCATCCCACCCGACCAGCTGCACAAGTCTTCTCCGTTTGATTCTGAGTTCTCCAACACTCCATCAAACACACAATTCTGCATCGTTATCGACGACTTCCCATTCGAAGCGGTCAGAAATGTCGATCCTTTCCAGTTCGACACAGAAACATGTTCCAGCTCAGCTGATTCAAACGACGAAAGCGAGATCAGAGCACACGACGACGAGAGTGACGTAAAATTAGAGTTCGTGAGTGTCAGTTTCCCTCCACTCAATTTCACAACCAAACTCCCAATTTCGGAAGAGCTGCTCACATTCACTTTCGACAACACCAGAATCCCTCCTCTGTTCTCAAACACTCCTTCATCAGATGTCAGTGTGGAACCATCCACATTCACGACAAGCTCGCTGACCGTCAGAGAATCCAATCCATTCGCTTCTCCATTCACAATCTGACCCTTTCCAACCACCAACAGCGATCCAGAGTGTCGCAGCGAGCGAACAGCAACATCAAACCCATCAAACTCCATCCGAGATCCAAGTTCCCCATTTCCAGCAATCTTCACGCAACGCTCCAGTGTCAGACCATATCCAGCGTCAACGGTGCGACAAGGAAGCTTCACGTTCCCACACAGCGGATGGTCAGCCGAGCTCGATGTCGTCTCAACAACAATCTCACCAGCAGTGCGGGGGTGGAAGCAGTACAGAAGCGAATACGGGTTGAACTTCGAGTCGAAGGGGAGTGTCGAGGCGTCTCGCTCGATCATCACACCCGACAGAGCACAGCTCGCGTTGAACGTTCCTGTCCAGCTCTCCTCTGTCTCTGACTCTGCATGACCTCCTTTCAACAGAACCCACTGAGTCTTCCCATTCGACACACTTCCAACCATCTTCGTGTTCTTCATCGAAACAGGGCTTGTCGCAGAGAGTGTGGCAACGAGGATCGAAGGACCATCCGAACTGCGCGAAACATGCTCGAACGAGCAGGAATCGATCACCACAGAACTCGAAGTGGAGAATAGAGATGTTGTTGTTTTGATCAATGATGATGTCACTCCATTCATGTCCAGCGATCCACCTAACACTTCGATCAGAAGAACATTCAGAACAGACCCCGACGCAGAAGAGAGCGAGCAGGCCAGCAAAGAAAGGGAGCATGCGGTGGATGTGATGAACGAAGTGGAAGGACGAGTCGACGAGAAGACGAGAGAGAATATGTTGAGTGTCAGATGTGACTCCAAAAGTCCATCTCGAACGACATCAATTTGTCCATCTTCCAAAAGACTCAGAGTGGACGTTGATGTCTTCCCAACAATCGAGAACACGCCCTTCGCTTCCAATCGAGACGAAAGAGGCGCAGAGGTGATGATCGTCATCGATCCAAGGTTCGCTGATTTCATTCGACTCAGTCCAGTGCCCAGTGTGTCGCAATAAAGCAAGAAGTGTCCGCACTTCGAGAAAAGCCATCCAGTCTCGTCGACCTCCACGGTATTCTCGATGTCCACAATGTACGGAAGAATCGAGCTGTTCACTCCACTCTTCGAGTCTTCAGCCCACAGCGATCGCTCCTTCGACTTGGCCCAGCTTCCTTCCCACAAATCCGATTTAATGATCGAATCCAATCCGCTTCCAAACAGATACACGTCAATCCCTGATGTTGATTCAGCGGTGTTCTGAGTTCGTGCAGATGACTCTTCGAATTTCAGATCCGTCATCGAATAATCAAAAGAGGGCGAGGAGGTCGTGTTCACAAGCTCCATCCAAACACAACGAGATCGACCCGAACAGCTGCACGACGAGAATGTCACATTGTCAAGCTTGAACGAGTACCCTTCCTTAATCTTCGCAACAATCACTCCTGCCAGCGAATGTGTCGAAGAGACAGAAGAGAAGGAAGTGTTTGTGACAACCAGACTCGCTCCTTCCTTCACACAAACCAAACAGCCAGCAATCGAAGCAACAAGTGGCGTGATGGAACTGTGAATCAGTGTCAGCGACGATGATGACGAGCATTCAAACAGCGATCCGCTCGTCAGCGCTTCGATCTCCACTTTCATCGAGTTGACTTCTGCTTCCTTTCTCACTCCAAACAATCCTGATTCTGTGCTTCTCGCTGTCTCTTTTTCGTTGATCGTCAGAGTGTGTCCTCCTCCATTCAATTGAACGTTCTTGTCAAACACCATTGACTTCACTTGTTCCACGTCTCCTTCCACTTCGATCGTCACATCTGTCATCTCTCCAAATCGCGTCCAGAGCGACGGCAGAGACTTGCACGGATACCATGCGGATCTAACCCGACCACATGGATCTAACCCGACCACAAAAGACACTTTTTTCGACTCAAATCTCAATCCATCCCAGATTTCTCCAAACCCACATTTGAGTGAGTCCAACCCATTTGGAGATTGGATTCCTCCCTCCCCCATGAATCATCGAGGGAGAAATCGAACTTCCAAAATAGGATTCCAGGGCTGGGGCGCCTATTTCGGAGTCAGGGTATCGACCCTTTTTTGGCTCCAAAATAGGAGGTCCTTAACATTTAAGCTTAGGGAATCCAAACTTCAGAACCACTTTTCTCCACGCCTGTTCAAGATTTTTCTTTTTCGTTTCATTTCTGGTGGTTTGGGATGGTTTTCTCTCGAAATGACAATTTTTCGAAAAATGAAAAATTCTGGGGGGACCTGGGTGGAAATTTAGGGTCAAATACTGATTTCCCTGTATAACAAGCTTAGGATCTTGAAAACTTGTTTTGATCATATCTCCACAACCAGACATAGTTCGGACATGAAGTTTTCACCAATATGGATCTTTTGTTGAGAATTATTTTTTTCTGAAAATTTTGAAAAATTTCGATGACTTCCTATTTTGGCGTTTTTGGGACTTTTCCGTCAATTACTCCAGTCCCGTTCAAGAATTTACATGAATATTAAGTTTTGTTGTAAAATTATTGTTTGAATTCATTCGAACCTGGGTTGACATCGATTTAATCGAATTTGATGTCAAATTGAAAAACATAAAGCAGAGTTAGTTCAGAAAGACCATATTGTCGAAAAATCAGCAAATATTTATCTCAACTGCCGCAAGGGGATTTTTTCAAAATTTTCAGAAAAAAATAATTCTCAACAAAAGATCCATATTGGTGAAAACTTCATGTCCGAACTATGTCTGGTTGTGGAGATATGATCAAAACAAGTTTTCAAGATCCTAAGCTTGTTATACAGGAAATCAGTATTTGACCCTAAATTTCCCCCAGAATTTTTCATTTTTCGAAAAATTGTCATTTCGAGAAAACCATCCCAAACCACCAGAAATGAAACGAAAAGAAAAATCTTGAACAGGCGTGGAGAAAAGTGGTTCTGAAGTTTGGATTCCCTATGTTAAGGACCTCGATACCCTGACTCCGAAATAGGCGCCCCAGCCCTGGAATCCTATTTTGGAAGTTCGATTTCTCTCGATGTTGGACTCTCAAAATCTCAAATGAGTCGAAAAAGTGTCTTTTGTGGTCGGGTTAGATCCATGTGGTCGGGTTAGATCCGCATGGTACGCCAAGAGTCCACACACCGACATGTCCGACCACTCCGGATCCAGATAGCCAGTCGACTCCATCGCAGTGAAGTACAAGTAGAGGGGCACGAGAGGCAGGAACGACCCTTCCTTCCCAACATACTCAGTGGCTGACCAATCGGTTTGATACCAGAATGATTGGATCGAGTTCTCGATCACTGATGTGCTCAGTGTTGGATGAGAGAGGAGAAGGATCTGTGCTGTGATTCCTGTCGACACACAATAGTCGAATGATGAACTAGACGACAGGAGAAATGACGACGTTTCCGAAAGAAGAGCGATGTCAAGCACGCCCGACCCTTTTTCGTTTGTCGATGAGCACGACTTGAATCTAGTCGACTCGAACTCCACAAAACAGTCCTCTCCAACACTTCCAGACAGAACTGATCCTGAAGCTGAGGAGGAGAATTCGGTGAACGAACAGGATGTCACAGAGAGAGACGCTGTGCTGGCCAGGCTGATGAAAGACGACGACGATGATGACATGTCCACCCAGGAGAAGTCCAGCATCGAAAGAGACAGAGAAGTGCCTGCGGAGACAATGAACGACCCAGAGTCGTTGACGGCGATCAAGAATACATGAATGTTCGATTTCAGCTCTTGCCAGGTTTGGGCTGTGGTGAGCGATGTGCTGAGAGTGGTTGTGTAGAGAGAGGTTGCGTCGGAGAGAACGACAGCCGATGAATCTTTCAGCTGACTCCATCCATGCGACAGAGATGAGCACGGCAGCTTCTCCCTCCCACAATACGCGTGATCGAAGAACGACGAATCAACTGTAACATCTCCATCTGTGTGTGGAAATAAGAAATAGGCGAGTGGACCAGAGTGTTCGGGTTTCTCCTGATCGTCACCCATAAACTGTTCCAAGTTCAGAATGAAAAATGGGCAAAAATTTGACAATTTAGACAGCAGTTTCTTTTTCACAAAAACCGGAGAAATTTTTCATTCATGAAATCGAGTGAAGTGAGTGAAGAAATGTTTACAAGGCTTTTTCAATCCAAGAATTGGCTCAGATTCTCTTGGGAGCTGCTGTTTTCTGGCATTGGTTTTTGTCTCTTTCTTTGAGAGGTTCTACATTGTGTAGAAGTGAGATATGTCTCATGAATCATTTTAGTCAGGATTTATCTAGCTATGGTCAATTTTGGAGGCCGAATGGACGACACCATGGAAGATAGAGGATAGATTTCTTTTTTCACAACCCATTCCCAACACCTCCATCCTCAAGATCATATCTATAGAAAAGTGGTTCAATGAGTCGAAAAATGTGATGAAAGACAATTGAGACAGATTAAACCTCCGATTTAAGCATCTTAGATTGATCAAACCAAAGTGTCTAATTTGTCAAATTTTTGCCCAAATAGAACATCGTTAACTAATGTCTTGTCAAATGATTCCTTTGTCACAGTATTCTCAATTCCGGCTCCCTTCAGCAACACATCTGTCCCTTCTCTCCCTTCAGTGACGGTGAAAGACACCGCTTTCATGATGACATCACCAGACGAGAACGAGTCCTTCGCAATGTGGATCACGCGACCGTCCTCCAAAGACTCTTCGTTGCAGTATTTGAACTCCACATTGTCGAGAGAGATGGTTTCAAATGAATCCGAACTGATCACAGCTCCATAACCAGAATGAGTGATTGAGGTTAAAGAGACGTAGAAGAGTGTGAGGTTGCTGTTGTCGGACAAAGAGAAGAGTAACGATGCCATCATATCATCTCGTTCATCATGCTTCTCAAAATCAATGTACTCAAAGACGAGTGTCGCGGACATCAGATTAATCGAACCTGACGTATTGACAAACAATGTTTCCCGATGGTCTAGGATGAAGGGAGTGGTGGTGAGTGTGGTGGACATCTTAGTGAGACCTTGGGTGAGGTTGCTTTCGGTGTTCAGAAGTAGTTTCGTTGTTGCTGTTTTCTGACTCTTAAACGCCATCTCGAACGACGAGCAAGGCATGGCGATTAATCCACAATTGTGGTGGTCCATGCCTTCCTTATCGGCATAAATCTTCTCCTCAGTGTCTGTGTGAGGGAACCACGTCCAAAAGAAGCTCTCTTGCTTTTGTTCCTGATCCTCACCGACGAACCTGTTCCTCTCTGCCTCAGTGAAGGGGTGATTTTTGGGAACAGTTATATTGTATTTCACAATGTCGTAATCGTAGCTGCCTGCGGTTAATGCAATATCGTCACATTCTGCGAAGATGATGAAGCCAGACCCGTTCGACATGATTTCATATGGAATGCTGTCCGTGTCGTGGATGACAATCTGTGCGTTGGATGCGAGATAAAACAAAGTGCCATTGTCGGAATGGGAGAAGGCGAGATTCATGATTGTTGTCTGTCTCAGAACCAGCTTGCAATAACTTCCAACGTCCACAAGACGAGTGAGTTCACTGCCCAGTGTTGTTGTCGACTCCGAATTGCCGATTTTGCAGTTGCTCAATTCGAGTGAGCCTTGTTGTACTGAGAAGAGGCACGATGCTTCACTCGATGGATTCAGAACGAAGGAGATATTTGAAATGAAAAGATCGGAAAGGCTACCCAGCTCGATCACACCACTTGCGATCTGCGTGACCGTTTCAAGCTCCGATCCGGACTTGATTTGGATAAAGCTAGTCACAGTGACAGTTTCGTTGAAATCAGCAGGTCCAACGATCTGGACATCCATAACCCAGTGGAAGCACGCTGATGTGATGGCAGCGTCCAGTGTTGAGCATCTCAGTCTATACGAGCCACAATTTGGATGGGTACTCTCCAACCCACCATCTCCATACGATCCGCCAAAGTGGACAGTGTTCACCGGGGGAAAGACGTAAAACAGGAGTGTCGATTCGTAGAAAGGATCGTCTTGCGGCAGGCTGAGGTCGCGACCGAGGAATTGGTTTAGAGGAACGAATTCAGAATCATAGATCGACCAAGAATCACGTGGGACAGTCATGGACAAGTTGTGTGAACTGACAATGACGAGAGAATCATTCTCGTCAGACCGCCACACGTCATTTATGGTGTTTTGATGGAAGGAGATTATTCCGGCAGTCGACAAGTCCAGAAGGCCACACGTCATCTGAAACCTGTTGAACTCAGTGTGGGAGAAGGAGAAAGACTCTTCAGCAGATTGAAGATTGATCACGGGTTTCAAGAAGGTGGCTGGGGATAAAGAATCCTCCGATTCGAAGCGGCATTCGTTGATCATGACAGTTCCTGACTCCGTCTCGATTAATGAACAGAGATGATCCCCTTCTTTCGAGATGACACAGATGCGCTCTAATTCGAGTCCCACAGCGCCGCTTGTCATTCGGAACACACCATTAGACTGGGGGGCATGGATGTCCAGATTCATCACATTCAGCTTTGCATTGTCCGATATTGTGAAGAGGAATGCATTAGTTTCCAGATTAGGGCCGAACACGATCAGACTTCGGTAGATATCATCAGGATTCCAAGTGTCTGCTGCTGTTCCGATCACGGTACAGTCGGTCGGAATGTTGAGTAATTTGTAACTCGTCATGTCAATCTCGAAATCGTATCTTCGTCTTTTTTATCAATAATGAAAACAGTTTCGCACATAAACCTCTAGTGTGTGTCGCACTTGTATGTACTGTCGATTTAGTCGTTCATCTTTCCTCCAAATCACTCATTCGCTTCTGTTGAGCAAAATCTTCAACTTTCATGGTCGTCGAATCCTGACGGCATGAAGAAGCATATCGAACTGAAAGAAACAACAGACAAAGAACAATACCACAGCAGCTCATTGGAGACATAGCTGGATTCGCACCTTTACAGGTCACCCAAATTGATTGATTGAAAAATGGTGATCCAGTCGACGGGCAACAAAAGTATCATTTTTTTGCTGAAGAGGACTGAGTCGATTACCGTAAGGAGAGAAGACAATTTGAAAGGCATATTGCGTATTTCTATTCCAATATTTGACTTGTAGACTGAAAACATGAATCGAATGATGGCCAACAGAACCTTCTCGCTCGACTTTATTCCGTTGAATTCAGATGAAACTGGCTTTCATTTCAATAATTCGATGATCATATCTGATTTTTTTGAATCATTTCTGATGTCGGTCCCTACCTTGCTCACATCGGTTTTCAGCTCGCGATTGTTTCTTGGACAAAGAGATGAAGTCGAATATCAATACGACACTGATTGAGATAGATGGAACATACCTGTTGCATGAGGACAAGCTGAAATGGTTCAATAGATGCAAAGATCACGTGATGACATTTTTAAGATATGGACCGACATCAGAAATGATTCATTAAAATATCAGATATGATCATCGAATTATTGAAATGAAAGCCAGTTTCATCTGAATTCAACGGAATAAAGTCGAGCGAGAAGGTTCTGTTGGCCATCATTCGATTCATGTTTTCAGTCTACAAGTCAAATATTGGAATAGAAATACGCAATATGCCTTTCAAATTGTCTTCTCTCCTTACGGTAATCGACTCAGTCCTCTTCAGCAAAAAAATGATACTTTTGTTGCCCGTCGACTGGATCACCATTTTTCAATCAATCAATTTGGGTGACCTGTAAAGGTGCGAATCCAGCTATGTCTCCAATGAGCTGCTGTGGTATTGTTCTTTGTCTGTTGTTTCTTTCAGTTCGATATGCTTCTTCATGCCGTCAGGATTCGACGACCATGAAAGTTGAAGATTTTGCTCAACAGAAGCGAATGAGTGATTTGGAGGAAAGATGAACGACTAAATCGACAGTACATACAAGTGCGACACACACTAGAGGTTTATGTGCGAAACTGTTTTCATTATTGATAAAAAAGACGAAGATACGATTTCGAGATTGACATGACGAGTTACAAATTACTCAACATTCCGACCGACTGTAACGTCCCGATCGTATACGTCCACTTTCGTCTCTGTGTATTCCATGTAGTGCATAAATTGGATGGTTTGTATTACATAGCCCCCAGTCTCTGGTTGGAGTGCGATGGCATAGCCAAGTGTGGCACAGGGCGACTCCTCAGTCGTGCAGTCCCCTTGGTCTGTGCCATTCTCGCTTCCGTTCACATAGGCACCGCCCTTCCAGTAGGTGCTGTTCAAACCTCGGTCCCTCTGATATTGAGAAGTGGTCCGAAGTAAGGGATTCGGTCCAAGATGAACACAATGATTATGAACACTTCAGAAATTTCCTTCCTCCTTCACGTTACTCTTTGTCGAAATTCCGCAAGAAGCTCTCCGACAAGATGTAGGTGACCTACGAGACGTAGAATCGATTCACATTTTTATGACAAACGAATCGAGGATTCAACCGGTTCAATCCTCGTTTCTCGTTTCTCCAGCCCTCCAATTATCTCGCACTCATTATCAATCCACTATTTCGCCCCAATGAGGCAAAAGCTCGAAGTAACAACCTTCCAGGCGGCTTTCCAAAGACTTGATCACAAAATTCTTCAGAATCAACAAGTCTCCCTTCTGACGATGTATATGCCTCCTTTCACCAGGATAGTCCTCCTTCCTGGGCGAAACCTCCCTTCTTTGACGGACTTGCAGTGAAAATGATGAAGACAAAGATGATCATCCAATTCATCTCAAATGCGTTCAGATTCATTTTGAAGGAGGAAGGGTTGAAGATACGAAAAGAACAACAAGTTTACATTCAACTCCGGCACTTCGGAGTTCACTTATCTATCGGACGCAACGTCCGATTCCAGGCATGACGAACATGCGGAAAAACCTGCTGATATGAATGAGTAGAGGAGGAAAAATGTTTCTAAGATATTGAAATATTAGCCTTTTGTTGGATCTATGCTTGACCAATCCTTTATTCGCGACATCAGCACAGCCCAACTTTTCCAACGGTCCGGAGTTTCCAAACCAAGACCTTCACTCAAGCAACACCTCTGACAGTGTACGAGGTGTCCAGAAACACCTGCTGGGTCACTTAACACGTTCAAGCCAGAACAATATTGAGTTAGACCATTCGAGACGCCTAGACGCATGTCGACTCAATCTGAGGAGAGATTAACCGTATACAGCAAGAAAGCAACGACTAGGGGTCGATCTCCATAACCTATGAAATGAAAGCGGGGTGTATACAGCCGCGTCACACGTCGAGGGTCATCATCCGAACCATGGAATCAAGACATTGATTCCCAAACAATTGTGCGGCAGATATCGACTTTTACAACCTCTATACTATTTGACTCCACACACGGTCAGGAATTCGATTGGCTAGGACTCCAGAAGTGCCCACACATATCATGCGTGATTCAGCATCAAAGTGGTCTGAGCTGCCATGGGAACAAACAAGATCCTCAGCAATGGAGGAAACATGCGAAACATTGATGATTGTTCAGCAAATAGAGAGTCTTTTATGTGGAGTGGACAGGTCATCTTCGACGAATCGGAGATGTTCAAAGCTCACGTTCCGGTCACGCTAGAACCTTCCTAATAACCAATTCCACTTCGTCGGCATGGTGTTTCACCGATGCGAACACTCTTTCCGGAAAAATAACACCCAGATCAACCAAGTTACAAACAGATTCATTTCGCGCCCTTGAGCCGCACCTCGTGAGGAAAAATTCCCTCAATCCGACAAAGGCAGCAATATCTGGCATCAATTGTTGGCAGGGAGCTTAAAGCAAAAGGGATCCTCGTTTTAGAGAATCCCGGACTCGACTGGACATCAAGCGCTTCTAGGACACAGATCGGTCGCCTTTCGTCACGAAGAGTCTCTTACGACCAACCAGACTCAATGAGCAGTCCTCATTCGGTACAACTAAAGAACATCATTACCCTCCCAGCATTTTTGACCCCGCAGATGCATCATCGTCAAAGGAGGAAGAGCACGAAGTAGCGTTGCTCCACGAAAACATTCACTGGGCGAATAGACGAATTGATACCCCTCCCTGATTTTCAGCGCTGGCTTGTTCTCGAGGACCTAAATCGCGGTCAAAATGGCTGACTCTGACAAGATCTGGAGATTTTTCCATCGTTGAAGCCGATACCAGACTCAGACTTCACATCAACGACTGACCAACCGCTCGTCCTATTTCACAATCTGACTGCCTCACTTGAGGAGCCGACCTCAGACAACCAAATTGCATTCGCTCCAACGGGGAGACTCCTGTACCAATCCCAATCAAATCTGGCTGAGTTAAACAAAACAGTTCCAATGGCGTCCCTCTGAGCCAGTCAAGGTCGGACAGATCTGGAAGCAGGTCGCCACGCAACTCAAGTTCCAGTTGCCGCGATTCAGACTATCGATGGAGGACAAAGATGTAGCGAGCGAAGTTGTCACCCATCTTTGACCTCTCCATCTCGAAGCTCGATCAGTGTTCCCCGTCATCGATGATGGCAGCATGGAGACGGCAGTGGCAGCTGTTCTCCACAGTGCAGTGAGAATTCTCCAGTCGTGCTTCAATGAAGTGTTATGGCAGCGTCTGAACATGGAGGGAAAAGCAATTCATCCATCTTCATCACGAAAGATCTCCCAATCTGACAGGGAACTAAGTAACCAAATAAATACATTGCGTAACCATCAACAACAAATCAGTCGACGTTTCGATTCAGAAAGATGACAAGGTGTTTGCCAAGGACTCTCTGATTTCGACAGAGTCATTCAACTGAACTCTTATTCAATAAGAGGTACTTCTGAGGGGTTCATGTGAAGGACGTCTGCTCATCTGCGTTCAACGGTTCACAGCAGTGAGACTCCTTTCTGACCCAAAGGGGCTTCTCTGCTCCAAAGAGAACTCCAACTCGCCGCACCGGTAATTACTCGGATCTAAAAGAACTCTCGTTCCGTCACAAACCATTTCTGTTCAAGCCCGACGAACTATCAATCGCCCTCACCCTCTCGCCCATATCATCTCACCGCTCTCATCTGTGGAACCTTGTACATGTCAGGACAAATATCTCCGTGGCATTATCATGGTCGTTTGAGAGAGTAGTGAACGATATCCTTGTCAAAGACTGCGGTTAGTCGCAGTGACAATAGGCGAACTGTCATCATATTGTTTGGCACTGAACACATCGGGGGTATCAAGCAGACTCATGAAGCATTCGACTTGATCATGTATGGACAGTAATTATCCGAGACATGATCGTTCGCTCACCGTCTTGCTCAGCTTCATTCGAGGGAAGAAATGGTGTCTAGTATTATGACTGAGTCCACTTTGACGATCGCAGTGGACAGACCAAGCTTGTCCAATCACCACGACGCATCATTCAACAACAAAGTCTATTCGACTAAACTTGGGGAAGACGTACTCGTCCACAAAGATCATTACGCCTTCGAAGAACACACGCGTGATCTCGGTTCGAATAACTGGACGGTCAGATGATAGAAGAAGAATTTCTCGTCCACCACGACGAACTAGCAGCGAATTCGCCCGTCACCTTTGCGAAGGCACAGTGTCTCACCTGTTGTCAATAAATGCTGACTCTACCAATTCGATGGAAACGGGTGAACTGTGAAAATCACAATGGTTGGCGACTTGTCACTATTCGAAGCCGTTCCACTGCAGCTGAAATTCGGGAAGAAGGACTCGACCACAAGTACTCCCCATACAATCAACGGACAGGGAAAGAACCTCCATTGAAGGGGAGATGTATTCATCACCTCTAAGGTTATCGGAAGAAGACAAACAGCGATCTGTTTCGTTCAAATGACGAACACAAACTTCACCAATCTCACAGTCAACGGACGACGATCTTGGGCATCCAAACGAGCGGCCGCGTCAGTTTTTTTCCTGAATTCACTCACTGAAGTCGCGACAGATTGGGAACAAGGAAACGACATCACTCTGAAGGGACAGTCCTGAAAACAACGGATCCAACCATCGACTTAGCAACCGAACCTGGAAACAACGAGAAAGGGCTTGCATGGTCACATCTATCGGATTACCTGCAATATATCGCACCTCATGCAATGAGTACTGAACGACTCTCTCGCTCCAACAGCTGCTGACTCGAGACCAGGGCTTTCCAAAAATACCCATAATTTTCTGGGCGACATCAAAAAAATAGAAAACACCAAATTTTCTTCAGAAAACTCTGACAAAGTTAATACATCAAATTTAGACAAGATGATGATATGAAATTGAGAGTCTCTCCCGATTGGATGAAAAGAAGATAATAAAGGGTAAATCTTGATCTGTCCTTCTGAATTTGAGACTAAGAATGGCGAAAGTTGTGTGAATCTTTTCCACAATTGTTGGCGATTGCTATGGAGATCAGAAGATGTTTTCTTTCTTCTTCGTTTCTTTATTTTAGAGTGAAAGGAGAGTGCGTTTGTATTGTTTGATTAGGTCATCTTTTTCTTCTTGTTGAGGAATGATTCGGGATAATGGTAGTGTTTTTGTTGATCTTGTTCATTTTATTCGGGAGTGTTGTGGGAGAGTGTTGATAATTTTGTTGATCTTGTTCTTCTTCACAGATTGTGGATGATCCTGCAAAGTCGGCGAAATCCACGGCCAAACGTGATGAATCCAATCGAATTCAACTAGAATGGGGACGTACAGGTTTATATTATGCAATTTGTTCTCGTCTGGAATACTCGGATCATCGCATCATCTTGTCTTTGTCGAACTTGGGATGATAACACCCTTTTCTCAGGCTATGGTTAATACCGAGAAGTACGAAGATTTGGGGAACTGATTTCTCTTTCAAATTACTTCGATAGCAACTACTTCTTGTATGATCTTCATTCGTCAACTTTATCTCCCTCCAATTCACGTTATTGTAGGTTCTGGACAAACTACTCTGTTTGATACGGGAGGCGTTCTGATCTTAGTTGGTCAGCTCACAGCAGATCACAATCACAACGAATTTATCGTGAAATGTGATCTCATCCGCTGAATTCCCTCGCCACTGCAAATATTACTTTCACACGTTCACACATCTTTCTTTACAAGACTCTTCCTTGAATGAGATTATCTTTTGTCAGCCTCCCACTCCTTCAAGTAATTGTACTTGTCACTTGTTTGACCTCCATCGCATTTTTATCGATTTATTAGAGCGCTTATTCATTCCGTTGGATTTTCTGGAGGATCCGAAACAGCTTGCTCTCTCAACGCTCAAACTCTGTTTAAACGGCCTATTTCCGTCAATTGATTCCCAAAAAATGTCAAACACTCTTTTACCATCAAATCGTCACTTCTTCTCAAAGATTGTTTCGTTTTCTTTCGTGATCATCCTCTCAGCAACTCACGACCCGCTGTTGACCTAACGCGATCTCACGCAAATCCCCATCATCATTCTGGATCGGTTCTTTATCTCGTTCTACTGGTTCAACCACATTTCTCACCAAACATGGTCGGTTCCTTCTTCTCTCATCACTCGCAGAAAAGGCTCTAGATATCAACGAGAAGACCACTCCTCCCTCACATTCCTCACATCCAGGTACTCGTTCTCGCCTTTTGTCTTCATTTTGAAGAATATCCGCCATTGATGGTGTCAAGCAGTATCGCTTTCACCATCATCGAGAACATGACCACGATGTTCATGGTCCTCTCCAGATCTGTTCGCACCAACGCTTCTGGAATTGGAGACGAAGAAATCCATATTTGTCTCCCTCCAACTTGCTTTACGTGCAGACGCATACGCACATACACACACCTGCGCACACACTCACCAGCGCGCACACACAGACACCAGCGCGCACACACAGACTCCAGCGCACGCACACAGATACCAGCGCGCACACACACACCATTGCACATACACACCAGCGGACACACACAGATACCAGCGCACACACACAGATTCCAGCGCACACACACAGATACCAGCGCACACACACACACCATTGCACATACACACCAGCGGACACACACAGATACCAGCGCACACACACACACCATTGCACATACACACCAGCGCACACACACAGATACCAGCGCACACACACACACCATTGCACATACACACCAGCGGCCACACACAGATTCCAGCGCACACACACACCAGCGCACACACACAGATTCCAGCGCACACACACAGATACCAGCGCACACACACACACCATTGCACATACACACCAGCGGACACACACAGATACCAGCGCACACACACACACCATTGCACATACACACCAGCGGACACACACAGATACCAGCGCACACACACACCATTGCACATACACACCAGCGGACACACACAGATTCCAGCGCACACACACACCAGCGCACACACACACACCATTGCACATACACACCAGCGGACACACAGATACCAGCGCACACACACACCAGCGCACACACACACCATTGCACATACACACCAGCGGACACACACAGATACCAGCGCACACACACACACCATTGCACATACACACCAGCGGACACACACAGATACCAGCGCACACACACACCAGCGCACACACACACACCATTGCACATACACACCAGCGGACACACACAGATACCAGCGCACACACACAGATTCCAGCGCACACACACACCAGCGCACACACACACACCATTGCACATACACACCAGCGGACACACACAGATACCAGCGCACACACACACCATTGCACATACACACCAGCGCACACACACACACCATTGCACATACACACCAGCGGACACACACAGATACCAGCGCACACACACAGATTCCAGCGCACACACACACCAGCGCACACACACACACACCATTGCACATACACACCAGCGGACACACACAGATACCAGCGCACACACAGATACCAGCGCACACACACACCAGCGCACACACACACACACCATTGCACATACACACCAGCGGACACACACAGATACCAGCGCACACACACACCAGCGCACACACACACACCATTGCACATACACACCAGCGGACACACAGATACCAGCGCACACACACAGATTCCAGCGCACACACACACCAGCGCACACACACACACCATTGCACATACACACCAGCGGACACACACAGATACCAGCGCACACACACACCATTGCACATACACACCAGCGCACACACACACACCATTGCACATACACACCAGCGGACACACACAGATACCAGCGCACACACACAGATTCCAGCGCACACACACCAGCGCACACACACAGATTCCAGCGCACACACACAGATACCAGCGCACATACACAGATACCATCGCACACACACGCCAGCGGACACACACAGATACCAGCGCACACACACACCATTGCACATACACACCAGCGCACACACACACCATTGCACATACACACCAGCGGACACACACAGATACCAGCGCACACACACAGATTCCAGCGCACACACACACCAGCGCACACACACAGATTCCAGCGCACACACACAGATACCAGCGCACATACACAGATACCATCGCACACACACGCCAGCGCGAGCGCGGACGCTCTCCCACACTCCCACTTCAATCGAAACTGACCTCAGCTTCCTCGCTTTCATTCTCAACGCCGTGTTATCTCTCATCGCCAAGGGCGTTCTGACAATTTTAATGTTGGTGACGGTCGACTACATCATTCTGGGGATACACGACGACTTCAACGGCAAGACATCGAACACGTTCGTCACAACTTCATGTCTGTCACGACTTCATCTCCACCGATCCTGAAATCAAGATGATCACTTCAGAGTGTATGTCCACTCTCTGTTCGTACACCGCCTTCACATCCGTCATCCCATTCGACTCAACACCTCTCGCCTTCGCACGGCGATGTTGTATCTCAAATCAGCAGGCCATCTTCTCTCGCTCAGTATTACGAGACGGTGAGCTTTCGATCGTTGCGAACACAACCAACCAATGTTCCCGATTGGCGCGAAGAATATGCTTGCCACGACAGACGGAGGAACGCAGTCGATTGTGTCGTTGTTTGTGGTTGCTTCACAAAACTGAAAGAAGAAAGGAACAATCCCAACACCCATTCATCGAATGCGTCTTGCACTACGCACTTTTGTCTCCATACTGATTGCATCATCACAAGACAAGAAGACAGATGCGTACGAACCTACATGTGATCGGATGGAACGCGAATCGCTTCTGACGGACGCTGCGAAGATGGAGTGGGACGCTGCTCAACCAAATTATGATCAATTCGGAGAGATCGACATAACCATGTCTGGCCATTCAGACATCTCTGGCGAGCTGCCTGGCTCGACGGTCTCCTCTCTCTCCCTTCCTTCCTCGTCCACAAAGAACATTCGCCACATCGACAAACACCAACTCGCTGGGGATCCCAAATTGACCTCATTCATCGCTGCTGTCTTCTCCGCCGAGTTCATCCAACCCATCTCCAACACTCTTCTTGCTGTTGCCGATCAAGGAAGAGCACACGGATCAACGATGAAAAACATCCTACTTCGATGACGACATCAACAACCTCACGTTCTACGCAGAGAAGAACGAGCCGACATGCCTGACACGACATCAGAGCCAAAAACGGAGAAAGTGAAACGGACAGACCAGCAGAAGTCAGTTCGCTCAGCCAAATCCCAACGCTCCACACTCTCTCAGCAGAAGCGGGCGTCGAGAGCTACATCTTGAGAGACATCACTCCGTCTCGCTCACAGACTCATCGATCGTCGGCGGCGCAACAAGTCGATCTGGCCGGATCGTTCATGATTAGTGAGAGAAACATCCACACTAAATGGATGACACTGATGATTCTTGTTCAAATTGCAAATCATCCCCACTCACAAATCGCGTTCAACAAGACAACAGGAATGGGAATCACACCTGCTCTTTTCTGCCTGCCGCGTTGAACATCACTCTCCTCGCCTCCATCGCCAACAATGGTCTGTTTCCATCCACTCCAACGACTTCGAACTCCTCGTTCGTCTCAGTCTCTCTCAACACGTTGTCGGTCTGCTTGCCAACCTCGTCGATCACTTGCCGCTCAACACGTTGTCGTTCGCGTCACGGACAAGAGGGAAGGAGCAGACAACGATCATGATCACAACAGCATCTCCTCTCTGCGTGTCCATTTTGCAACTCAGACATGATTATGTACAAGCTACGAACAACATCTGTTGCAGCACACTCTTGATTCGATGTGAGATGGGAAAGATGTAAGGAGACATCGAGAAGATCATTTTGAAGGTGAGAGACCGTTAAGATAGAGATCGAGTCGCCGATATCTCGTTCCTGGCAGTTTGTGTCAAAATATTATCTCTTCAATCACTTCATGAACCGATTTCTGATTGTGGAACAACTAGAATGTGATTGGAGGAATTCTTGAGTCTTTGAGAAAAATATGGGGATGTGATCAATTGCAGATCTCGCCATCAAGATGAAATTATAACAAATGCTCCAAGGAAAATGTTCGCATGAATTATATCAACATAAAAAAGGTTGAATCTGAATAATTTGAGCAAGTCGGCTCCATGAGTGGAAAGCCCTGCTCGAGACTCGAGTCCGAATGGGACCAAGCCTCCAAACGCTTTCACCCACACTCATCGAGTACACACCGAGAAATATGTTGGATAAACATCAACCTGCGATGAATCGTCTCTTCTCGATGCTTCACGGCGACAGTACACCGACCAGAATGAGTCTGATCAGAAGGCTACAGATGTCAGAACTGCGATACCGCCATACATTTCTCGTCAACCACGTAATCAAGACTACTCTGCGGCCTGTGGCAGCCCTTTCGAAGGGAGTCACGGTCTCTCTGACGAGCATGGTCCAAAGAGTGAAACCCAAGATAATGGATGCTTTTTCTTTTCAGCTCATCTATCACTTATTTTCTTTCTGTTCCTTTCAAGTCTCAATATCAGAGGGACCGAGGTTTGAACAGCACCTACTGGAAGGGCGGTGCTTGTAACAAACCGAGGTTCCTCTTGATGACCTGCTACCACAAGCCGCGAGGGGCAGGGGGCCAGTTTACCAGTTCCCTTTGGAACTCTCTTTACAAAGACTTGCAACAGTTTTTTGCTCTCCGTTGGGGATTTTCTGTTGCAAGCATATAATAGTTTTTGTTTCCTCTTTCGTCGCATCGCGACTGACCCTTTCTTCATGGGTTCGCCCTGATGATTGGAAAATGTAAGGTGACCAGAATCTTCTAAGTTTTGAAGTGTTCTTGTTCTCATTGGTCCTATTTGGACCGAATCCCTTACTTCGGACCACTTCTCAATATCAGAGGAACCTCGGTTTGTTACAAAGGTACATTTCCATATTCACAGAGACCGCAAGTGAAGTTTCTGTGAGAGTGAGTGCGCCGGAATCGACATGGCCAGTATTGGACTCATTCGTGTCTTGCAACGCTGCGACGGCATCTGACAAGGTTGAGGAATGACTTGAAATTGTGCAATCTGCTTCACTTTCACTGAGCTCCACCACCCACTCCCCTTCTGCATTTGGGAGAATGGTTTCTGGATTCGGTACGAACGAGTTTTCCTGGATCACGTCTCCATTCTGAGAGACTGACGAAAAGGATCCGATTTTGGGGATTTTTGAAGTCGGTGTGTTACCCACAATGCTTGTCTCGGCATAGTCTGTCGTATGCTGGTGCGTGCTGGGAGCCGATGTGCTCAAGACTAGCGATAAGCACACAAGGGCGAATAAGTTCATGGTAATGAATGATTCAGAGCTTCAGTCTAATATGATGAGAGTTGTGGAGTTTCTAGACTGTCTTGGAATGTTCACGAGGAAAGTTGGCAAGTCGATCCTTCCCTTTATCTGCATCGGAATCAGTCTCCAGAAACAGAAAGATGATGGAAAAATGATGACAAAAATTTCGCTTCTCATCCGAATATAGGCTGTTTCTATGGATTAAGAGGAGTTCGGTCATCTGCTTTTATCATTATTATCCTTCGACGAGCTTATATTTCGTTCTTTAAGACTTTCTATTCTCACACCTTTGTGATCTTACCCATGGTTTGAGATCGTTCAAATTTTCTCCCTGTTTCAATTGCCAATCAGTGAAGTACCAATGAGAATCCTGAAAATTTTCATCCTCTGCGCACAATATATCGCGTCAAACTGAAAAACAAGGATAGCTATGAAGTGAGAGAATCATGCATAGAAATGAGCTCCTCGTACATCGACCTCAGTTCGCTCTCCTTCTCATCGAGCGATTTTAGAACATCTTCGGTTTTCTTCACCTTTTTTGTCAAAGCCTTGTTCTCAAGAGAGAGGCGGAGGTTCTTGTCTTCGAGTGATCTTGGGAAACAGAGGATTAACCATCAGGAACAATGGCAAACCGAATTTTTTGGAGAAAATTAGACGAATCTGGAGATGAAGAAGAGTTCTTGGGTGAATGTGATGTGTTTTGAGGAGAGATGTTCATCGTCTGAAGTTTCAGCCTGTCATTCTAAATTCACAGATGATATAATCAAAAACTCAACGAAAAAGGTACCTCTCTCTGGAGTGTGTTTGATTGGTTGACAACATAGTCCACTTGACTCCTTAGACTCTGGTTTTCCTCCTTGAGTGATTCAACGAGATTGTTGAGTCGGGCAATGAGTGATTCCTCTTCTTCTTGATATTGAGTAAACTGTTTCATGGATATATAACCATTTCGCGGGCCTTGTGAGGGAGATCGAAGGTGTTCGGAGTCGGTTGGAATGTTGTGACGATCCTGAATGAAGGAAGAGGAGGAATAGTGATAAGAGAAGATTGGTCGCAAGAGAGAGATGAAGGGACGAGTAAGAAGGAGAGATTCGAACATTTTTCAGTCTTTGGATTTCGCTCTTGAGGGTTAAGGATTTCTCTTTCTCTGTGTTGATTTGTGCTTGTAACGTCTCATTTTCCGAAGATAACTGATCATTCGATGTTTTTGTTTCCGATAAGTGGAGGCGAATTGAGTTGAGTTCATTTTGAAGTTGAGACAGTCTTCACAAAGAGTGAGATGAGTCGAAGGGATTTGGAGAAACATTATGTTTGATAAAACATCAAAAATCATACTTAGATTGCGCTTGGGAATGACTTTTCTCCAAATTTTTGTGAAGTTCTTCGAGCTGTTCGAGATCATCTTCAAGTCGTTCATTTTTCTGGCGGAGAGCTCTGTAAAGAGATTAGTACAGCAACATAACAGGAAAAGAACTATAAAATGAGTAAAATATGCTGAATACAAGAATATTCGGACGTTTTTTCCGAACCAATGTATAAAGTGTGTCAAACCTAGTTTTGTCATCGATTTCAGAGAATCTGCGCTGCTGCAATTGATTAAATTCTTTGTCCAACTGAAGTTTAGCACTAATTGCGTCTTGTAGAGTTTGTGTAAGCTTGTGATTCTGTTCTTCAAGCAGTTTAATTCGATCTGTATCTTCGCGGCGAGAAGAATTCTATAAAAGGAAGATGAAGATAAGTAATCAAAAAACCGTTGAAAAAGTGGACATTTGTCCAGATCGCTGCTCAGAAATGAGAATATTCAACCTGTTGATTTCAGAATCTCGCTTTTCAGTTTCTGCTGTCAGCAATTCAAATACTTGGCATCGGATCCATTCCACCAATGTCATGTCTGATGGATACTTTGATAATCTGCGATGTCTGGAAATATTACGTGATTAAAATAATGCTAAACTCTTCTTTGGTTGCGCAGATTCTTGCGAGTTGCAACTTGATTGATTCGTCAACCTACGAACACTTTTCTGCAAAAACATCACAAACTAATCTATGATCCGGTTCCTGTGTAATATTCTGCCTGAAGAGATCAAGAAAAATCATTTTCAAGAGATTGTCATACGGAGTGGTCAGTGATTTCAATTCAGCAAGTTCCTTTTCATGCTGAACTTTAACTGGGAAAAAGCAAAGAAATGAAGAAAATAAAGAAGATACTGAGTTGTTTTTTGAGTTCAGCAACTTGTTTCTGATATCTGAGGATCGCTTGTTCGGCTGTGGTGTTGGTGAGAAAACATGGATAGGGGATATATGATGGGAAAATGAGAGGGGATGATGGAGCTTTGGATGAATATACAATTGGTTAATGTGAATTCAAGTTCATCATGGCCTCCTTCGAGTTCAACAAAATCGCTGTCGTCTTCCTGAATGAATGAATGGATTGTAAGATCATCATATGAAACCCCAAATAGAAATAATAGAATGAAAAAGACACATACATCAGAGGAACACTCTGAGAAGACTGATGGATGTGACATTCGAAGGATTTCAAATCCATTCCCATAACGCTATCCAACTCAGATTAAGGAAGACTACACCAAATGAATTTCAAGACCAAAAGAACTTCAATTCAGACGATTAATCGGATATTTGATGTAGTCCTCCGATATACCCCAAAACGAATGACACGAACAAACCAAGAAATAAGATGTGGGTTCAGTTCAACAACATTTTCATTTATTGCATTTTCATCTTCCAGAAGTCAGATTCAATCTAATGAACAAGGTTTGTCTTCTCTTTCCCATCAACCCGGACATCTATCATGTGACGTCTCTCGTTACAGACTTCAACAAATCATCTCCGTCATTCTCAACCAAGTCCCCAACGTAATCCCCGATTGTCACACACCACACCTCATTCACCTGTCTTCTTCTTCCTCCTCTTTTCATCTGCATATTCTTCAGCAAGAATCCAAACGTCGGCCACGCGCCACTACAGCGACTGAGAACCAAACCTCCCCTTCATCGCCACGTGCAAGCCCAAAGAAGTCGCGAACACGGCCTGGAACACGTGAAACTAAGCACAGAAACCTCCGAGCACAAACCGTTTTCACTCAACTTTTTTACTCAATATTTCCTCAGGCACCCTACACACAGCGACCACGAACCGTTGCAGATCCGCACAGAAAGAAACGTGATCATGTTCGGAGAACAGATAGCAGTTTGCATTCTGATACCACTTCTCATCGTCTTCAGTTGATGACCTCCCCCCGAACCCGTTTCGTGATGAACGAATCATCTTCAAACTTGGTGCCCCAATCCATCAAACTGGTAATCACACTCTTCCCGCTGCTTCGCAAGCTTTTGAACACTCTCAGAAGCTTAAATTTGAACAAAGCCCAAAACGCCCGTCCCGATCTGCCAAACCACTCCCTCCTGAACATGTTGATGTCAACCTTGTTTTGAACGAAATCGATGCAGTCAATCCTGTCTTGGCTGTGTCCCCATACGGCAAGGATCCTCGCAATCCCAGAGCGCTTGCGAAAACCCGCGGTTTTCAACCGAAAAGCGTTCCAATGCCTGCAGCATCAATTGCACCGTTCTTGAGCAAGCCAATGAAGAAGACTCGCGAGAAACAGAGAAAAGAAGGGAAGCAGAAAAAAGACAAGAAAGATAATCAACAGAACCAAGACTCAGAATCAAAAGAGGAACAATCAACTCCACAGCGCAAGCTATCCACACAAAGTCGGATGTTTGGGCGCATTGATGAGAAAGGTATGTTCACATCTCAATCCTTCTGATCTTTCTCCAGATTGGCGCGAAAGAATCAGAGAAGAAGTGTGGAGCGCCTGTTTCGCCAGAATCGAAGAAAGAATCGCACTCGAAACCGGAAAACAGAACAATTATCACAGTGTGTTGGAGAAAGCTGAAGAAAGAAAGGTTGAATACGTCCGAGCAGCGGCAGACAAAGTCAAGAAATCGGAACAGCGGAGAGAGGAAGTGATGTCAAGAAGAAGAACTGCAACAGAACTCCGGAGAGAAGAGGCGGTGAAGAGGAAAAAAGAAGAAGAAGCCAAAAAGAGAAGGGAGGAGAGGAGAAGGAAGAAGGCAGGGAAGAGAGTCTCAAAGAGAGAACAAAAGAGGAAAATGAAAGAAGAAGATCAGAAAACAACGGACAACAAAGAAACAAAGGAAGAAACGAAGGATAAAGATTCTGAGCAGGAAGAATCGGAAGAAGAAAGTGAAAGCGAAAAGGAGGAAAGCAGTTCAGATAACGAAAAGTTTGGATATAACGAAGATGGTGACAACGGAGGGGGTGAGGAAGAGGAGAAAGATGAAGCCGAAAGGGAAGGATCGGAGGGAGAAGGCGAGGCAGCTGAAGAACCCGACGGAGACGACCAACAGCCCAGCGAAGATCAAGGCGAAGAGGCAGAGGAAGCAGAAAATAACGAAATGGAGGAGGAACAACACTTCGGACAGGCTGAAGATCCAGCTGGGTAGGCTAATCTCCCTCGTTGCCAAAGTCTTAATTTTTTGACGATATCTCGCTGGTTCTCTGTGTACATGTCGATTTTTGTTTTTGATTCATTCATCCGCGATGTCAATTACTTTTCTGCTTCATTGCCCAATTTTCTGAACGCATTTCGTGGGTTTGATCAAATCACATGAACAACACTGAGGACTCTACACACACATTTGATTCACATATAGCGTCTCTCAATCAAATTATTTGCAACAAAGATGCTGCCATTGAAGCACTTCAAAAAACGGTTGCCGAACAACAACAGCTCATTTTCCGACTCCAACAACAACTTTACCAAGCAGAGTCAGGCGTTTTCCAAGAAGAACCTAAGCCTTATGTCAAAATCGTTCAAGGCCACTCTTCGGATACGGAATATGGTCGTAGTAGCGAGAGCCCCCAACAAGACGATGCTTGTTCCTCGGATACGTCTTTACCGCGTGACCAGTCGTATCGTGAACAATCTCTTGTCAATCTCACTGTGTATGATCCATCGAAAACATCCTCTGGTCAAGAAGGTGGAGATGTTTCGATCTTCCATCCACCCACCACACAAATTCCATCCACTGAAGTTCCGGAAGAGTCAAACACACCAGGTCCTGCCCACAGCGACAGTATGGATCATGATGATATGGTGAACACTCCCGGCCGTGATGCTAGAGACGATGGCTCGGAATTCAAGGAACAAGCCCCAACATCGGTTGATCTCTACAAAAACAAACTAACATTCGACACAGAACAGGCATTCACCCTTGGAGTTTGTTGTATGGACAAAAAAGCTCGTTCTCGGCATATGAAAGAGATCCTCCGTCGCATTGAAGAACACGGTGATATTCGTGTCGTCATTTTTGGAGATATTGTCATCAAAGAAAAACCAATCACTGAATGGCCTCTTTGTGATGTTCTTTTATCCTTCTTTTCAGATGGTTTTCCTCTTGAGAAAGCCATACAATACGTCAAACTCCGAAATCCCTTCCAAATCAACGACCTCGAAGGACAAGTGGATCTCTTCCGCCGTGACACCATATACCAGAAACTCAGTGCCCACTCAATCCCTATTCCTGTCTATGCAGTTGTTTACCGCAACGAATACGGAGAACCAGATCCATACTGCATCCCCATCGACCACGGCGACTTTCTCATCATCGGTCAGCAGATTATCCACAAGCCATGTATGGAAAAGCCTCTTTATTCAGAGAACCATGATATCTGGCTCCATTACCCTGCGTCGCACGGTGGAGGTGTTCGAAAGCTTTTCCGAAAAATTGGGAATATGTCCAGCCAATTTGACCGAACTGTGACGACAATCCGCGAAGATCAGTCCTATGTCTATGAGGAATTCCTCCAGGTGGACAGAGATATGGACGTTAAGGCCTACGCCGTTCTTCCAAATTACATTCATTGTGAACTTCGCAAAACACCGACCAAAGATGGTATAGTTGAACGAGACTCTCAAAAGAAAGAAATCAGACATATAACACCAACAACTGAAGAAGAACGCCGTTACGCACAGCTGATTGGTCGAGTCTTCAAACAGCGCGTCTGTGGCTTCGATTTTCTCAGAGTGACAGAACCACAATCAAAGAAAACACGAAGTCTTGTCTGTGATGTCAACGGATGGTCATTTGTGAAGGGCGATCCGAATTATTACGAGAGTGTGGCTCGGATCATCCGAAACCTCATTCTTCAAGTCAAAGCCCGTCTGAAGCAATCCCAAGACCTCTCAATCACAGATGCCGACAGAAAAGACGCCACATTGATGAAAACAATCACTCTTCTTCAATTTGCGGAGAACGAGCCCAAACACAAACAGAAGGTCGTCGTGTCATCTCGAACATTCCCCCAAGTCGTCAAATTCTTCCGACAGCTCAGTGAAAGGGTCGCCTCGACTGATAGTCCATACAGTTCAAGTGTAGTCGACCCTACACAGCCTCATTGGTCGTTCAAGATGAAGGACAACGATGCCAAGCCGTTCCCGTCGATAATCACCCTTAACTCGCCTCACACAACCTCAGAAGAAATATCCCATCGACGAACAGGGTTCTATATCTCAATAAAGAACGAGCCTGGTGTATTTCTCCAAATCGTCGAAGTTTTGAAGGAAGATCTCGCCATGTACGAAAACGAAGACAACATTCCCAACGACGAATCTGTCCCTTCGAGCACATCGCCCGCTTTGGAAGACAGCGACGAAGAAGGCGACGCTCTGAGAGGTGCAAACGAGATCTCGTCGAGTTCGCGAGCCACAATCATGATGTTGCAGACACTCGTCCCTGTCATCGAGAACAAGAGCAGGGGACTGAAGGTGGAAGTTCGGACGGCACATCTGAACAAGAAAGGGAAGATCAAAACGCTATTCAGAGGACCGAACAAACACTCACACAGATCGAGAGAGTTCGCAGAGAAGCACGAGTTCACCCGAACACGCTCGTCAAGTGTGACCAGTGAAACAGGAACAGTCGCAGCAAGTGCCTCGGAAGACGATAGAGATGAATACGTTCTTGTGACAGTGAGTTGGGGAGGAACGATCAGCCACGCTGGGTTCAAGACAGCGCAGACGATTGGGAAGATGATGCGGTCGTTCTATCTGGATGGGACGAAAAGGGAGGAGGATGGGGAAGGGGCGACGGGACTTGGGTTGGGAAGCGCAAACGAGCGAGGCCAGCAGTTCATCAACAACAGCCACATCCACACGGGGTTCAAGAGAAGGTCGCAGGTCACTTCCATCGCGTTTTGTGAGTCGTTCTTCACAGGCGAGTACGGCTCTGACCCAAAATTGATGGAGTTGGACAATCCGAACAAGTTGATGATGGGGAGGGAGACAAAGTGGCCGGGAAGTGCGACTGTCGTCGTCGGAGATGCACTGCTGCAGCCATCACAGAGTGAGAAGGCGAGAATGCAGCAGCTCAACACAGGAACGATTCTGAGGAATGTGTTGATTGTCGATCGGAAGTACGGCGACTTTGAAAGCGAAGATTACGAAAATCCAGTCATCGCTGTTCTTTTGAGCAGCGGTCTGAAGAAACTCGGAAACCCGCAGCAGAGATTGAAGAATATTGATTCCGAGTTGAAGAAGGTGACGTCGACGTTGGAATTGATTTGTGAGGACCAGCGGAAGAAGAAGGATCTGGCGAAGTTGGAGGAAATGTCGTCGCCCCCAATCACACACATCCAGCAGCAGGACTCAAATATCATTCTAGTCACCCCACGACACGACATCAACACGAGCAACGAGACAAGCAGCCTCGTCAGCACTCCACGATCGCCTCTCTACCCTCAGACTCCCTTCAGCCAGTCATCCCCGGGTCAGGCCGCTCCGATCACAGACTTTACGATGCTCCCAATTAAGCAGTTTCAAATCCCACAACAATCACCATCAAACACTCGGCCGATCCCGCCCAAATCTTTCATCCCGCCACCGTCCTCTCCAGTCCCCTTCGACACCAGCCACCTCATCTCTCGAAATGCGTCGTCGTTCACGATTACTCGTCCGCACGATGAGCATTCGTACGTGCCTGCGATGTCGAAAACACCCACTCACACCCACCCCTCATTCTCCTCCATGGAACCACCACAGACCAACACAGACATCAGAAATGTTGGGTCGTTTGTGCAAACCGCAGCGAACACGCCTCTCACAACATCCAGCTCGATTCCAAGATCGAAGTCATTCGCAGTCAGTTCGTCAAAGTCGCACCACAGTTCGTCCATCAACAAGCCTCCGTCGCCTCCCTCAAAGAAGCACTCCATCAAAGCGACACATCCCCAGGTCACGGTGGAGAAGGGGTGTGGGGGAGAGGCGCTTCAGCTGATCAAGAAGCGGTACAAGACATTGGCCAGGTCGCTCAGACTGGCACACGGTCAGTGGAACACAAATGCGGTGATCGCAATTTATCAGAATTTGAAGTGGGACATCACCCACAATCCGTTCCTTCGAAAGATCCTGTCCCCGCTCTTCACTCTCGTTGCTCCTCTTGCTCAGTTCATGTGTGGGCTGAGTTACGGAATTCTGAGAAAGGAGAGACTTGTCACATCGTCGCATTTCGCTGGCAAGCTGATCGAGTGGATTGCCGACGAGTTCTTAAAGACAACGCCCGATTCCAAACCAGAATCCCATTTTCTGTTCGTGGAAGACTCCCAACTGATGTGCACGATTGACCAGATGATCCTGTCCAACATCCCCGGCCTCCACTCCGACTCCCTCTCGTCGTTCGGCGAGGTGAACTATTCCAGTTTCGTCATGTTCAAGATTTACTCAAACACAGCCGGAAAGATCTGGTGTGAAGTGAACCTCTCGACTGGACTCTCAGACAACCCGTTTCAGGATGTTGGACCGTCGCACTGTCTTCCGCTCAACGCGCCTGTCGTGCTGCACGAAGGGTTCTCAAAACACGATGCGAGCGAGAAGTTGCTCAGTCTTGTTCAGAAGCCCACTCAGAAAGAGACTTTGAAAGGCATTTTTGGAGTGTTTCGACATGGCGACAGGAAGCCCAAGCAGAAAATGAAGATGAAAGTGGAGAACGAGAAGCTGGTGAACGCTTTCTTCCCGTCAGACGAGAAAGCGATGCAGATCGGGCCTGGCGTGAGGTTGGAGGAATGTCACACACTGCACTCGCTGGAATGCACCAAAAAGAACTTCGACGAAACAGTCGCTCAACTTCGAGGGAAGATGGTCGAAATGGGAATCGCTGATGACGTCAACAAGATCTCTCCCGACATCGTGCAGTGGCCAAAGAATATTTTATTGAAGCAGGAATTCAAAAGCGAGGAGTTCGAACACATCATCAACATTGTTGGAGAGATCATCCAAGACATGCAACAAGAAGGCCATGGAAAGAAGACGGGATCAGTCCTGTCACTCAAACAGAAACAAACAGACGTGTACGAAGCTATGCTCAACCTTCACTCCGTTCTTGACAAGAACTATGTTGGGACGAAAGTTCAGGTCAAGCCGACGAAAGTCGAGGTGAGGTTGGTGAGGGTGTCGTTCCCTGGACACAACATGCGACTCGGAATGACTTCTATCAACCACAGACAGCGGTACTCCATTCACACCATCCCTCTGACGCGGATGAGAGGTCCCCAGCCAGTCGTCCCTCGTTTGAGTTACCCGTACGAGGCGGAAGACCGAGTTGTGTCACCAAACAGCACAGTCGTCCACTCCCCGCTCTTCAGCGATGTCCGAAGAACGTCGCTTCCACCGGGCCAAGTGATGGAGTCGAGTCCGATTTCGAACAACGCGTTCGTCTTCGATCAGGGGCTGTCGATGGAGACGCCGACAGTCGCCATGCTCGTGTTTGTCAAGGAAGCTCAGCTGATTGTGAAGTGGGGAGGAAGTTTGACACACGCTGGGTATCATCAAGCTCACTCGCTCGGCCATCTCTTCAACCACGCTGTGCTGCCTGAGGACAAGGCAGAAGCAAATCTGTTCTTGGAGAATCTGCATGTTTACACAAACGGGGAGAGGCGAGTGGAAAGGACAGCGCGGGCATTCACCGAATCGCTCTTCGGATCAGACGCGCACGATCCAGCTGACCTGACGTACTCCTCAGACCTGCTCGACACAATCAGCGACGAAGCGCGAGAGATGCTTCTCCGAACGAAGGAGCGGATGTCGAAGATCATGCTCTGCAACTACGATTTCTCTCTGCCCCTCCCGCCGTCAGCACGACTGGCTCTGTCGCAGGTGACTGACCAAGTCAACCAGAACGACAGAGAGATCTCCAAACTCAGACTGCTCGAGGACGCGATGCATCTTGTGGAGAGTCGAGTGGAGGTTGTGAGGCAGCAGAACCCAGACCTCACCGAACACGGCCACTTCGAAGCCACGATGGAACTGACTGCAGCAACCTCACAAGAGAAACGATCACACACATACAAACTCTCCATCCCTTTCGAACTCAGCACCCACTTCAACTTCACTGGGTCCCTCATTCCCGACGTCCTCCGATCGTATCCGTGGGGTCTGAAGAAGCTGGGCAATCCGCTGGCAAGACTGATCAAGCTGGACAAGGGAATACGAACACTCTGCGAGCATCTGAGCAAAACAGTCGAGAAGTTCGATCCAACACAGTTTTATGTTCCGATGTGCGAACACGAGACGTTCCGTTCTCTCCTGCATCGCTGGCAGAAGGTGTCTGTCGATCTGCACGACACAGACACAGACACGTGGGATGTCACCAAAATCGGTGATATTTACGACTGCCTTCGCTTTGATGTGCTTCACATGAAGACTATCCTCGAAACCCTCTCAGTCCCGATGGAGGAACTCATCTCCAACTGTCGCTCGCTGGCTGACTTCTGGGTCACGCAAGAGTTTGGAGTGTCGCGGACAGACAAGCAGAGTCTCGGGGCGAGCATCGCTGGCCCGCTGTTCAAAGACATCATCACATCGATCGAACAGGCCGCGTTTGAATCTGGCCCACAAATGAAACTGTACTTCACATCGGAATCCCACATCCACGGCCTCCTCAACTTGCTCATGCTGTCGGGCGTGGATGGGTTCTTGATGGATCGAGAGGAAATTGGGGATTTGGACTACCTGACCCATTTTCTGTTCAAAGTTTACGAAGCTGATGCGTCGAAGGAGTACCGAATTGAGCTGTATCTTTCTTCTGGGGCCATTAATACAAACCCAAAGCTTGATGTGGGGCAGTCGCATGCTCTTCCTATCGAACCTCCCTTCCTGCTCAATGAGACACTCTCCCTCAACGACTTAAGGTCGATCCTGTCATTCAATTGATTTTAGATGTTCTTGATTTTCTAACAGCATTTCACTGAAATATATCTTTATTATTTTCAACTTTTTGAAATCTATGGACGTTGTTTTTTCTCCGGCACAGATTAATCCCCAACATTTCATTTCTCTTCGACCAAGCTTGTCCCTGATGGCAGAAGATCAGGCTCCAGTCTGCAAAATCTGTCTCATGGGAGATGAGGAATCACCTCTTTATCGCCCATGTCAATGTGCCGGTTCTATCGGATACGTATGTTTTTCTCAGATCGAACTCTCATATCCCCATATATCTGGTTATTGTGCTCGTAAATCTCTTCATAGGTCCATATGGAATGTTTATCAGAGTGGCTTCAATCCAATCGCAACAATAAAGAGAATTGGCTTGGTATCCTCCTCACTCCACTTCACACTCCATTCTTCCATCTCATCCAGAATGCGAAATCTGCCATACAGATTATCAGGTTGATCACAAACTTCAAGTATGTTCTTCTTCTTCACCATGCCTCTCAGCCGATCTGTAGATGGCACAGGTACAAACCGAAACAATACGACATTCCGGCACTCATCTTCTCGACAGTGGCAATCCTCATACTCCTGTCAGCTGTCGGCTATGCTGTTCCTCTTCTTATTTATTACTGGTTTTTGGAAGAACAAGGTCTGTATTCCCAGATTAGGCTCACGATCATACCAATTCTCGTATTGTGATTATTTAGCAACTGTAATGACGGTCTTCACACTAATCAATACCATCCTTATTTGGATTCTATGTTTGATGATTATGGCAAAGGTCTGCTCCCATTTTATTCATCTCGACAGCTCTGCGGCTTTCACACACGACGATTCAAAATGTGGGCAAATCAAAATAACACATACGTCCCTCGCAGGGGCGTCCCTCGAACCCGGTGAAATATTTAGCTTTTTCAGCATCAATAGTCGTGCCATTGTTATGTCTTGGTTTCTTGATTTCTGAGTCTTCATTATCTTCATTTCATATATATTGTTTTATTATGATATTCGTTGACTTGGAGAAAAGAAGTGGAATCCATTTCTTGTCTCAAACCATTCAGAAGATTTTAGAATGGGCTATCAAAATTCAAAATGTTAACAACAGCTGGAATTCCATTCCAGATTGCCTCATACACCTCAGAGGATCCAAATAGGCCTGTTGCAAATCTTACTTTGCCACCAGAACAGAACCCTGGATGGCAGTCAGTCCCGTTTGAGTCACTTACATTTTCTTGATCTTTTCCTTATCGTTCCTCAATATCGCAGATATGGTCAATATCCTCAAGAGATTATTGTCCAACTTGGAACTGGCGTCTATAAGCTCAATGCTGTTCATATTTTGTCACATGAATACAAAATTTCTCAAACTGTGGAACTATCAGTTGGTACAACACCTGACGGATCACCGCCTGTCTCTCCATTCTCATGTAGATTTGTTTCACTGGGGTATGACCGTCCAGATTTGCTTTATTCGTCACAAAATCTGTTTCTTCCAGAAAAACACATTTCGATACAAATATTGCGAACAGATTTCAATGCAATGAATTGAAATCGTTTTCAATGGATACATATGCTCAGTTGGTGAAGCTAACATTTTCAGAACCTCATAGTAACGAGTACAATCCCACTCGACAAGTTTGAAATACACATTCGTTCATTTCTTGTGTCGATCAGGTTGGTATCCGTTCTATCAAGATTGAAGGAACACCTATCCTTCAACAATCCCAAAATCAATATCTATTAAACCAACAAGGACCTGTATGTCATTCGCACTCAATCACAAGGCTCTTTTCAGGTCAATACCCCACACTTCTCCTCCAAAATCATGGAAAGACCTTCAAATCTCCCTCCTCCAACCGCTCCTTTCACTTTTACGAATCAGAATGGCTTCACCCCAGGAAGCAACAGTGTTTTGAATCAACCAAACCAAAACGCAATCTCTCCTTCTACAGCCGGGTTTAGCCAGACTCCATCAACATTCATGCCTGGTTCCGCAGCTCCCTCGACTATCTTCGGTCAAAATCAGTTTTCACAAGGTACTTCATCACACACCCAAATCCAAACTGCTGGAATGGACCAACTTGCCAAGCAGGGATTTGACGAAGTCACGGCTCGCCAAATCATGGAAATTAATCTCCTTAAAGAAGAAGCAGTCTCAAATGAAGATTATGAAGAAGCCAAACGCCTTCGCGAAATCATCCAACGGCTCAGCGAAAGAGGCGCTCTTTTGGCCGATCTTGTTCGACAAAAACGAGAAGCAATTATCAACGAGAATTATACTGAAGCTGACAGGCTTAAGAAAGAGGAGGATGATGTCAGAAAGGAGTGTCTGTTGATGGGAAAGCAATCAGTCCAGAAAAGCGCTGGATTCTTCCACGATTCGTCTTCTGATCAACCTCAATCTATTTTCAATGAGCAGTCGAAATCGTCTTCCGCACAGGCACGCGGAAAGCGAAGAACTATCTTTGCTCAACAAATGGACGATCAAAATGAAGCCCTCCCACCATCGGAGAAGGAGCCGGAAAAACCACCGACCTCCAAATTTAGCGCCTTCCGAGCTGAGCTGAACGAAGTCTCAGACACCGCCAATGACCCTCCCACGCGTCTGAATCAGCCGAACTCTAAACCGAATTCACAACCAGCGGGCAACGATGAAATCAAAGTTGGAGGGAACAGTGCGTACAACTGGGAAGCGGAATGGGAGGCAGAGAAGAAGAAGTCTGGAGTCGGCGATGGGACAGATAATTCAGAGCGAGGATCAGCTCCGACCACTCGCAAGCCTTTTCTGAAAAGAAAGGCAGTGGGCGTGAAGCCACCTCAGCCAAAACCGAAGATGGCTGACGTTGTGGACAAGGCAGTGCGGATGAACGAGGGAAGCGGACTGACAGATGCGCAGATGGACGCGTACGATCAAAGTGTTGCTGTTTTGGGAGAGAAGTGTGTGGCTGACGTGCTGAGCTCGGAATATCTCCGAAGAGAGCAGGGTTTCAACGAAGCCACCCGTCAAGTGAATGAATTGGCGTCGAAAAGCGACACAGGCGGTGGACGAGCGATTGTGCTTGTTCCTCCCGAAGTGGAGAAGATGGTGAAGGGCGTCCTGCTTCTTTTGGAAGACCACATTCGAACGGAAAAGAACGGCAAAGTGTACACCGCACTGATGAAGACTGTCGTCGCTCTGTACAAACTCTCCCTTCCCTTCCGACAGCTCTATCCGATCGTCATTCAGTCGTGTTTTGGCCCCATCTTCCAAAGAATGGGGGACCCGATCTCGGCTGTTGCGCAGGCGTCGAGTGTCTGCACGAAGGAGATTGTGGAAGCGACGAACACTCCCGCCATCCTCTCCACTGTCGCTGCCTGTCTCTTCTCAGATTTCATGTTTGCGGAACGAAAAGTGCAGACAGATAACAAAATTGTGAATTCGATCAAACCGGATCAGACCCCGAAGCAGATCTGCGCGCGGATTGTGGGGATGAAGGCGGTGGGAGAGAAGTTGGGCGAGATGGAGAGGGTGGGGAAGGGGACGGAGAAGGAGCGGGCTGGCGTTCTGACGAGGCTGATGAAGACGGCGTTCGCGTCGCAGGAACATGCCGACGATTCGGTCAGGATGAGAGGCAAGGAACTGTTCAGTGTGCCGAGTTTTGGTGTTTTGCCGTGTTGTTCGATTCTCGCTGTTCTTCTTCATTCATCTTGTTTCATTCTCGTCTTTCATCATCATCATCATCATCTCTCCTTCCTTCTCGTCCAGTTCAACTCTACACCACACACCCCGAACCCGTCACCTCCTTCATGCAGACACTCTTCATCCGCCCGGCCATCAAACAGCAGCTCGACAAGGCGATGGAGACAGCGGCCCACAATCGCCACATCTCGCTCGCCCTCGCCGAACAATCCCGCCTCGCTGAGCCCTCCCCAACACACAAAGTCAGCACGATGCAGCGGGATGACGCTCTCGTTCGGATGCGGAACGAAAGAAAGAAGAATCAGAAGGACGGCTTCGAAGGACTGAACTCGTCGTCGTTTTGTGAGTTCTGTGGCGAGCAGAACGACAGCTGGGATCAGACAGGCCTTCGACGGCATCAAGCTTATGAGTGTCCCATGCTGATTGAGTGTCCAGCGTGCCAGGGAGTGGTGAGAGTGGAGTTCTTGAACGAGCACAAGTTGGATGAATGTCGACAGAAGAGCATGTTTGTCGAATGTCCGAGATGTCATGAAGCTGTGCTGCAGGGACATGTTCAGGCCCATCTCTCGTCGGGACAGTGCAATATTCGGATTGCGGAGAGCGAGTACGCCAGATGTCCACTTTGCCATCAGGATATTCTTGATGGGGAAGCAAGTTGGATTCAGCACCTTGCCTTGCCGCCGGGATGCCCTATGAACAATAGGACGAAGGGGAAATGGGGTAGGTGAATGTTTTTTTAGGATTTTTCTCAATTTTCTTACTTTCGTAAAAATCTTGATTTGATCATCTCACCCAGAATTATTTCAGTTCCCATCGACACTTAGACTTATCAAATATATTGGTTTCGTAAGCGCTGATGATCCAGCCTGGCGTCCAACCTGCTCCAATTGTCCAGGTTCCATTGGTAATTTCAACGTACAAACCACCGTATCTCACGCCAATCAAACACAGTCAAATTACTCTCCAAAATCATCAAACCGAGGCACTAGGATGGATGAATATGCGTGAGCGTATGGGTGCAAGTGAGAATAAACCCAGAGGGGGCATTCTTGCTGACCAGATGGGCCTCGGGAAGACGATCGAATTTCTCGCACTCGTCGCTCTGGACTTGGAGAACAACAAGGAAATTCAAGAAAGCATTCCAAAACCAGAGGATACTGAACGATTCCGAGGCGAGATAAATTTGCTGAGATTCAGACTTGGTCTCCACGATATCAAGCGAACACGCATCGAAAATATGTTTGTCATCAGTGTACACTCGTACATCTCTTTGAATTGTTGATTAAGTTGCTCGAAACACGTTTCCTTCTGACCTTCAATCTCTTAGTTTCATACCATTCTCGATCCATAACTTTCTTGATGACCCTCATCTTCTCTCTCCACCCATTTTTTATTTAGCCTCATCACGTACCACTTCCCAGTGCTTCCTAAAGTCCATGCCACCCTTGTTGTGTCACCAAAAGGAGTGATTCCACATTGGTTGAACGAATCTCACCGCTTCCTCGCGGAGGACCACCGCCTCAAAGTGTATCTCCACCACCGTTCCCTGAAGTTCCACACCCTCGTTGCTGAATACGGATCAACTATATCCTGGTCAGAGGGTCTCTCAGTACGAGGCAAACTGAACCAGGCAGACATCTGGATTGTGACGTATTCAGAAGTCAGAAATGAGTGGCTGGCACTTCTTGAATGGCTCGGAAGTAAAATCGGTCGAAATTTGATTCTGAAACGAAAGAAACGCGGTTCTTCCGGGCACAGTCTCCTCGACGAAGTTCCTCTGAATCAAAAGTCCAAACAGAAAGACGACGATGACGTTGTTATCGAGTATTCCGAAGGCGAAAGCTTCGACCTCACAGCAGAGATCCGTCAGCTCAGAAAGAAGAAGGCTCTCACTGACGAAGATGTCGCCGATTTTGACACTGTCGGTATGGAACTATTTCCCATTTTTTGCGTGAAATGGAACCGCGTGATGTTAGATGAAGGTCACAACATCAAAAACAAGAAAATTAACCAAACCAGAGCGTGCTGGTCGATCTCCTCGGACAAACGATGGGTTCTGACCGGAACTCCCATTATGAACCAAATCGACGACCTCCACTCGCTCATCCACTTCCTCCACTTCGATGAGGAACCATATCTCATCAAGGAATGCATTCTCAGGCGTCTGAAAGAAACCGTCATCGAACTCGAAGGAAAACGAATTCTGGAAAAAACAGTGACGATGACGAGCTTCGAACGGCAATTTTACGACCAATTGAGCAGAGATTCCGTGCTGGAAATGCAAAATGTGGGCAAAATCAACAAACCGGGTGTATATCGATTGCGGATGTTCGATATGATAGTCCGATTGCAGCAAGCGTGCATCCATCCCTCGCTGATTGTCAATTCGATGGTTAACCGAGGTTTCACGATCATCCCCAGCGATTCTGACTTCGCAGCGTTGATCAAAAAACAGCGGGGCGAGGATGATGACGAATTCCAAGAAATGAAGGTCGACACACTCCAATTCCCGTCATTCGACACCAAACCCAACCAACCTCCCCCCACCTCCCTTCCGCAATCCAAAATCAAGACACCACAAGCGACCTTGGGTCTGTGGAAAGAGGCTGCCTTTCCAGATTATCCAAAACACGCGGTGAGGAAATTGGTCGAAGCTCCAGAAAAGCTTTGGCCTCCTCCATTCGTGGAGACGGAGGAAACACTACCGAAGAACGAGTTGACGAAGTGGACGAGTCTGAACAAGGCAGCTGTGGACACTTCGCATGATCAAACGAAGAGTCTTCAGAAGAAAACGACGAAAGGGCAGGAAATGGCATCGACACACGAACAAGACGTGGCTCGATTGCGAACAAACGAAACGTTGGAGACGATCCGGATGAGGACACAACTTTACAAGCAGCAAAGGCAGTTTCAAGAATTGTACTCGTTCGCGATGTTCAAGGACCTCCCCAATCAACAGCAGGCATCTGGCATGCAGACAGACAGGAACAACCAGTCTTTGCCACTCACTAATACTTTACCATCACCCACCCCATCCCCGTTCACTGCACACTATCTCGGCCATCCCTCACTGCAGCCCACCAAAATCATTCAGAGGTCGATCAATACAAGCCAATTCACCATCCCGAACGCTTCCTATCCAACCACATCTGCGTTTCCAACCACAGCCTCATTTCCAAACACGTCTCCATTTCCCAAAACATCTGCATCTCCAAACACAACAGCATTTCCAACCCTCCACCCTCAATCCACCAATCGGTTGATGCCAGTGGCCGCCCAGCACTACGCGAAGTGGGGAGCTGGCATGATGAAAGCCCCACAACCATCGACTTCGACAGCAGTTGCATCGAAAAAGGAGAAAAAGAAACACATCATCCCGCCATCAGTTGAGATCGTGGACCTTGATCCAGTAACAGACGAATCCGAACAGCAACACGATGAAATATCGACTCGCTCTAACGCCACTGTCTCTCCCGAAACGGGGTTCTTACCGTTGAACCTCCTCGCTCCGTCGCCTCGCAAACCTTCGGCAGCAAGTCGAGTCCCAACAAAGACGATCACAATCAAGTCAGTGACCACCAATCCGCAGACCAGACTGGCCGGCGGTGGGTATCCGCTGCGAAATGTGAAGGCGAAGAAGCTGAGATCGCTGGCTGTCATCACACTGTCGAGTTCGGACGAGGAATCGACGCCAGAATCACAACCGACGAGATCACAACGAATGCAAACATCGACAACACCTCGTTCACGGCCAACTCCATCTCAGAAGCCAATTGAAATGAAGCCAATCACAAAAATGAAGCGGATCGAACCAACATCAGAAAAGAAGAAAGAGCTCCCCAAACGAAAGAAACTCACTCGAAGCAATTCCAGTTCGGAAAGCTCAGAATTCAAACACGAAGACCGGGCATCGATCCTCAAAACGCAGGACAGACAGGAACCTGTCCATCTGTCTCTGAATGCACCTGGTCAGATCATCACAACTCAATTTGCGGCATCTTCGGATGAGGAGACCGAATCGAAGGGCTCTCGGCTGTCCATGTCAGTTCACAAAAAGAAGACGAAAGGAGAAGGAAGGAAGAATGAACTGAACAGGGAAGAGGTCATGATGAAAGAGGAGAGCGACACTGTGAGACTCAACTGGATTGATGAGCAACCGAAACTGCTGAAGAATGAAGAGGACAAGTTAGAAACCCAATTACTTCACAAAACTGAGCCGAAAGCATCCCAACAACATCCTCCCAAAGCACGAAGCCCGCAGAAGCCAAGCCCAATCTCCAAGTTCGACTCTATTGTCGAAATGCTAAAGAAAACAAAGCAGGTCGACACACCATCACCAAATCGAACATCCAACCCGAAGATCACACGTCCGACGGCAGAACGACCAATCCCAAAGAAACAAGAAGAAGATGAGGAAGAAGAGGAGGAAGAAGAGGAAGAGGATGAAGAAGATGATGGGAAGGCAGGAGCGGACGAGGAGACAAGCCAAAGCTCGTCAGATGAATCTGCAGGCTCAATCGATTCCGAATCAGCGTCGATGATCGAAGACAACCTCGTCAATGAGCAGCGGTTCCAAGAAGCCCATCGTGTCAAACAGATCCAACGAAAGAGAAGGAGGAAGGCGTTACTCAGCCAGATCTCCGGAAAGACATCCAGCGCAGCCAAACACGGATATCCCGAAACGTACCCAGCCGACTTTCCTGCCCCTCCCTTCAAACTCTCCGAACTGCCGTCGCTTGAAGAGCAAGGTGTTGATCCAGCGCTGTTCTATCTGTTCAACAGGTACTGCTCGCTCTGCTTTCATTGGATGGAGGATCCCATCTTGACGCCGTGCCAGCATCTCTTCTGTCGCTCTTGTTACACCGATTATGTGAAGGCGTATGAAGCAGACAGAGACGCGAGGATCACAAAGTCGAAGAACACACACACAACTCAGGTTGCCCAAGCTCATCCTGAATTCTCACAAACGAAACAGAAACGCCTCGTTCAGAGTCAGGTGCAGAAGGACAGACATGCAATGGAACCACTCGGCTGCCCTGTCTGTGGCTCCACTCTTCAAAGCAACTCCACCCTCTCTCTCGCTCTCGTCCAGATTGTGCATCAGTTTGCGTCGACACCGCTGGGCTGCAGCTATTTTGGGATCGGAAGATCGAAGAACGCGCGGATGCAGCCGTTTCGACGAGCGAAGAAGAAAAAGAATGAAGTAATTGTGCTCTCTGACTCGTCCGACTCTGAAGTCGAGGTGAACGGAAAGAAATTGCATCTGTCAGCGAAGATGAAGACGCTACTGTACTATCTGACGCAAGAGAAGCCAGAAGACGAGAAAATTGTGATCTTCTCGCAATGGACGTCCACACTGGACTTGGTCGGGGAAATGCTGAACGAGTACGAGATTGATTTTGAACGCTTCGATGGACAACAAACGATGAACAAGCAGAAAGCGGCGATCGAAGACTTTTCTCGCAAAGGTGACTTCAGTCCATCGCCCACTCCCTTCCTTCCTTCAGATATCTTCACTCCCACTTCGGACAGATCGTCACCCAGCCCAGAACGCTCGTCTGTCTCTCCAGATCCGCCTGATCACAGCCCCTCGCCTTCGTCTGCCCGTCGCAACGTCACTGTCCTTCTCGCATCCCTCCGAGCAGCTGGTGTCGGACTGAACCTGAGTGCGGCCAACCATGTTCTTCTTCTCGATCGATGGTGGAATCCGTTTGTTGAAGAACAAGCCATCGACAGGGTCCATCGAATCGGACAAGATAAGAAAGTGACTGTTGTTCGGCTGACTGTCGAAGATTCAATCGAGCAGAGAATCGAGCAACTTCAAGAACTCAAATTTGGGTTGGCTGAAAATGTGTTGGCGAACAAGGGAACTCGCGACACGAAATCCGAAGAGAAGAAGCAGTTGACAAACGAGGACATGCAATACCTCCTCTCTCTCAAACCAAGACCGCCCGGCCACAGACACACGCCCACTCAATTCATCGTCCTCCCAAATTCAGAATTGGGGAAGCTGAACCCTCTCCCTCACCCTTCTCCACCCGCCAGCTCCAATCCTCTCACTTTCAGGCCGTATTCTGCCACGCCGTCCCTGCTGACATCCACCACTCAATACCAACCATTCACAGGCGCCCTTCCGCGCAATTCTGCATTCTTTCCGAGCAGCACTGATCTCTCCAAATATCCGCTGTCTTTCCCAGACATTCATCCTTCTCCACACAATCCAGCTGTCACGAATCTTTCTTTCCCACCTCAGAAACATCCTGAGCAAGGTGACTCGACAGAAACAGAGGTTCTGAAAAGTACAAACATTCAGTGATCGAATGAACAGAAGAAACCCTCATTTTCTCGATTTTTTGTGATTATCATGTCTTCTTTCGAAAACACATTTCAATATTTCTTCTTTTTCGAGTAATCTCGATTAAACACCTACAACCTGGGAGTGAATACCAACCCGGAAGTTTTGTAAAGGGTCTCTGAATACGTGTTTAACATTAAAGATGGGGGACACAATTCTTTCACGGGACATAATTCACTTTTCTCGATAATGATGCATTTATTGAATCCAATTTTTGAAAATACTATACAGTCGGAATAGTTCAACATCGCAGGAAAATAGTTCAACATCGAACAAAATAGTTCAACATCGAACAAAATTGTTTAACATCGAAAAGTAAGAATTCAACATCGAACAAAATAATTCAACATCGAAACCGAATTGTTCAATATCGAAAACAAATAATTCAACATCGAACAAAAAAAGCCTCTCCTTAATTTGTGTGCCTTCAAGCCTGAATTGAATATGTTCTGACACAAGAGTCGAACCGGATTCGATCGAAGAAATAATTCCTCGATCAACTGGGAGAATTAGGAATAGTTAATCATGGTAGATGAGAACCTTAGTTGACCAGAACGTCTATTTCTTCACTCTTTTGCCACATGTCCATTCATTGAATCTCAGAAATGCTCAATTTTCTATGACATGATCATCCATAGCAAAGACATCAAAAAAAGTGAAGTTGAAAGTAATAGTTGACAAACCCAATTCGGATGGTGGCCTTTTCTTGAGTTCCGACGCAAAATCGTGTCTGACATCCGTGGTCATGAACATGAACTGTAGTGAAAGGAGATGAATGATGTTATAGATGACAGAGGAGTAGTGGTATAAGCGAAATGGGAACCAAACTGGCATAGGTGATACTCCTAGGAGAATTGGAACGAGAAATCATTTTGAATCTCAGAGCCAATTGATTTTTTTTAATATGACTCATTCTAATTTCCATCTCACTTACTACTGAAAATATTGACATTTCAGAGTAGTCAATATTTGGCCGTAAATTCAAAAATAAAGGCGAAAAACGGACCTCTTGAAAAGTGTCTTTTTTGAAGCAAATTTTGAGTACTTTTAGAAAACAACGTCGATTTCTTTTTTTATTCAATTTTTTAATTTGTATAAAATGAGCAGCGTCTTGACACCAACACAACTACTGGAAATTTTGGATAAAGAAGATTTGAAAATGAAATCACCTCCAACTCTCAATCGACAAGGAACAACATATCTCACAGGAAGCACTTTCGAATACTATCTCGAAGAGAAACCAGATGAAACTTATCAAGTGTACGTCAATAGTTTCGTCAAAGGATACAGACCACATCTGAATCGCCAGAAATATCTTCGACCAGCAAATCGTTGTACAAAAGAGAAGCTTATTGAATCAATGAAAAATGAGAATTGTGAACTCATTTCTGAATACACTCATTCAAGTACTCCAGTAACATATCGACATGAAGGAATTGAATGGATAGTAATCCCATCAAAATGGATGAAAGGATTCAGAACTCATCAGAACAAACGAAAACGATACACACAATCGTTTGTTGAAAATGAATTGAAAAAAGAGAATTGTGAACCCATTGGAACATACACAAAGGTACTTGAGCCTAGGGATGGGCAGCGGTCGGTCCGACTGCTCGTCGACCGACCGACTGCTTTTTTTGGTTGATCTGCCCCTTTTTATCGATTTCAGAAATTACTTCCCCATTTCAACCAATATACGCTTTCATATCGCAATATCGCTGTATACAATGATTCTTTAAACAAGTATATCCCTAGTCTCATCTCATTGTTCAGTTCATTCGAAATATTCAATGATTTTGAATTGTGTGATCTCCTCTCTTATATGAAAGGATCTTGATTTCATCATTTGTCATCAGCTCTTTAATTCACAGTGACAACCAATTTTCATTGTCTCCCAATCTTGAAATGTACATATTCCTGAAAGAAGTATGATTGTTTCTGTGAAGTGATTATACAATTGTGTTCCATCAGAACACTGCTAATTGTTTCAGACAATCTCAGCGTTGGAGATAGAAAGGGGAAGCGACATATGCACTAAGTTGGTGATGTTGAGACACATTCTGGTGAGGGGGGTTGAGTGATGGATGGTTTGAAGAGACCCTGTGTAGTGAGCGGGAGGAAGGACACATACAGATGGAAATGGCTGTGGTCGAGTGACTGGCCGAATGCTGTGCCGATGTGAAAAGATGCATTCTAAACGGTCGGTATCTCCTTCCTCGAATCTCCAACGATCACGATCTGTTTGAGCCGGTCGATTTCCTTCTTCATGACGAGGGGGATGCACAACGTTATCTCCAGACACGAACGAGGTGTGCATTCAGTTGTGGTTGTTAATAGCTCGTAAGACTTCCCTTCCCTCATCCATTCGAACAGACACTCAACACAAGCGAACAGAAACTGAGCATGTGCAAACGAGGCCCCAGCTTCGGTGGGAGTTGTGACTAGTGTCAGTCTGAGTATTCACCAGCTCAAGACAGCTCAGACGACGAAAAAGAAGATTGAATGCGTCTCCTTCCTTCGAAAGCAGTATTTCAGCTGGAATAGCTCTGAGCTACGTCCAATTCGGAGGAAGTTGCGAGGTTGGTCTGTGAGTGAGAGAGTCGCTTCTAAGAGCTTCTTGAGGGCGGCGTTGTGGTGGGCGAGAACAATCTCACGCTCGTTCGGGTGGAGTTTGAGGAGCGACGTGATGACGTGTCTGGTCACTCGCGTCTTGACTGTCTCTGGGACTCCGTCAATCCGCAATCCTCTCCCGCAAGGCCAGCATCGCATACTCTTCCCATCTCGACAGCAGCGTTTGATTGGTGGGGATGTACTGTTCGGGCTAGCCAAATCCGAAGAGTACATCACCATTCGCTCGTCCAGGTCGTATTGTTTGAGGTCGAGGAGCATGTAGAGTGATTTTCTGTGCGTTTCTGCACTTCCAGTCGCTCCGACACTTGGCTACCGCGTGGAACGAACAAGAAGTCGTTGTTCTGAACGTTCCCGTCCTCGTCCTCCACTCCAATACCCTCAGCACTTCGCACAGCTCACGGAAGGTGAGGTTGTCAGTGTCGGTTTGTTTTTGTGTCTGGATATCTGTCTGCAAAGACACAACATCGTGTCATTTGAGTGAACCTCACTGCGCTCTTGCGGCAGCGTCGAGCGAGCGAATGTTAATTTCAAACTCAATCAGGATGAAAGATGGGCAGCTCTTGCCCACCTTCTCTCGGCCCACTTCAGTCAAATTGAACCCGCCGATGGGAAGGGTGGTTGGAGCTTGTGATGTGAACTAGACCATTCCTTCCAAGTCCTCACGGATGGTTTGGGTGGATACGTAGCGGAAGAGGGTGTAATTGCGGAGAAGTTAGTCGTGCATGAGGAGAGGTTGGAGTGATAGCTTTGGGAGGGTGAGGATGTGCTCGTGGTGGAATATCGATGGGGAAGGTTCTTGTGTGAACTGTTTTGCGATGAGCTTGATCAGGACTTTTGATGAGGTGAGAACTTCCCGCTCTTCTCGTTCGCATCTCCTTTGTCTTCGTTGGTGCCGATGATGTCCAAGTTCCCAGCAAATCGACCGAGAGATATGTGTTGGGCAAACGTGAGCACATCATGAGTATTCAGAAGATGAATGAGTCTTTTATTCAGAAGCAATGACAGATCTCGAAGGTGAGGTGTCGAAAGGATTCTGGGGATGAGTTTGGAGGACACAAAGGCTTGTTCGTTGGATGGTGAGCAGTTTCCGAGACATTCACGGACAAGTGTCAGAAGCATCCCCGACAATCGATTGATGTGACGTCGAGAGGAGAATAGAACAGGAAACGTGACAATATTTCATTGCTTTCATTTTCCTCTCCTTTTCTCTTTGTAATCCTCCTCTAATTCCGTGGCAGACTTGTTCACACGATCTTCTGTTATCAGTTCTTGGTCTTCGTTATGAACCTTCAAATCATAAACATCGACCACTTTTCATCATCTTCTTCCTTCTTATTCCAATTTGCGTTGTTTTTGTCGTTCTGGATGGAGGGGAAGACTCCAGGACCGACGTGCAGAAGAACAACTGTCCTGATGAGAGAACAAACATCGAAAATGACTAGAAAGAGATACTCTGTCGAAGAAAAATGAGTTATCGTTGACATGGTTGAGGATCATGTCATGATCTGACCTGGCAGTGGGAGAATTGGTTTCTTGTGATTGATCCTGAGTGAAAGCGATAAAGAAGTGTGGAGAAGTAAAAGAATACCATTGTTCTATTATCTAAATACATTGAAATGCAGTCAGAACAAAGTTGAAGAGTCTGAGTCGGCCTGCCAGGCCGACTTTTTGTCCGATGTTGGGGAAGGACAGACCGACTCAGGGACTCTTGATCCACGACCTCACAAACATTAATTTCGTGAAAACTGAGATGAAGAAAATGTAGAGATGTTGTGAATCAAAATGAGAAAAAAGATTAATACAGTGACTCTGGCGGGATTCGATCCTGGGTCAGGGAGCAAAAGCTGTCGTGCTACCGCTCGACTAAAGGGCAGTTTAGTGTGTCCGAAAAGCCGGAATTTTTAGAAAGCCGGATTCGTAACAGTAGAGGTGAAAGTTCGTAATTTTTACTCTGATGAACGTAGACGTAAAAGCTGAGATTGTGCGCTTGTTTGCAGAGCAGGAGGGTCACGACGGTGCTAACCGAACAGAAATGATCTGTAGATTCCATTCACAACACGATTTCCGGGCGAAAGACGTGATCGAGGCTCTTCACATCCCGAGATCGACCTTCTACGATGGGATGAAAACATTAAGGAAAGGATACACTCCCGGGAAGAGAGGGTCGCACTCGAAGCTTCGTGATGCGGAAGACAGCCTTTTAAAGAACTGGGTTGATGAGAGATGTCGTGCTGGTCGACTTCCAACACCGAATGATGTGACGACGCAGGTATCCAGTTTTCTTCTATTCGTCTTCTCAGGCCAATTCCATCCTCATCGAGCACAATCAAAACGAAAATCCTCCTCCTCAGCTCAGCAGAAGTTTCGGATACAATTTCTTGAATCGACAACCAAACGTCGAGATTGTCACGCCAACCAGTTTTAACATCTATCATGTCTGCAGCTGTACCAAACCTTTCATTCGACCATGGTTCGATCGGCTTCGTCAATTCCTAGAAACTGTGCACATCCCCCCACACTTGTTCTTCAACATGGACGAAACCCATCTACACACCGTCGCCCACCTCACCCCAGAGGTCGCTACAACCACTCCTGATATCGACGCGGTCGTGCCCCTCTCCCCACAATCCCAGGTGCCACCATTGTTTTCCTGGTCGCGGCGGATGGCGATGCAACATTGAAGTCGGTCATCCTTCCCACAGTCAACACTCCACCAGACCTAGTACCCTTCACCACTCCAACCCTCTCGTTTTATCCCATCGGACAACGGCATCTCAATCAGGAAACGTTCAAAATTACTTTCTATCGCAGATTATACCAGCAATCACGAACAAACGCAAAATATCCGCAAACCCTCTCACCCACGCTCTCCTGTTGCTTGACGGAGCACCATATCACAAACATGCCGAAGTGTTGAGGGCGGCGAAGGACAATCTCATCGACATTGTCTTTATCCCCCAACACTTCCAGATTCACACAGCCGGTGGACCAATCCATCAACGCCACCTTCAGGAACGTCATTTCTCAGACTATTCCCGACCATCTCGCTGTCGCTGCAGCTGACCATCGTCAATCCTTCATGCAGACGTTCCTCCGGGCCACCGACTCAGCTCTCTCCACCGCTCCATTCAGCATTCATTTTCAGTGTGCGGATTGCATCCGTTCAACTCACAGATTGGACTCAGTCGCGTTCCAGACACCATTCCTGACAATGTTCACCTCCAACCGAACCAACAACATCTTCTTACTCCTGATCTCAACTCACTCTTCCATCCAGCGTCCGATGATCTGGATGATCTTTTCCTTCCTGGACGGATCCCACACGCATGAATCACTTTATTATATATCACACACTCATACATTTGTACTTAATAGTCGTTTGAGAATTCAAAGAGTTTAATAAGTCACTGTGAAATGAGAAATCAACGAATGTTCACAATTGTGGGTTCGCAGATGGACTCCGGCTTTCTAAAAATTCCGGCTTTTCGGACGCACTATTCAAAAGTCGCCGACTCTTTTATTTTTAGGGACTGGACTCGATCTTTTCAGACCGACCACTGCCCATGCCTAGTTTAATCTCAGGATAAGTCCATAATCTCAGGTTGGGTCTAATGAGTTCGATTAAGCGCCCAGAACTGTTTTTTATGATCTAGTTTGTCAAAACGTCTGACAATAAGAACGAGATAGCTTGATTGAAGTGATAATTCTTCATTTGATGCATTTCCGAAGAAAATGCTCGGATTTTCACATTCTTTATTCAAATTTCAGGTTTTTTAGAATCCACTTCGGAGTAATTGAAACTCCTGATTATGGGTTCCGAAATTACTCCGGTCAGTGACCGTCAGTACTTTTCGGTGAAAACTGACCGGTCAGTGCCGGTCAGACAAGCCTATCCACCTGAGACAGAATAGTCGATCACTGGGAAGATCAGCGTCAAACCACAAACGATCTTGAAGATAACGTTCAATCTGATCAGAAGCCCTACGAGACTGGAGTTGTTTGTACTGGGTTGGTCATTTCATCGCTTTATCTTTCTTTTTCGAATCACTATCGAACTCCTATTGAACCACTCGATGCAAGTATCACAGGAAATCATCATCTGAATATTCTGGTTCGTGATATCTTCTCAATCGTGGTTGATGCTGGACAAAATTAGAGTGGAACAAAACTATTTCCTACGATTTTTTTGCACAGTATTTTTTCTCCATTCTTTTTTCAAAAGGTTTGTTTCACTAAAAAATGTTTCTTAGAACAATTACATCTAAATCGATGCTCTGGTTGTTGAGATATTGACGAAACGAGTTTTCTTTCGGGTTATCAGCAAGTCCCAGAGGTACCATGCCGTGTGAATCGCGATGTATGTTCTAATCTCCTCCACTTCACTTTTTCCATAAAACAACCATCAAATATTAGTAACTGAGAAAACATAGTGTGTCTGAGGAGTCGGGAGGGTGGAAATGACAAGAGAGAATCAGCCATGGTCCAAGTGTCTCACCCTTTCATTTTCGATCCTTTTTTCACGTTGATATCTCCTCTCCAGTTCTATCTCAGAAAAAGAATGTTTCCAGAGAAAATTGCAAACCCTTTTCAAAAAAATATTCGAATGCGCATATATCTTGTCATTCTCTTCATTTGGGTAAAAATGTCTCATGCAAATTGTTGAGTGTTGTTTAATCCCCTTTTTTAGGAGTGTTTTCACCGACTGAAAATGACAAAGTCACAAGGGGACAAGTTGGGCCTGTCTGATCATCGTGAAGGATGATTTTTTTCGTCTGGGGACGATGTGAACAGAAACTGTGGAGAGAAGTGAGGATATTATCGACAAAATAAACGAGCCGTCATTCGTGTATGTTGAGGGTGTGGTTCAAGAACCGGAACAAAATATATTCAGAAGAAGAGAGTGTCCATCACTTTCCTCCACCAATGATAAGGCCCCTACCGAGTGAGATGTGGATTCGGAGGGAGGGACCAAACTTTCCAATGCTTGTAGGCGAATGATCATTGTGATTCATCGCCTGTAAAGATGTTGCTCCACTCTCGGTGGTGATTGTTTTCCAAATCCTCGAACGATCTGATTTGTGAGTCTAACCCGAGTTTGTTTGTCCTCGTTCGTGAGGATATGAGGGATATTTAGATTTGTGAACTGTTCCTATGCTATCCGACGGAACCGACACATCTCAGTGAAATGTATCGCCACAGATTCCATAGTCGAAGAAAATGGCAACATGTACCTTTATCGGACCACTGTTGCAGTGACTGTATCTTTTTTCTGTCCTATGATCACTTTTTCTGTGAGTAGATTCAATCATTGTCTGGAAAACTCGAATGAAGGGTGATTGTTGGAGAATGACTGAAAACATGATCATCCTTCATTTTGGAATGTTGAGTTGTATTCAAGACAGAAATGCTCATTATCGTTCCTATAGAAAGTATGAACAGCTCCGAAGACCCAGATCTGTTCTTTTGAACGTCCACGATGATATTTTCGCTTCCTAACGATGGCTTCATCAATTTCTACAATCTTGCCTGGACCGCCAAAATCCAATGACGTTCGTCGAAACACCAGTAAAAGTTGGATCTTGGATGTTTCAAAGTCATGCCAAATCAACAGACAAATCATCATCGATTGATTTAAAGGAATGTGTAATTTTGTGAGGCTCGTATTCTTGAAAAGACTTCTTTCGTACATTTATGTTCTGTTTCGCACAATATTGATTCTTGAATCCATGTAAATGTGTCGTTTTCCGATAGGAAAAGCCGAATATACTCGATAAATTGTCTGTCAAAATCGTCACCCGAAAGAAATAATCTGAGAAATGACTTCTTCAGTTGAGAAAAATCTAGGAAGAATCATAAAAATGTCTAAAAGTGGTCCGATAAAGGTACTTTTGCCAAGAAAACAATGCAAAGTCGAAGTGGAAATAATTCCAAAGTTGAAAGAAGCTTTTTCCTTTAGCTTCCGAAATCAGCCCACAATACCCTCCATTTCTACTGTGAACTTTTTGTACCCATGTGCGTGATCGGGTGAACACTTTTTCAGGATTGAAAACCATGCATTCATGCTTTCGAAAGTGATTTTGAGCTTTTAGATGAAAAGGTCACTTCATTGATTTGAAAAAAGCCTGTGACATGCAAATTGCCGAAGGATTGAACTGACGTTTGAGAGGCATGAAGGAGTCTTCGGTGTGAAATGAGCTCTAAAAATGTGAACTAGAGCCGAGAGTGTTGAATGGTGTCGGATGATACTTGACTAGTCATCACCCCGATCATTGATTCGTTTTTATGATCATGAAATAGTGGTTTGTGAGGTTCACAAAGAACAAATTGGTCAAAAAGTTGGTTATTCGACTTTGAATTATTTCACTTCGACTATGAATTACATGCGTCGACACAACGTTTTCACTGCATGGATTCAAGAGGATCAGACAAAAGTGGATCCTTCGTTCACTACACGAAGAACATAAGAATTCTCCTGTGGAATGCCGGCAAAATTCCAACGACTATCCTCTCGAAAACAATTGCTGACAACGCCCCCAGTTCTGCTTTATGTTCTTGTCGTGCAACACAAGAAATTGTGAAAACTCAGTCCGGAATATCCGCATCACTGGGAAGTGCTCGACTTGTCAAGAATGATGTGAAAACTCAGTGAAAAATCCTATCACGATTTTCAGTGATCGAGGATCAGCTCTTGTTCCAGCTTTGGGACCTCGTTCCTGAACCATGATCATTACTATTGCGTGTATCATCTCTCGACAAATCTCAAGCATCACCTAGATGGTCAAGACAAAATAACAATAGAAGATGCAGTCTCGTCTCTCTTTTTGGCCTCAAGAGCGGTATCACAATTTCGTCTCCCATGTTTTGGGAGAATAACCAGTCAAACTGTTGAGATCTAGAACGCTCGACTCCTTCTATTTCGAGATCTCCTTCTGTCTTCCTTTTTCACACATTGTTACATTCAATTTCACGAAACTCACCTCAAGTTCTGGGATGAGATTGCTGGTCTGACCACTGACATTCCCGTGACATCCACATCGCTTATTCACTCCCAACAACAAAAGCAACCTCGTTAAATGCGGTTCATGTGGATGGAGGTGAATATCAAGTCTGTTCTTTGGATAAGAATGAAGGGATGCCGGTGAAGCTGAAACAAGGCGTACTCAACTGCGAATGTGATTGGTTCAAATCAAGAACCCTCCCATGTCAACATACTCTGGCAGTTTGGATGAAATTTGGTCTCAATTCAACTCTGAACTATCCACTCCTTCTCCGGACGAAATCTCTGAAGAACATTGCTGCAGCCAATCCAGTGGCTGTCTGCCTCAATATCCAACAATTCGAGACTGGTTCTCTTCAACCACCGAAACTCCAATACGAACAAACACAAAACATCGAATCCTAAGCCAAGAAGAATGGGAAAAGCCAATTGAGAAGAAGAAAAGAACAGAATCTAGCAAAGATCGCTCAAGTTCAGACAAAAGAGAGTAAAGGAAGGAAAGAATGAAGAAAGAGAAGATGAATCATGAAGAGAAGAAGAAAGATTCTAAAGATACAGGGACAAAATTTTGAGCCAAAATCAGCTCGAACAAGTACAAAAGAAGGAAGAAAAGAATTACAACCATATCACTATCCATTTACTCACAAATATGCTTTGCTAAACAAGACTATTTAGAAATGGTAAACCAGAAGGTTCCTACCAATAAGACATCGTTGGTCCAGGAAATGATTGGCGGCTTGGCGGAAACGATGTCATCCTCGGTGTAAATCGGAGTGAATGGCCACCTTGAGCTTCAAACCCCGCACCTAGACATGTTATTCCTACGTCCCAAACAAGATGGGCTTCTAACCCTGAACTGCGGAGTTTCACGTCGAGGAGAACCTTAAGGTTTAGCCCTTCCTGATCAGGCTTTCTTAAGAAGTGTCAACTTTCAGGTACCTTCATACCCAAAATCGACAAATGTGAGCCAGCAATCTGGTCAAGTTCGGCGCACTAATATGATCCCAGGTTTTCTCTTCGATTTATATTGATTACTTCTCATCTATACCATCTACTCAAGCCATACCTTAACTCTTGTTGACAACCCTCTTTCACCCGATCCTATGAGCTGTCCATTTATATCTATGTCTTGACCCTTCCACTCCCACCTTCTTCGCTCTTTCTTCCACCATCTTCCTCCTTTCTCCTTCAGTCCACTCTTACTTTGCATTTTCTGAAAAGAAACGTAATAGAGTCTGTTGAAGTGAAAAAATCAAAGAATGACTGATGTGAAAATTGAGAGACAAAACAATAGCGAACAAATTTCTGTCTCTCCCCTTTAGCGATGATGAGATGGACCCTGATTAGTTTGTTTCGAGACTCGAAACCGGGAAGTTCTCTCGTTCTGATCCAAATCAAATGGCAATGATGAAAACTTTTGTCCGTGACTGTAGATGACAAATGAGTATTGGTCGATAAATCGTGAACCAGACTATTCGTCCGACGAAATTGGTTCCGCGAAAAGCTGTTTTCATCGAGAAACTCTACCGAATCCACAATGAGGGCGTTGCCGCTCCAACCTAAACTCTATCAATCTCATTTCCCTGTATTTTAGAAATATTGATCCATCTGTGTCAAATAAAACAAAGCTCCTGTAAAAATATGGGAGGGCACGGGGTCAGATTCTGCCGAAAAGCGATCTTAGGTGTCCTCTATTCTGGACAGCTCGAAAACAGCAGAAATCTATTAGATGGGGACACAATTCTTTGACCACTCTACAAGAAACTCGATTTTCTCTTTCCGAAGGAATTTTTATCTTTTCTCGTCCTAGACATGTTGTGCCATATTATCTCACCTACAGTCTGAATAGTTCAACATCGCAGGAAAATAATTCGACATCGAACATAATAATTCAACATCGAACTAAATAGTTCAACATCGAACAAAATAATTCAACATCGAAACCGAATTGTTCAACATCGAACAAAATAGTTCAACATCGCAACGGAATAGTTCAACATCGAACATAATAATTCAACATCGAACTAAATAGTTCAACATCGAACAAAATAATTCAACATCGAAACCGAATTGTTCAACATCGAACAAAATAGTTCAACATCGCAACGGAATAGTTCAACATCGAACATAATAATTCAACATCGAACAAAATAATTCAACATCGAAACCGAATTGTTCAACATCGAACAAAATAGTTCAACATCGCAACGGAATAGTTCAACATCGAACATAATAATTCAACATCGAAATCGAATAATTCAACATCGAATAAGAAAATTGAATGACGTGAAACAGCAGCACTACACTCAAAATAACGGGCATACATACAAAATATAGGTGTATTGTGGACAGAAGTATTGGATCTAACGTTTTTATCAATATTTTGAGATTCTGTCGGAAAAAGAATGAACTTTTCAACCTTTTCCATTCATCATTGTCGGGAACAATTGTTTTCACATTTTTTGTTTTCCCTTTCTAGGTATTCAGACCTAAACAGTCAGTTTGACTCTGATTTTCACCCCTCTGAGTAGTGGTATAAGCGAAATGGGAACCAAACTGGCATAGGTGATACTCCTAGGAGAATTGGAACGAGAAATCATTTTGAATCTCAGAGCCAATTGATTTTTTAATATGACTCATTCTAATTTCCATCTCACTTACTACTGAAAATATTGACATTTCAGAGTAGTCAATATTTGGCCGTAAATTCAAAATAAAGGCGAAAAACGGACCTCTTGAAAAGTGTCTTTTGAAGCAAATTTTGAGTACTTTTAGAAAACAACGTCGATTTCTTTTTCAATTTTTAATTTGTATAAAATGAGCAGCGTCTTGACACCAACACAACTACTGGAAATTTTGGACAAAGAAGATTTGAAAATGAAATCACCTCCAACTCTCAATCGACAAGGAACAACATATCTCACAGGAAGCACTTTCGAATACTATCTCGAAGAGAAACCAGATGAAACTTATCAAGTGTACGTCAATAGTTTCGTCAAAGGATACAGACCACATCTGAATCGCCAGAAATATCTTCGACCAGCAAATCGTTGTACAAAGAGAAGCTTATTGAATCAATGAAAATGAGAATTGTGAACTCATTTCTGAATACACTCATTCAAGTACTCCAGTAACATATCGACATGAAGGAATTGAATGGATAGTAATCCCATCAAAATGGATGAAAGGATTCAGAACTCATCAGAACAAACGAAAACGATACACACAATCGTTTGTTGAAAATGAATTGAAAAAGAGAATTGTGAACCCATTGGAACATACACAAAGGTACTTGAGCCATTCAAATATCGCGATTTACGAACAAAGAATGAGTATTACGTTCGCTTGGACAATTGGTTGTATTTTGGAGACCGTCCTCACTTGAGAAAGTACCACGAAAGGTCATGAAAATACTGAAAATCTATTTTGACCACAAATCACTGAAATCCAACATGATAACCATTTCGAAAATTCTGAAAAATTCTAAAATCTCGGGGACACTGTCGGTCATCGACCAAGACAATCCCGATGAAAATCGGTTGGGAATTCGTCGAGCTGTGTGCCGAACTTAGGTCGAAAAGTGACGAAAAGTCGATGTTCAGATTTCGCCACTATGAACCGAATTATGTCTCAAATTGTGTTCAAACACGTTCTAAAATTACGAAATTGATGTTGATAGGTGAAATTTTAGGAAAAAGCACTTTTGAAAAAAAGTTTGATCCGACCCCACAACATTTTTTAAAATGACAAAATTTTTAAGGAGGAGAAAGTGACGTCTCGCTCTTCTCCAACATCACTTTTCGCCCTCTGATGGTCTCAAAACGTGTCAAATCGGTAGTGGACAGGTATTCGCGTCATTCGGTTCTGACGATCCTCGACATGCGATCGTTTTCACAATTTTTGTCAATTTTCATTTCTCATTGATTTCACGTCAACCACTTCACAATCGCACTCAAGCGACGCTTTTTGAGAATTCTGGTTGTACATCACCTATAGTTCGCTCTGGAGGTCGGTTTTCGATCACACTTGTGACGACACATTTGCACCAACATTTTGACACTATGGGTTTTGATCTGAATTTCGTTACAAATCCTTCTTTCTCACGGTATGAGTAAGGTGTGCTCGGATTTTGAGGAGATTTTGTCGGATAGTTCTCTCATAAAGTCACTTTTCATGTTTTCACTTCTCAACTTTTGACCGTTTTTGTCACTTCAAAACCGACTGTAGTCACTTTCATTTCATCACTTTCTCTCCCCATTTCACATTTGATCTCTTCATCACTCCTCTTCATTTTGCTCAATTCACTTCCATTTTGTGTGCCGTTCTCACTTCACTAGCACATCATTTTAGTCAAATTTTCATCAACTTTTTCACAAAAACAGAGTAAATGAAGCCAGAAACAAGCATGAACAGAAACGGGCAAGTATGAAACTGAGAGGGAAATTGACGATCGTGAAAACTGTGTGAAATGTGGCGTCAATAGTGAAAATTAGGTCTGTGTTCCGGTTTTCTCTCTTAAAACAACAAAATGATTCAAAATGTACGTGATATGATGAAGATTACGGAAAAATTCCGAGATATGAAGTGAGCCGTTGAAAGTGAGATCTCGGTAAAAGTCCGGAATCTTCACTTAACGGAAATTAGTGTGTTGTATTAGAGAAAAGTTTAGTCGAAAGAAACATGAATGAAGTGGTTAAAAGGAGAATCAATGAGAAAACGAAGACGGAAGTGAGGTGAAAATGAAAACATAACTAGTGAAAATGGTGACAATTCCATCAAAACTTCTAAAACAAGAGGTGAAAAAGAGAAATGAGGTATACCCGTTTTACATAAAAGTACCGAGATCGACCGATCCTGAAAGTCCGCACTACTCTGCAAAAGTTCGGAAAAACGAAAAACGGAGCATACCACTATGATCCTACAGTTCCGGAGAATCAAAACGCGACGAATTGGAACGGAATACATATTGTTGAGAAATCAGTGATCGAACCCATTGATCCTCGATCTGAGTGAAAAATCCAAAACTGAGAAAACAACGATTGAAAATTTATTTTGAATTTTTAATTTGTATTAAATGAATCCAACTGAGATGTACAACGAAAGACGTCGAGTATGTTCAGAACAAGCATTAATTGAATCAATGAGAGAAGAGAACTGTTCGCTAGTCTCTGAGTATGTCAGAAATAATGTGCCTGTGACGTATGTTCATGAGGGGATCAAAATTTTAATTTCAATGAAAGAGCAACCAAAAATGAATCGACAAAATACAATTCACAAATGATAGAGAAATGATTGATCATAATCTCTCGACGACCAGCGAGAATGCAGCAGTGATAGACACACTACTGAAGACAACAGAAGGACATAAGACAGCGATATCTTCAATCCAAAAGTTGTGAGCACAAATGGATCGATCACGACACCAACAATTGGAGGATTGATCAATGTGAATGGAGCGAAGTGGACTATCTCAGAGGGATCACTTCCGAAGTATCCTGGCACTTATCCATCATCAACATTTAAGTCTGGCATTTCAATCTCACAATCAATTTCAGAAACTTCAGGAATTCAGTTCAATGGTGATGGTATCATTATGTGGTCACCATGTGACTCACCAGCTTTGTATTACTACGATGAGGATACTGGTTCAGGTGTTTTTTCAATATCCACAACAGGAAGTTTTTCTCAACTGTCAGACAGAAGAGTGAAAAGAAATATTGAACCATACCCTGATGTTCTCGAGCAACTGAATAAAGTTGAAATTGTGCAGTATCAATTCAACACATTCGACTCGAAGATCAACAAAGTGACAAAACAACTTGAAAATGAGACTGATGAAGAACACTTGAAGAACTGCAAAGAGAAATGTGATGCTTGAAGAAGGAAGAGAGAAGAAGCACATTGGATTTGCACAACAGATCCAAGAGATATTCACAGAGGTTGTGAATGATTCTAATCCAGATTGTCTTCAAGTTGATTAAGCAGAACTCTCTTGCTTCTGTCTCAAAGCCATTCAGGAACTGAGAAGCATTGTCGGGCAACAACAGACACTCATCAATGAACTCATACAAAATAAAATTCCCTGATCGAAACAATGACTAATATTCCAACATGAGGCTCAACCAGAAATTCATAATACTCCTTGATTATTTTTCCATTGATTAACTCTTTAGTTTTCATCTCGATTGGTTCACCAGAACTGTCTTTGAACCAGATCTTCACAATTGATTGTCGAGTAGTTAATTCCCACTTCTTTCTTCGCAATCTGTTCGTTACAGAAAGCAACAAACGAGTCATTGAATGCGTCAGTCTGGATCAATCACCATGAATTGTGATGTGCTGAGAATATCCTTTGAAACGACTGTCGATGCATCACTTGTCTCTTCTTTCACATGGATGAGTTTGCAGTCAAGAAAGTAGATGTATTTTGTTTTCTAGAATTGGTAAAATCAGGAGGGAGTTGAGCAGTGTGAGAATTCTGAATTGAGAAATAACGTTTGACCATTTGTGATTTCTACAAAATAAAATATTCAATTTAATATCCTCTCTTCACTTCTTCATAGGCTTCTTGGAGTCGACGATCAATGACATATCGCACTCGTGGTTGTCCATTTCAATCCAGAATAACCAGTATGTTGCTTGATGTAGTGCTAGAATTGGAGGAGGAGGACCTTCTGGAGTTGAGGTGAAATATGGATCGAGTTCTCCTGATTGATTGGTGATCCTCTGTAGACGATATTCACTGATTCTGCTGTTGAAATACCTTCTTCTCCACCAGCGATTTCACTTCGATCTGTTGGAACCATGAATGTGAATGAAGTAGCATCCGTAACTGCTCTGGTTCTCTTGAACTCCTTTCCAAAACAGGTAGAATTGCGTGACATACAGATTGAATTCTCAAACTCTTCCGTCGCGGAACAACCGAGAAAATCACCATTCACCATCATCATTTGATAGAACTCTGGAGAGTGTTGACATCAGGAAATTGGGAAGTTGGATCAAGCATTTCGAATAAGCCAACATAATGAGGATTTCTGAAGACTGTACATTCATTTTGGTCTTTCAGGGAATAAGCACATAAGATTCATGAGATTGTTGAGCTTGATACTGATGTTTGATCTCACTCCCATTGCTGTTGCTTGTGATTGAAATGATTGAGTGTCAATTCTTTCAGCTTTCAGGACATACAGAGTCTTTGAATATGTGTTGAAGAGTGACTGCTTCGTTGCATCAGTGATTTGATATCCGTAACAAATCGAAGACACTGTATCTATCGAAGATGAAAGAACAGTGGCTGTGAAGGATTTGGTTTTGATATATGAAATGTAAAATGAATTCACAGAAGGCATTATATTGTCATCGAATTGAAGTATTGGATTACCAATTTGTGTAAATTCCTGTGTCAAATTAGAGTATTCTCCATCGAACATGAGACTCATTTGCCCTTCTGGTGCGAGACGAGGCTCGTCTTTATCTGGATATCGATCTTTCATCATCTCAAGTGTTTTCTTACAACAGTTGAAGTTCGAATGGACAATACACTAGTGAATCAGTGGTCAAATGAAATCTCAAACGTAAATTTCCGAAGATCGAATTTGGATACTGATCAAACGTACTCAGTGGAAGGAGATTCACAAACGGAATAACCAGTGGAATCGTTGCAGTGTATGGTTTTCTGCCCATTGAGTGTTGGAACATAGTAGAATCCACACACACTTGGATCCATTCTCTGAACATTTTCAAAAGACTATAGCAATGCTTCATATTGTTTTCTCTTCATACGACTTGAAAGTGTGATACAGAAATGATTCGTGAACATGATTATTCTGGAGTGTATTGTCAATAATGTTTCCTTTACTGTCAACCAGTCTCATGTCTCGAATTGCATCTGATGATGACTTATATCCGTAGAACATTCCGTACAATCCAGCTGACTCTGAAGCATCTGCATCTGATGGATATGTATATGGAACAGGAATCGTTAGATCAATTCGCAAATGACTCTTCGAAAACTCAGTCACATCATGTCCGTCATAGCACAGTGGGACTTCAATCTCATCTCAATTCTGCATGGCATTGGAGGATTTGTTGGATGCACTTCTTGGATTGAGTAGATGTGAGGTTCTGAATCCCATTGTTTTGGCAGATATGATT